>JAJHSJ010000005.1:70140557-70279259 GCA_021015155.1 Magnolia officinalis
TCGATCTGGATCGATGACGATGTCCAGGGAGGGCCTCCTAAGTTAGAAGACGAAGTTTGGTTCAAAGAGTGGGCCCGATAGTCAAGTAAAGCCCATCATGGATTTCATGATCGTGGCCACTAGTCAAGATTGATCTCATATTTTAGGTCTTTCTTATTGATTTTATTAGAACATTATGAACGCTTTATATTTTTTTGTTTAGTTTTTATTTTAGTTTCTTCATCGCCAATTAATAGGTTGCGCACATGGCGCGAGTTTTGGGGTATAGGGTTTTCTTATAAATAGGCACCCCTTGTAGCTCTTTTGATTCATTGAAGTTGAATAAAAATTTCTGCATGATTTTTTCTGCTCTCTGAGTTTATGAGTTGTGGAAAATTTAAAGTGGGTGCAAAGCCCTCCCTTTTCGAAGGGCTGAGATTAAAGTGGGTGTGAAGCCCTCCCTTTTTCGAAGGGTTAACTACCATGGTGCAAAGCCACGTTTATCCCCATCCGCCCCTCCATCTTATTTCATCCTTCCCACAACCATCTTCGTTGCCCAATCCGTTTGTTTTACGCTGTTCATTCATCCACAACCATTTTCACAGAATCTGGCCCTGCAGGAGGGCTGAAACTTCGACGGAGCACCACGCCCAGACCACAACCCGGATCGACGTGAAATTTGGAGGTTTTGCAGCTCCAACTTGGCCGACTAGGGCCAAGAAGCCGATTTGGGAAGGCGAGCTTTCATCACCGTGCGGCTAGCCCATTTGCGCACGTGCGTCAGCCCCCGGTACCGTCTGCACGCAGAAACTATTTCTGGGTTAAGTTTTTCTCTTGTTTTCTCTTTTCATCCCTAATTTTATAAACCTAACCCTAGATTGCCCTAAATTTCCAATTTCTATCTCTTTTCTCACCTTAGGGTTCCTTATTTGAAATTGGTGAATTCCTTGGATTAGGGATTGATTGTCATGCATGTGTGGATGATTTCTATTTCCCTTTGAGTATTGTTTGGTTCATAATTTTTATTGATCCAACCCTAACGTGTGTAGGCCTGGACCCCACATAGATTCCCCTTAATTGAATATTTGGACTTTTGTGTGGGATGTGGAATTTGTGTAATTGTTTATGAACTATGTGATCTTAAATCTAAAATCTTGCACATCATATCTGAATTTCATGTCCTGCATCAAATTTGGAATTTGGTTTGCACCCTACACTAAACATGGAACAACTGCTAGAGTCACTAAACAAGTTGTCCTAGTAGATCGAGTCTTTGGATAAGCGCTTGGAAATAGACCAATGCTTTGAACACTTGATGTGCACATTACCCGACTAAAGACCATCGCCAGGACAAACCCCACCATTGGGGTAGATTTCCAATCTCAGCAGATGGCCTGAGGATAAACCAATGAATGGAGTGTTGGTCAATGAATCAATTATGGGTGTGCATCCGTGCACCCACCCCATGAGGGACGTCAAGACCACTATTTTGAGGGGTACAACATGTGCGGCCTTGTGGCTGGAGAGAGTGCACCAGAGGCTAGTGTAGAGTTACCCATTGAGGCCATTCTGGTAATGGATGAGTTACGTGATGTCTTTGCTGATGATCTACCGGATGAGTCTCCCCCTAGGAGGGATATAGAGTACACCAGAACATGGGACACCGTAATACCTATAGCCGAGTTTGCGTTTAATAGTTCTGTCGATAGGTCCATAGGTCTCAGTCCTTATGAGGTCGTTACTGTTTATAAACCTGGGAAATCTATTGATCTTGTCCCTATGTCACTATCTCATAGGGCGTTAGAGCCTGCAGAGTCTTTTGCGCATCACGTTTATTCATGGCATCAAGAAATCAAGCAGAAAATCACTACTAGTAATGAACATTACAAATTTTCTGCAAACTAGCATAAATGTTTCAAAGAATTCAATATTGGGGATTGTGATGGTTCACATTAAGGCCCAAGCGTTACCCTCCGGGGGTCGTTCGTAAGTTACACACTCGTAGCGCTGGACCCTTCAAAATTATAAAATGAAACGGTCTCAATGTGTATGAGGTAGGTCTTCTACCTTCCATGGGAATTAGTTTCACATTCGATGTGGAGGATCTAGTTACTTTGCAGGGAACCACTGATACTTTGTCCAGCCCTTCACCCACCCATCCTGATTCCCCATATTTATCCCTTGAACCATGGCCCCTTCCTGACCCATTTTCCCAGCCTTTACCTCCCATACCTACTCTTCCTGACCTTTTTTTCCCAGCCTCTGCCTCCCATACCTAACCTTCACACACCTAGAGAGGAAATAGAGGATATCCTGGACCATCAGATAGTTTCAACGTCGGACGGCGGATTTCTGAAGTACCTGGTTAAATGGAAGTCACGCCCAGCATTAGACAGCACGTGGCTCACTGAAGAGGAGCTTCAGAAACTTGATCCTGACATCCTGGAGCGGTTCAGGAGTTTTATTTCGCCAGTGGCGAAATCATCGCAGCCGAGGAGAATTGATGTTCACGCACACACGCCCTCCACGCACGTACGCCAGAAGGAGGACCCACCGTCGATCTGGATCGATGACGACGTTCAGGGAGGGCCTCCTAGTTAGAAGACGAAGTTTGGTTCAAAAGAGTGAGCCCGATATTGAAGTAAAGCCCATCATGGGATTTCATTATCGTGACTCACTAGTTAGATTGATCTCATATTTAGGTCTTGCTTATTGATATTATTTAGAACATTAGATTTCTTTGTTTGGTTTTTTATTTTAGTTTACTTTCATCGCCAAGTAATAGGTTGTGCACATGGCGCGATTTTTGGGGTATAGGGTTTTTCTATAAATAGGCACCCCTTGTAGCTCTTTTGATTCATTGAAGTTGAATAAAAATTTCTGCGTGGTTTTTCTGTTCTCTGAGTTTTTGAGTCGTGAAAAATAAAGCGGGTGCGAAGCCCTCCCTTTTCGAAGCTTATAGTGGGTGTGAAGCCCTCCCTTTTCGAAGGGTTAACTACCGTGGCGTGAAGCCATGTTTAACCCCATCTGCCCCTCCATCTTATTTCATCCTTCCCACAACAATCTTCACACCCAATCCATTTTGTTTTGCAGCTGTTCATCCATCCACAGCCAGTTTTCAGAATCTGGCCCTGCATGAGGGCTGAAACTTCGACGGAGCACCACGCCCAGACCACAGCCTGGATCGACGTGAAATTTGGAGGTTTGCAGCCCTGGCCTGGCCGACCAGGCCAAGAGCCGATTTGGGAAGGCGGGCCTTCATCGCACATGCGTCAGCCCCGAGGCACCGTCTGCATGCGGGAGCTATTTTGGGTCGGTTTTTCTCTTGTTTTCCTCTTTTCATCCCTAATTTTATAAACTCTAATCCTAGATTGCCCTAAATCCCCAATTTCTATCTCTTTCTCACCCTAGGTTTCCTTGATTTGAAATTGGTAAATTCCTTGAATTAGGGATTGATTGTCATACATGTGTGGATGATTTCTATTTCCCTTTGAGTATTGTTTGGTTCATAATTTTTATTGATCCCCCTAACGTGTGTAGGCCTGGGCCCACATAGATTTCCCCTTAATTGAATATTTTGGACTTGTGTGGGATGTGAAATTTGTGTAATTGTTTATAAACTATGTGATCTTAAATCTGAAATCTTGCACATCATATCTAAATTTCATGTCCTGCATCAATTTGGTATCAGAGCTTAGGGTGTGTTTGATTTCCAAGAGCTTGGTAAATACTCAGGAAATGGTAATTATTACCATTTCATCTGTTTGAAAATCTAGGGAAACTTCTGCATTGGGAACCGGTTCAAATAGCTATTTAAAATTTTTGAACCTCAAGGTAATGTATCTGATTTATCAATTCCATCCATATGTTTTACCACAATATTTTGAGGCATGAGCCAAAAAGTGAGGATGATCTAACACTGAGGTGGCCCACACCAAAAGAAACAGTGGCCTCACAAAGTTTTTTAACGGTAAGTATTCGATTCCTGTTTTCGTATGGTGTGGTCCACTTGAGTTTTGGATATACCTCATTTTTTGTTCATACTATAAATTCAAAAGGCATAATGGATGAACGGTGTGGATAAGCGAAATGCATCACAGTGGGACCCATATATATTTTGTAATGTTTTCGATTTTTGTGCCAAAAAAGTTAGTCAATCAGGTGCCTTGTAAATACACTGGAATGATTATTACTCTTTTTACCTGGTATTTACCAATGCACTGGAAATTCAAACAGGCCCTTAGGTTCTCATAGGGGAATACATCACATATTTAGGGTTTTTTTTTTGAGTCCTTCATGTATCCAATTCATCACATATAGCTGTTAGAAGACCGTAGTCCCTGATATTAGTTTTTTGAAATTTCTGTTAGCAGGAAGTTAGCAATTCACATTGCTGTAACTTTCTGTTATTCCCTTATTTTGACAACTATGTTGCTGGATTTTAGTAGCACTGCGTAGTTTCCCTCATATAGTCTTATAGGATCATTTAGTTTATTTAGTTGCATATAGTCGTCATAGAAAGTCCCTTGGTGGAGTTAGCAAGTGTGTACCCACACTCACGGGTCATGGTTTTGGCTTGCACCCTACACTAAACATGGAGCAATTGCTAGAGTCACTAAACAAACTGTCCCAGCAAATCGAGTCAGTGAGTAAGCGATTGGAACAACATATAGACCAACGTTTTGATCAATTTGATGTGCACATCACCCAACTAAAGGCCTCTGCCGGGACAAACCCCACCATTAAGTAGATGTTCAATCTCAGGCAGGTGGCCAGGAGGATAGACCAATGAATGGGGTTGGCCAAGGAATCAATTATGGGCGTGCACTCGTGCACCCACCCCATGGGGGACATCAAGACCACTATTTTGAGGGGTACAACATGTGCGGCCTTGTGGCTGGAGAGATTGCACCAGAGGCTAGTGTAGAGTTACCCACTGAGGCCATTCCGGTAGTGGCTGAGTTTCGTGGTGTCTGTTCTGATGATCTACCGGATGAGTCTCCCCCTAGGAGGGATATAGAGCACACCAGAACATGGGACACCGTAATACCTATAGCCGAGTCTGCGTTTAATAGTTCTGTCTATAGGTCCACAGGTCTCAGTCCTTATGAAGTCGTTACTGGTTATAAACCTGAGAAACCTATTGATATCGTCCCTATGTCTCTGTCCCATAGGCCATCAGAGCCTGTAGAGTCTTTTGTGCATCACATTCATTCATAACAACAAGAAATCAGGCAGAAGATCACTACTAGTAATGAACATTACAAATTTTCTGCAGACCAGCATGAACGTTTCAAAGAATTCAATATTGGGGACTCTGTGATGGTCCGTATCAGGCCCGAGCGGTATCCTCCGGAGGCAGTTCGTAAGTTACACGCGCGTAGCGCTAGAGACCCTTCAAAATTATAAAACGAAACGGTCTCAATGCGTATAAGGTAGATCTTCTACCTTCCATGGGAATTAGTTTTACATTAATGTGGAGGATCTAGTTACTTTTCAGGGGACCACTGATACTTTGTCCGACCCTTCGCCCACCCATCTTGATTCCCCAAATTTATCCTTGATCTATGGCCCCCTCCCGACCCATCTTCCCAACCTCTACCTCCCATACCTACCCTCCTTGACCCATTTTCCCAGCTTCTATGTCATATACCTACCCGTCCCAAGCCATTTTCCCAACCCTTACCACCTCCCGCATGACCTAACTCTTCCCTGATCTTCTTCTTTTCCAGTACTTACCTCCCATACCTAACCTTCATATACTCAGAGAGGAAATAGAGGATATCCTGGACCATCAGATAGTTTCATTGTCGGACGGCGGTTTCAGAAGTACCTGTTTATATGGAAGTCACGCCCAGCTTCAGACAACACATGGTTCATTGAGGAGGAGCTTCAGAGACTTGATCCTGACATTCTGGAGCGGTTCAGGAGTTTTATTTCGCCAGTGGCGAAATCTTCGCCGCTGGAGAAATTGATGGGGACATTACGCGCACACGCGCATGCACGCCACCTCCTACTCACGTACGTAAGGAAAAGAGGGCCCCACCATCGATCTGGCTCAATGTCGATGTCCAGGGAGGGCCTCCTAGTTAGAAGACGAGTTTTGATTCGAAAAGTGGGCCCGATAGTCAAGAAAAGCCCATCATGGGATCTCATGATCGTGATACACTAGTCAGATTAAGTTTATACTTTAAGTTTTGTTTATTTATATTATTTATAACATCATGAATACTTTAGATTTCTTTGATTTTTATTTTAGTTTACTTCATCTCCAAGTAATAGGTTGCGTACATGGCGCGAGTTTTGGGGTATAGGATTTTCCTATAAACAGGCACCCCTTGTAGTTCTTTTGATTCATTGAAGTTGTAAAAAATTTCTACGTGGTTTTTCTGCTCTTTGAGTTTCTAAGTTGTGGAAAAATTAAAGTGGGTGCGAAGCCCTCCCTTTTCGAAGGGCTGAGATTAAAGTGGGTGCGAAGCCCTCCCTTTTCGAAGGGTTAACTACCGCGGTACTAAGCCACGTTTATCCCCATCCGCCCCTCCATCTTATTTTATCCTTCCCACAACCATCTTCGTGCCCAATCCGTTTTTTTTTGCAGCTGTTCATCCCTCCACAGCCAGTTTTCATAATCTGGCCCTGTAGGAGGGCTGAAACTTCGACGGAGCACCGCGCCCAGACCACAGCCCGGATCGACGTGAAATTTGGAGGTTTTGCAGCTCCAGCCTGGCCGACCAGGGCTAAGAAGCCGATTTGGGAAGGCGGGCCTTCATCGCATGTCCGGCCAGCCCATCTGCGCACGTGCGTCAACCCTGGGGTACCATCTGCACGCGAGAGCTATTTCTGGGTCAGGTTTTTCTCTTGTTTTTCTCTTTTCATCCCTAATTTTATAAACCCTAGCCCTAGATTACCCTAAATTCCCAATTTCTATCTCTTTTCTCACCCTAGGGTTCCTTGATTTGAAATTGGTGAATTCCTTGGATTAGGGATTGATTGTCATGCATGTGTGGATGATTTCTATTTCCCTTTGAGTATTGTTTGGTTCATAATTTTTATTGATCTAGCCCTAACGTGTGTAGGCCTGTACCCACATAGATTCCCCTTAATTGAATATTTGGACTTTTGTGTGGGATGTGGAATTTGTGTAATTGTTTATGAACTATGTGATCTTAAATCTGAAATCTTGCACATCATATCTGAATTTCATGTCCGCATTAGGGTGCTTCTTGGTCTGGTCCTTCTCTACTACTAACTACTCCGAGCTTCGTTGAGGGATGACGTACATGAGCAGACACAACATGTGTGGTTTTATGGCGACCTCCTGAACAATGCGGTTTATGATGGGTGGTTAGTTGGAAGAAAAAGGGCTTTGACTATAGACAATCTCCAAAAAATGGCTAATGATGATTTTGAACGTTTGTCTTATGTGCATGGCAAGTGTTGAAACAGTTGATCACCTTTTTCTTCATTGCTTAGTTGTAGGGAAGGTGTGGAATGGCTTTCTAAGGGTTTCAATATGTCTTAGACAATGCCGGCCTCAACTGGTTACACAGAGTGAAGCTGGGGAAGTAAGCAAGGTAGTTTGAAGGTTATGCTTGTTGGCTGGCCTTTGGGCGATATGGGGGAAAAGAATGGGTGATGCTTTCGGAATGATTGAAGGATTGTAATTTTGCTTTCTTTGGGTTGTAGTTTTTGTTTTTGGTGCCATCTCGAAAAAAAAAAAAAAAGAAAAAGAAAAAAAGAAAAAAAGAAAGAGGAAGAGAGGAAGTACCTCTTAACTCCTTGTGAGGTGATGCCAAATGGTCCTGTGATGTCAGTGTGCATAAGTTGTAAATGTTTTGAGGCTCTCTTTGATTTCCTGACTACAAAGCTCTTCCTGTGTTGCTTTCCCTTGATACACCCTTCACATATTTCATTTAGGTAGTTAATTTCTATAGAGCTTCTACAATATTTGCCTTCCGCAGTAGATTCGAGCAGTGAATCAAGATGCTTATAGCATAGACGCGATAGACAATTGTCCTTTAGAATAGACTCGGAACACTTCATCAAGATCGGTTTTGATGTTCAAGGTAAACAGTCATTCTTAGACACGTCCACCTTCACAATTACTTCATTTCCATTTTCTTGATTATAAGAGCGAGGTCCTTGAGATGGATATCACCCATTTCCCCAAGACTTTGGATGTTGTTTTGCATCATTGGGACATAGTTGACGTCGGAGATGAAGTCATTATCTCTCTTCTATGTCTGGATCATAATCTTCTCTGACTTTTATTGGAATTTTCAAAGAATATATGGAGGTGACTTCACCTTTTACTGACTCATTCAATTCAGAAACAGTTCCTTTTTCCTGCACACATGATTGTTCTCACTTGTGTCAAGGTATTACGTGTTCTCTTGCTTGTTTCCTTCTCCTTTGTATATGAGCAACAATGTGGATTGATCTTTTTCATCTTTCCTTTTCTGTGAAGTGGGACTTCTCTTCAACTTCATATGCTGGCTCACTTTGGTAAATCATAGGTTAGATGACTGGTACCTTTTGCAATTGCACTGGATGCATGACTTGTCATTCCTTTGAATGTGCGCACCTCTTCCTCAGCCACTTGATCCTTGTCCTCAATCACTTGATTGTCCTCCGCGATCAATTTGCCCACCTTGATAGCTGTGGCCACCTTGATAGCTGTGGCCACCTCATTCACCACGTCTACCTCTAGATGCGCCTCGTCAACGAAATCCCTGTTCACATCCTCCGCTACTTTGATCATCTTTCCAGATGGGTAGCTTGCTTTGTAGGGCTTGATCTAGCATCTCATTGGAGTTTCCGTTGGTCCTTTGTTCATGGGCTTACAGTGAGCCCATGAGCTTACCAATGGACATAGTGGAGAGATCCTTGGATTCTTCAATTGCCACTGCTATGTGGTGGAACCTGGGTGTCGAAGATCATAAGATCTTTTCCATCACCTGTGCATCATCCGCAGATTCACCATTCCTTTCAATCTGGTTTGCAATAACTAGAACTCGAGAAAAGTAATCAGTGATTGTGTCTGTCTTGTTCATGAGAATTATGTCAAATTCGACCCAAAATGCTTGTAAACATTTCTTTTTTGCCTTTTCCACTCCTTTGAGTGGATTTTTGCAAAATATTCCATGCTTGCTTTGATGATCGGCATCTGAGATATTTTCAAAGTTCGCCTCATCTAACTCTTGGTAGATCATGAACAAAACCTTCTCATCCTTCTTCCTTGACTCCATTAGTGTGGTCTATTGGGCAATGGTTAGAGATGCTCAGGGCCATATGTTAGTGGCCATTCCAAATTGCAAGCTGGGGTGATTTGTGATCGATTTGGAAAAGTTTACAATAATGTAGATTGGGACTTCTAGAGTACATGATGAAGAATGGGTTTTGGAACCAGGTAGAGGGGGGTGGATGCTGGAACGCGACTCATCAGCAAGATACTCCGCATTGGTGAACAGTTTCCGAAAGGCTACTTTGCAGGATCCAAGGGCATCAGCATGAAAACCCACTCTCCCCCTTTTCATTGTCATCACAGAAGCCGTCAGTAAAATTTTGAATAAGCTACAGAGGAGGGGCTTATTGAAGGCTTCAGAGTTGGTACAAATGGTATAGTCGTTTTGCACTACAATTTGCCAACAATACCCTGATTTTTTGTGATACTGAGAGAGAGTTCTTGCTACAGTTGTGATACATCCTACGTTGCTTTGAGGCATCTTCGGGAAGGTAATCTCTCAAAGAGTGAAATGATCAGCATCAATGTGGATGACCCCATAGTTAATGTGCTTTCAGCAATCATGGGTTGCAAATCGGGCTCTCTTCCTTTTGACATAATTGGTTAAATTTACAGGCTCTTCATGACTTTGGACAAATAGTGTCCCGTTATCCCCATTGTTCTGAATGGAACCCATGGTTCATCAATCTAAACCGGTTGACCTGATGGGCCCACCATAGAGGGAGTTTTCACCAAATGTCTTCAAAATGGTTAGATCCTAACCATCCAATCTCTAGCCTTTTTTTTACTGTTCTATTGCATCCATAATCATTTAGTTTTAGGCTACACCTTCAGGTACTAGGCCCTTCCACCCTTGGAGGATTTTTTTTTTTTTATTTTTTGGGGAAGAACAAAATATTATTAAAAATAGCAAAAAGCAAGACCTAATGACTCTCTTGGTCGCTCATTCAAAGCAGGAAACCAAATTCATGGATGCAAGCCCAAAACACAAATGGGGCTCATTAGGTCAACGATGTGGATGGCTTAAGATAGATTGTCTATGATTCCAAGGCTATAGCCCATCGACGAATTGGCCCACTAGATCAATGCCCGTGACATCCCCAGTTATTCCCATATTGATGCTAGAGAATGTTGGTTCGTGTTCTTTCCAGCAAATTTATTTTTAAAAATGCAAAATTTGAATATTTATATAATGAATGCAACTCTGTTGCTGATCTCGTGCGTTGTTTTGGTGATGAGGAGTGGATGAGTTTAGGTCGGTTAGGGTTTGGATTGTGAATGGGTATGGGAAAGTTGAGTTTGAAAGAAGACGAAGATCTGGGATGGGAGAATGAAGAACATGAAGAAAATACCTGGATGGAGGAGAAAAGAGAAGATGGTGTGGGGATAGATGGAAACCTCGCACTTCCGTTGATGAAGATTAGCCTCGCACCAATCTCTCTTCCAAATCGTATGGAAGTATCTTCAAATTGCATGAAAGATGGAAGAAGAAAACAAGAGTTTTTCTCTCTTTTTTTAATCACAAAATCCAATGAGGGAGAAGGTCACATGCGCACCCTCTTTTATAAATCCAAAAAAGTTCGAAAATTACAATAAACACCCTATTTTGTGAATTTTGACAAAAATAGACTTAGTCTAAGTCATCTAAAAATACTCATAATGGTGTCCAAACATAACATAAACAAAACTAAATCCTATAAACTGATAAAAGCTGAGAAAAACTAATGTGGACGATCTACGATCAATGGCTCGATCATGTGATCCAACAGTCCGATCGTTACGTCCCTCCGATCCAATGGCCTGGATCACTCCATAAAACATCCCATGTATATCTTCCCAGTGTGGGGTCTTCCAGATACTTGCACACAATGTTCGAGTTGTCGGTATCGCTACAAGTTTTGTTGGCTGGAGATAAAGATATATTATCGTTATTGCCGATAACTGGAAATGCGGGGAAAACGTGGGAAAACGGTGGAATATTTCAATGAAATTTGAAGAGATGCCTAAATACACATATTTGCATACTTAGGAATCAAAAAATTATAAAAAGAATGCATACATAATAAGTTTTCATTTAATTAGGGCTTAAAAGCATGTGTTGTCGTAAGAAATCAGTCCAATAGTAGCACAACAATCACTCAAATCTCATTAAACCAATCAACAAGCATAATGCATTCATACATTTTACAGCCATGCATAAATAAGCATATAATTTATAAACAAAATACATATGCATGATGATCCATCTATCCATCCCATCTATCCATCCAACAATCCATCTCATCCAATCATCCAAACATCCATCCGACCATCCCATCTAATAATCCAAACATTCATCTATCCATCCAACCAACCTATCTCATACATCTATTCATCCCATCAAATCATCTGAACATCCATCTCATCCGATCATCCAAACATTCATCCATCCATCCCTATCCATCAAACTATCCATCCAATAATCCAACCATCCCATCCCTCCATCCATGCCATCAAATCATCCATACATTCATTCCATCTATCCATCCAACCACCCAAACATCCATCCATCCATCGCATCAAATCATCACAGATCCATCCATCCATACGCCCATCCCATCTATCCATCCAAACATCCATCCATCCAACCATCCCATCCATCCTATCCAAACATCCATACACCCATCCCATCTATCCATCCAACCATCCAACCATCCATCCATCCATCCAACCAACCCATCCATCCATCCATCCATCCCATCTATCCATCCAAACATCCATCCCATCCCAGTCCATCCATGCATCCAACCATCTAACCATTGGGAGTGGATTAGGTGCGGGCCTCACCTAAGATGATGGCCCCCACCTTGATTTATATATTCTATATCCATATGTTTTACAAGATTCTTTTAGGGCATGAACCTAAAATGAAGTGGATCTAATTCTCAAGTGGACCTTATCATAGGAAATAATGCTGACTTACCGTAAATGGGCCACAGAAGTTTTGGATCAAGTTGATATTTCCTTTTTCCCTTCATCTGTGTTTATGTGACCTTAGCAATAGATTGGATGGCAAATAAACGTTATGGAAACATTAAGGTGGGCCCTAGGAAGTTTTTAATGGTATGGCATTTAATTACATGGTGTGGAATTCACGTTATAAAAGTAACTTAAAAGTTACCTAAATTTTTAATTTTATTTCTATTCAAAATAGTGGTGACCCATGCTTTTAAAGGGGAAAAACTAACATTTTAGATAAACTTAAAAAGTAAAATTAAACGGTGATCCATCGATATGAACTAATCAACAAGTTAGATGGTCAATAAACATTACAGTGGACCCTAGGAAATTTTAATTGGTGGTTGTTCAATGACCGCTATTTCTTTTAGTGTGATCCACTTGAGATTTGTATCTCCTTCATTTTGGGGGAAATTTCCTAAAATAATCAGTAAAAACAAATGGACGGCGTGGATATGCAATGCATACATTGAAGTGGGCCCTACGGAATCCCACCCTCGCGGTAGGTTCTAGGCCGTGAGGCCGGAGCCGATGGGATTAGGTGTGGCAATGGAATGGTGCACCACTTATGATGGGGCCCACCTTGATGTATTTATTGTATATCCATGCCACTTATCCATTTTTACATTTCATTTTAGATACGAGTCAAACTTAAGTAGATTCAAATCTTAGGCAGACCATCACATAAGAAAGAGTGGTGATTAACTGTTAAAACCTTTTCATGGGTCACAAAAGTTTTGGATCAACCTGATATTTGTGCTTTTCCCTTCATCCAGGTTTACGTGACCTTATCAATAGGTTGGATGACATATAAACATTAGAAAAACATTACAATGGGCCCTAGGAAGTTTTTAATGGTGGAGGTTTAACAAACACATTTTCTTAGAATATGGTCCACCTGAGAGTTAGATCTACTTGGGCTTGTATCCTAGAATGACCTATAAAAACTTATGGATGGCATGGATTTATTAAGAATACATCAAGGTGGGCCCCACAGTGAGGGTTGCACCATCTTCGGTAAAGCCGGAGTCGCACGGAATTCACTCCTTGAAAATTTTAAGAGTTAAGAGCGAGAGAGCTTTCGTTTTTACGAAAGTCTCTCGTCTTCTCCGGAAAACCTGCAATACGATGAGATTTCGATCTTTTTCCCTAAAAAAATCCAAAAATCTCTCTAGAAATTTATCCTTTCCTTTTTCAAATCCGAACCCAAATCCCTATAAACCTCAGAGAAATCGGGTTCTCTTTCAAATATCTCTCGAAGAAAAAAAAAAAGGTTTGTTTTTTAGGGTTCTCGTATCTCCTAAAATTTGGAGCAATCAACAACAATTGGCCCACTAAATCTAACCAAAAGCCACTTCCGCAGGTAGATCTCGAGAAAAAAAAGGTAAGAGAGATTTTTTCTATATTTATTTCAAATTTTTTCCAATAATAGGGAGAATGATCGCTATTTTTTCGATAAAATCGAAAATATCGCCGATATTTTGTCGACATTAGGAAGAGAAACGAAAATCTAGGGTTTCGGAATCGCTGGTTTAGCGACACCGATAATATCGCCAATATTATCGATTTCTCGTCGATAATGAAAACACTGCTTGCACATACACATGGGGTCTTCAGCACGATCACGAATACTCGCCTACCTACAGGAAATCGGTGTGGCCCGCTTCCTCCTCTAATATGTATGCAAGGTTGTACGTGAAGTGATGTCCTCATCAAAAGCCTTGTGTGGTGAATCCTATAACTCTTTCAAAATTCCTTAAGGGCATGTTTGGATACTTGGAATCCAATAGAAAGAAAGGAACAAATAATAATATTATCCAGTAATGATTTCCACAGGCACTATTAAAACATGTATTCTGATTTTAGAGTTCTTATTTGGATAGCAACTAGAAATCTCATAGTCCTCACAACTGTCACCTAGTTTCTTGTGCCAAGAATCCAAATTATGGAAATGTAATGATTGCTTTAAAAAATCCATCCTTTTCTTTACTATCCAAACAATAGAAATTGTGACAGCAAGGGAGAACTCATTTGATTTTCCATCGTTTGGCATGGAATCCATGGTAATCAAACATGACCTAAGTTATCTTTAGAGGATTGTCTAAAGCTGAAAGTGTTTGTTACATTAAACCACCCAAGATCCTAGACCAACTTTTGATATGCTCGGTCCTCACGCAATCATCATCATCATCATCATCTAAGACTTATGCTATCTAATTGGGGTTGGCTATATAAATCCTTTTCCACCATTCCACTCTATCAAGGGCCATAACTTCAGTTAGACCATAGGTCATCAAGTCTTTTCTTATACCTCGTCCTTTTGGGCCTTCCCTTTGCCCTTCTAGACCCTTCAACTTGCACCAACTCACTCCTTTACGGCACGGATCTTGGTCTCTGTTGCACATGATCAAACCATCCCAAGTCTTCTTTCCTTCCAACTTGTTACCTATTGGTGCTACTCCTAAGTTCCCTCAAAGCATTCATTTCAGCTTATACTCAGTCCTTGCACAATAATAAACATAAATGCTTTATTACTTGTGCGTGCAATGCAGCTATGGCAGTAGTTCTTGAATCTTGACATAGTTCTAAAACTTGCTGACTTGACTCAAAACTAGGCCCGAGTCAATTCAATTCAGCAAGATTTCGAGTCAACTCTTTATGAAACTTGGTCTTGAGACTGACTCCGCCCAGGCTCGGGAAGACTTGTCAAGTCAACTCAGAAACTCAGTCGACTCGACACGATTCCTGGTGACTCAAGCCGAGTCACTCAGCTTGTGAAACTGTTTTTTTTTTTTTTTTTCTTTTTCGTCTTCTTTTTTTTTTTTCTAGGTAAAAAAGCAAAGGTACCTAGAATCGAACTTGCATCCTCTGTTGTAGGGGCAATAGCTGCCACTTAGCTACAAGGAACTTTGATGTTAGATCTCTTATTTTATAGTACTTATATCAAATTTAACTATTTTAAAAATTCTTTATAATTAGAAATATAATAATTTATAATTATTAATATAGTTATATAACAAATCATTAAAGAAATATCGAATCGAATTGAGTCTTCAAGTTGACCTCACCCGAATGAAAGTCGAGTTGAGTTTTTGGATTTTAAACTGTGGTGTTTGATAATGCAAAAACATTAACACTTGCTGTTACTTATTCATTATACTCTTACGAGACCGACATCATTGACAAAGAAGGTTTCTGTTTTTTTTTTTGGGGGGTAGGTTTTAGTGTTGGTGGTCTCCAAAGGCATAAGTTGATAAAGGGATGTGATTGTTAGTGAATGGAATGCTTGTTTGCCTCTGAAAGAACAGGATCCATCTCAACTTGAATATTGTGTTTGGGTGGTCAAAGCTCCACGGACCCCAATTTCCCCACCATTGGATCGCAGGGTTGGGCCACCTACTGAAGAGTAAAGGCTGGAAGTAATTAATGAAAGCTCAAAAATGCCATATTCATTTGAAATTTGTGATTAGCTGCCAGTGTACCCATTACTTTGGTGGAATGGAATGCTTTTTGAAGCTTCTCTTAGTTGTACCATAATATGACAGTTTAAAAGGGATTTTAAAAAAAAATGGTGGTCTGGAGGTTTTCATTCCCTCTTCATGCGTTGACGTCTGTTTTTAAGCTTACTCTTTGTGGGTGTTTTTAGTTATTTCTTACCAGATGCAAATTTCCTACAACAGTTGTAAAGTGCAACAAAAAACTGTGGGGGCCACCATTGTGTGTGTGTGTGTGCGCCACGTGACATCCACTCGCCCACCATTGGCACCAGCTGATGTTAGGATGTGAGCCCAAAAACAACACCAAACCAAAATTCAAGTAGACCACAGCACGGAGGAAAGTGGGAATGAGGACGCCTACCACTGAAATCTTCTCGGGGCCCACTGAAGCTTTGGATCAGGTTGCTATTTGGTTTTTCCGTTGATCCTGGTGGCACTCACCTTATGAACAGGTTTGGATGGTGTATAACCATCACAGCAAGGCTAGGAAGGTTCTGATGGTGAGCATTCACCATCCCCATTGTTCCCTGTGGTGTGGCCCACTTGAGCATTGGATCAGCCTGATTATTGGGCTTACGTCCTAACATGAGGTGGCACAGATGGCCAGAGTGGACATCACGGGTGGCCCCACAGCTTTTTGCTGCATAGGCATGCCCCTTTAATACTCTTCTCTGTAAACATCCCAGCATGATTATCTCACATGATGGAATAATCAATCAGACTTGAAGCAGTGGCATGCAAAACAGTAAGGAAACAAGTTGCTGCAGTGATCTGCTTTTGGACATCAAGGGAGAAGTGCAGGCAATGGTCCATCCATGGTGGATTCATCAGATCAGTTTGGATCACCAAATGGTCGGCCCCACTCATAGGAACTCAACACCGGAGGAATCCATACAATATCTTGGGTTGAGGACATGTGCTTTACAAATGATGCGATGGCCTCTGAAGAAGATTACCCAAATGTGGAAAAGGGTGCTGTTGCCTGTTTTTTACTGGCTCAGACTGCCTATTTGAACAAGGATTGCAAATCCGTTTGTGTAGTATTGTATCGGTCACCACCATTACCGAGTCAGTTTGGGACCAAGGCAGCCGGATTGTTCTTGGGCTATACCAATATGTCAAACCATGATCTGAAACAATAATTGTCTGCCAAACCTCTTATGGTGATGTTGCAGTATGTGGTCTGCTTCCTAATTATGAATACTAGGTAGTTTAATCATTTTAGATATTGATTGAATTGGATGTTTGCAATTCAATTCACATGTTCCTCCAGACACTTCCCATCAGCCAAACTGAGATACTTGCAATCCCTCCTCATTTGGACTGTTAGAATCCTTTTGGGTCATACCCAAAAGGTTGGGGAGTTATTCCCCATTTGGCATCTGATTAGAGGGCATTTTCCCAAGTAGACTTGAGGTACTTTCAATATAATACCCTTTTTCAAATAATTATTTTATTAGACTTAAGATAGCTTTTTGCATTTTTATGGGACAAAAATGCCCTTAAACTTGGCATTGAACCTTGTGCCATTTAATGTTACTCGGGCTGACCCAACGATTACGAAAAAAAAAAACAGATGGATCATAGGAAATTTCCTAAAGAAGGGTGGAGTAGGAATAAAGCAGAGGGATCATAGGAAACTCTCCAGAGAAGGGTGGAGTATCGACCCGACCTTAGTTGCCGACCAATAACTTTAAAGATTGGCTTTATTCGCTGACCTCAAAAGATGACCTTGACCTCAGGTACCAACCTCGACCGACCTCAATCTCAGGTACTGACTTCGACTTCGGAATAGAAATATTCGGAGAGAATCTTGCTACATATAAAGATAAAATCGATCCGACAAGGTTATATCCAAAAATCACGCTGATTGAGATAAAGTCAGAGATATTCTTAAAATTGGAGTCCGACTCCAATACCGGCCCTCTAGCATATCCTTAAACCAACCAAAACACACAAGCGATCATCGAGAGATCTTATAAATAGGCCACCCGCCATGAAATAAAGTACACACAAATATACTGATTCTACTACAGCTATTGTGAGTCCATACACCTGACTTAGGCATTGGAGGGTCCCCGGCCTTAACTAATGTCCCCAGTGTATTCTCTTCTTCTCCATTTAATTGCAGGTACTCAGAGGCTCACAAGATGTGAGGCATGATCGATCAAATTTGAGCACATCAACAGTTTGACATCGTCTATGGGAACGACAACAAAGCCACCTTAGAAGTTCCCTTTACATCAAAAGAATCATCAGTCTTTTGTCTGATTAGTCATTGCTAAAGGAAGAAAGCCGGCTTTGGCCGCCATTACTGCGCCAATCCCCGCACCAGATGAGCAGCTTGAGGAATCGCCTTCGGAACATCATACCGACCATATTCCAGCGGTGGCCTCGGGTAGGCCCAGCAACAGAGATGGTGGACTCATTTCCTTGAAAAACCAGGTCGAGGCCCTAGCCGGCAACGTAAACCGCATAATACAAATACTGGAGAAGCAACAGCCGCCTCCCGACCATGAAGCGGAAGCAGCTGCGGCGACCGAATCATCTCGACCTCCCCAAGCACCTCACGACTCATACGTAGTAAAGCAGCGACAAGGGCATCACGGTCAGGCCTCCGCACATACAACAGGAACAACCGTGCTGGCATACTCCGACTTACGCCACACCTTAGAAAGATGAGGCATGGAAAGGCCCCCAAAGACGTCGCAGAGAGCAAGGTCTCATAGGAGGTAGAACTCGAGGAGATCTGAGGCCAGCTCGGCGACATTCAACAAGCATGTCGAGCCCGGGGATCCGACCTCTATGGAAGCCATGTTTGAGGAAGCCGAAACATCATTCACCGACAACATCATAGGGGCTCAGATCTCATCTAGGTTCTGGATGCCACAAATCGCTCCCTACTCTAGGTCCGGGGACCCGACTAAGCACCTCGATTCCTTCAAGGCTTGGATGGAGCTTCTCGGTGCATCTGACTCGTAATGTGTCAAGCATCCTCCTTGACTCTATCAGGGGCAGCGTGGAAGTGGTCTAGACAACTAAAGCCAAAGTCTATCAATTCTTTCGCCCTCAGTTCATCGGTGGGAAAGACAGGATAGTCATCAACCCACCTCCTTACAATCACTCAGAGGGAGGACGAGTTGCTGAGAGACTACATCATTTGTTCCAACGTTGAAGCTGTCCAGGTCGACGATTATTCCTACCAGATAGCTCTGTCCGCCATGGTAGGCGGCCTTAAAACAAGGAAAGTTTCTCTTCTCTGGTAAGAACCCCTCGACTACCCTCGTCGACTTACTTAACAGACCTCAAAAATATTACAACGCCAAGGAGCTCTTCAATTCACAAAGAGCTATTCGAGGAGGAAACAACTCGGCTAAGGATAGGAAACGAAAGGAAGAAGGGGAGCCCTCTGTCGCTAATGCCAAAAAAAAAAAAAAAAAAAGGAGGACGACCAAAACTGAGGCCAGTATACCAACCAACGTCCGGAAAGTCGCTTCCATTGGTACACTCCCTTGAACACCAAGCCGGAGCATGTGCTTAGGAAAGTTGGGTTGAGCAAGGAAACTTGATCACCGATTTAAACTAGTCAACCAAGCTCGGTAATAAGGCTCATCGGCCAACCCCGACTTCGACCTCAGGTACTAAGGGACGTATCAACAAGAAGATAAGGATGTGTTACGAGGGACGTATCAACTAGAAGACATGGAGGGTAAGCTCTTACCTCACCCATGGAACGCCGAGCACTTAAAGATCTACTACCCATGAGGAAATCCGACAAGTTAAACAACTATGCTCGACTGGTCGCCTCAATAAAGGCTACTTATATTCGACTATGAGGCACCTCTCCCAGTTGAGGGAAAAGGTCCCCTCTTCTGCTTTTACTGTCTTGTTTGCCATATTTATCTACAAGCTCGACCCCAAGGAAACCTCCCCCAGTTAAGGGGAAAAGAATTTCTTTATTTCTACTATCTGGTCTGCTAAACCTGTGTGCTCAACCGCAGGGAACCCCCCTCTGTTGAAGGGAAAAGGTCCCTCATCCTATCTACTATGTGCTCGACTGTGAGTGACCTCCCCCGGTTAAAGGGAGGAAGGTGCTCTTTCTCGTTCCTATGGTTTTCTCTACTATGCTCATGACTTACACGTTTGACCATGAGGAAGCTCAATCAGTTGAAGGGAAAAGGTCCTCGTTCTTAATATTTTGTCTACAAGTTATGCGACCTAAAAACCTACATGCTCGACTATTGTATCTACTAAGTCATAATACACGACCACCCACACATAAAGGCAAAACAACGCTCGCCACGCTGTGCACAACTCCTTGTACGGAAATATTGTCGTAATATCCTCCTCGATCACCGCAGCAGGCTCGTCCTTACCCCCACAGTAAATATCGGGCGGTAAAATGAGGAGGTGTACACCAAGTGAGCTGACCTCCCTCACACTTAAAGCTTCTTACTCGCACGACAGGTCAAGGTCATGTCAGTCCAAAACTACTTACTTCCCGAGCCATTGGAGATAGCGCTTGAAAGTAAGGGGCAACTATTATAGGTGAAATCAGACTGACCCGACGATCAGGAATAAAGCAGAGGGATCATAGGAAATTCTCCAGAGAAGGGCGGAGTAGGAATAAAACAAAGGGATCATAGTAAACGCTCCAGAGAAAGACGGAGTATTGACCCGACCTTAAGTGCCGACCAATGACTTTGGAGGTCGGCCTTGTTCGCCGACTTCAAAAGATGACCTCGACCTTAGGTACCTTGAGTACCGACCTCGACCTCGACCTCGGAATAGAAATATCCGGAGAGAATCTTCCAACATATAAAGATATGATCGATCCGACGAGGTTATATCTGAAAATCATGCCGATCGAGGTAAAGTCAGAGATATTCTTGAAATTAAAGTTTGACTCCAATACAGGCCCTCCAGCATATCCTCAAACCAACCAAAACACGCAAGTGATCGAGAGATCTTATAAATGGTCCCCTGCCATAGAACAAGGTACACACAAATATACCGATTCTACTACACCTACTACGAGTCCATACGCCTAACTTAGGCATCGGAGCGTCTTCGGCCTTAACCGGCGCTCCCGGTGTATTTTCTTGTTCTCCATTAAATTGCAAGTACTCAATGGCTTGCAGGAGGTGAGGCAGGATTGACCAAATTTAAGCATCAACAGAGATGATTTGTTGGGGCCACATCATACATCACTGTGTTATTGAAACCTTCATGTGGTCCATGTATGATGTCATCCAAACTATTTAGAAGGTCCCACGGACTTATAATGGTGGAAATACTCAAATTTAAGCTTGATCTAGACCCTCCTTAGCTTCCAAGAAGACCTCAACAAAAGTTGTTAAATCCATATTGTTTCTTGTGGTATGGGGCCAGCTATAAGTTAGATTTGAACTCCCCCCTCCCCTCCTTTTTGCCCCATGTCTTAACTTTAAAAGCCAAAACAATGAACGACGTAGATTTGATACATACCTCAACAGTAGGCTACACGTCCTAACGACTAAATAGGTCTAGCAGGCCCCATGGACAGCGACCGATTCCAGAAAATTGAATTTTTTTACTTTGGGGAAGGAAAACGCCCTGAGATCTTCATCAAAGCTCTCTCGATTAGCCTTGGCTACAATTTAGACTACCTTTTTTGGCATAATAAGTCCAATTACGATTCTTCGGCATACTCACACTCCTGAATTTTCTTTTGTGGTATCATATTTCCCGGAAAGACCAGTAGGCTACTTTGTACTCAATCTGACTACTCACCAGCAAACATAACTACTCTATATGTATAACAGGTGAGAACATACGTAGCTGTAGTTTGTTTTAGCAAATGTTATGAAAATAATGAAAAAATCATTAAATTGTGACATTATTTTCTACAACGATCCGCTTACACTACAAACAATGATTACCCAATCGTATAAACAATGATCCCTCGCTGGTTAGAAAAGCGATCACCCACTCATACAAACAACGATCATCCTAACGTTATAACTGCAATCATCCACTCATACAAAGAACAATCTCCCTCTTGTTCAAGCTCAAACCGTGATTCATATTTTACTTTATCCGTTCTTCTTTTTCTGTTATTTTTTATAATTAATAAACTTATTTTTTATTTATTTTCATTTTTACATATCATGTCTATCAAAACCCTCCTATACTTTTATTATGGAAATTGGGTACATGAGAATGACAAATACTCATATGAGGGTGGGGACTCAAAATGTATCGTTGTGAGTAATGTAATTAAATACCAAGAGCACATATCTAAAATGTACAAGATCATGAAGACAACACCGTAGGAATATGAAGTCAGAATCAAGGTCGATGCTCTTGGCATAGTTGCAAATCACTCCCTCTAACCAATAACGATGAGAATATATTGACATTTGTCAATTTCGGCGGACGGAATTCAAATATCATTATACCATTGTTTATAGAGAATGTGAGGTGTGTGTAACTGTTGTCCAAGAGAGGAGCACACCCTTCTGCCACATGTATTGTCACAATAACATTATGCGTTGAGTTACCGAGTCTGTTCACCAGACTACCCCTAAACTTATTTCCATTCATAAACTCATGTTCTTAAGGTTGAATGAGCAGTCACTAACAGTGAGTACTAATCTGGGGCTTGAATCTACTTACGCCACCTCACAAGATAAAATTCTAACTTTTTACTTGTTAGATAGTCAAGATTGGCCAGATCCCACCATATAAGATGAGATCCTAACCTCCCATCGAAACATGATTCATCAGTTGACTTTATTGCGCCATCATATTCCTTACCGAGATATGATCAATCAATCAACTCCATTGCAACATTATCATCTCAATAAACACATGATCCATCGGTAGACTGTATTGTGTCATCTTTTTCTCGATCAAGACATGATCCATCAGTCGACTTCATTACGATATCATCTTATTGATCGAGACATGATCCATCGGTTGACTTTATTGGGTCATCTTCCTTTCGACCGAGACATGATCCGTCAGTTGACTTCATTGCAACATTAGCCTCTCAACCAAGACATGATCCATCGGTCAAATTCATTGTGCCATTGATCCTCTCTACCAAGACATTATCCATGGGTCAACTTCATTGCGCCTTCATCATCTCGAAGGAGACATGATCCATCGATTGATTTCATTGTGTCATCTTCCTCTCGATCGAGACATGATCAGCTAAGCAGACAGGAATGTGAAGATATCCCCAACCCATCAACTTCTCCACTTAGACATACTCTACTAGATATCGTAGTCACATCATCTTCTATCTTTCGGACAATAATCAACATATAGCTTTAGATGATGATGCATATGTTAATGCGAATCTTTTGGAATATCAGGAGGTGGTATACAACCCCAATGAAATATTTGTCAGTCTAATGTATAAAGAAAAGAGCTAGCTATAGAATATTCTTAGCAAGTATGCGATGTGAAACCACTTTCAATATAAGATCTTGTATTTGAACAAGCAGAGATACATGGTTAAGTGTCTCGATGAAAATTACAGTTTAAGGGTTCATGCATCGAGAGTAGACAGCACTGGAATTTTCAAAATAAAGACATACAAGTCTAAACACATGTGCAGCTCATCTTATGAGGGGTCAGGTCATGACCAATCAACTTCTAAGGGGAGGGGGAGAGCTTGTTGCAAAGCAAGCAGTAAGATAAACAGTGAGCATGATGTTAGTCATCTCAAGTCGTTGTTGAAATGTAGGCCAAGAGATATTGTGCATGAAATATTTACAAATTATGTTGTTGATATCAGCTATAGAAAGCATAGATGGGTTAAGAGATTGTAGAATATCCACATGATTACAGTCGTAATTCAATGACAGGACAATAAAAATATATATATATATATATATATATATATATATATATATATATATATATATATATATATATATATATATATATATATATATATATAAGCTGAAAGTATTTTATTACAAATTTTACAATACGAACACTAACGATTAGCTTTAAGGGATGATAATTCATTCGTCACCTAATCGTGGATTGAGCTTCATAGCAAGACGATCATGAGGTGCAGGATAGTCATTTGTTCATTACTGAATTAAAAACTGAATTAAGTGTTGAGACAGCCGATGAAGGGTGGACTTTAACAATTTATTCATCACTCGGTTAAAAACCGAGCTTCATAGCGAGATAGTCAGTGGGGTCACAATCTATTCGTAGAATTAGTGGGAACCAAGCACATGGCGAGATAGTTGTGATTCGACTATCTGTTCATCATTTGGTGTTGATCAAACTTCGTAACAAGATGGTCGACGGAATCACCTAGCACGAAGCAGGAATGCCACATGGCCTTTCATTCAAGATTAAGTGATCTTCCTTGTTATTTAGAGATTTGTCGTGGATGAAGGGTGGAGAGCTAGACTAAGTATAAAAACTAAAGCATTGTGCTATGAGCAGCGATAGGAGCAAAACTAAAATAAAGTGAAGAGATAAGTGTCCATCAGGAGTGTCAATGGGCCAGTCTCGGGCCTACAAAATTAGAATTTTGAATAGGGTTGGACGGCCCAACCTGAAACAGTTCAAAATTCGGGCCAAGACAAACCCTAGGACCAGCCCGTTGACAACCGTAGTGTCCATGGTGGACGAATGGATAAGGTAGCATTGTGTTGTATTGATTGATTATTGTGGTGAGAGCCTGTAGCTCTTTTTCGTGTACTACCTTTATAAACTTGGAGAGACAATGGCCTTACGTAGCATACAACAACACGAGAGATTAAGCTATCTAGTCGTGCAAATTCTCTTGAGCTTCTAATTAAGTGTAACTTATTGCATTAGGCCACGTGTAAAGAAAAAATCATGTTTTCAACAAGCAACGTGATTGTGTATCTTATTTAAAAGAGAATACTTTCTTCAATATATTACGTGACTTTGCACATTTTTTAAACCATTAAGAAGAACTTCTCTAATAAGCTATTTGATTGTGCGAACTTGCCAAAGCCATTAGATTAGCTATGGTCAATCTTTTCTTGCCACGTGTTACATGAAGATAGTTTGCTAGATATTTGCTTTTGCTAGAGAGTTACTTTTATTCGATATTTGTTTTTCTTGGACTCCTATATTTAGTACTCCCAATATAGATATGACTCTGATTCTTTGATTTGAAGTTTATCTTCATCACATGAGAGTCACGTGGTATCTTTTAGACTATTTGATTTAGATATGACAGGTTAATTGTAAACAATTTTAACCGATGATAAATTGTAAAATACAAGTGAGGTCCAACAAATAAGTAGATGTCACTGATTTTTACATGAAGAAATCATCATGGTGATTTGAACCCATTGGATGGGTTGGATGTTGCATGCATACGAAAGATTAGAAGGTATTTTTTAGATGGACCATAATTTGTTGTCCAACTAGTTGGACTTGCAGCCTTCTCTTTTTCCAATATACCAATGAAAATTTGCGAACAGTTTGAAAGATGAGCTCCGACCATTGATTTTTTAAGGGTCCCACCGTAATATATGTATGAAATCCACTATGACCATTAGATGTGTAATCTCAATTTTAGCCTAGAAAAAAAAAAAAAAAAAAAATCAAGTTGACCTATAATTTTAGGTGGGCCACACCAAAGGAAACTGTTGGGAGAGAGACGTCCACCCTTGGTTTTTACCAGGCCCACCATGACGATTATATGAAATTCACTCCAGCCATTAGATTCCAAACCAAAATTTAAACCTATTTGTGATTCTGGCCAAGGGAAACAGTGTGGAGGGTGAGTGTTGCCCTTTACACTATTTCCAATCGTGTGGTTCAATTCAATCATGGATTAGGCTGATTTTTGGCCCACGAGCTTAACATTGAGTGACACATATGGTGGTTGGAGTGGATTTCATATAAACATTAGCCAACTGAGTTACCAACCCCTTCTCATACCGGAACCTAACTTTTGCCTAAAAAATCCAACGGAAGAAAAAAAAAATCCCGGATGAAACTAATAATTTATTGGGTAGTAATTTATAAAATTCTCATCATACAATATGCGGTTTTTTTTTTTTTTTATTTTGTAGTTAGCTTGTTAGTACACCCACTGTCCGTTCACACTTCACTGTTAGTGACCCACTAGGGAATCGATGGCAAGACCTCAGTGTTGAAACGAGGTATCTTTCACTCAGTCTACCACTTGAGCTATGGATGACTACATGAGATTTTGTAACGTACCGCATCCCCAGACCATTTGATTTACACGTAAGACATCCAACCATCGATCACGACATTTCATTCAATATTACAATTGGCAGCAAGCCAGGGTGCAAAATTCACTCCAATGGAATTATCCTAATGGTTTGAATGGTGCCAATTTATTATAACCGTCCAGGGTGCAAAATTCACTCCAATGAGATTATTCTAACAGTTTGAATGGGCCAATTTATCATAACCGTCCATTGTTTATTAGCCATAGATTAGTAAAATTTAAAAATGATGATCAGCCCTATTTTGTTTCTCCGCTCATTCATATCCGTTCATTTTCCATGCTATTGATTGGATGATTAGGATCACCCAATTGGCATGTGGGTTGCTTCTATAGTTGTATGAATGAATGCATGAACGGTTCAGATGAACAATAGTTTACCACATGCGTGGGTGTGTGTAAATGCTCCAGTGATCCTATCTGCATTGGAAACTTAAAAAGAGTCTGATTCATTGATGTAGAGTGTTCATTGGGTCCAACACACATGGCCTCTCGTTCAAACATCACAGCGACCTGAAAACATTAACAATCTGATTGATATCTTTTAATATGGGTAGTCAAGATTGTTTTAACACAAAATAGGTTCAATAAACAATTTGATACATCTAACAATTAGGACCCTCATGAATTGATTATGTTAGGCAACACATATACTATATTGGAAAAAGGACGGCTAAAAAAATAAATAATAATAATAATGAGGCCAAACCAAGGATTGGATCATCCAATCGAATTAGTGTGATTTTTTAATTTTTATTTTTTGCATGATACAAATGAAATGTACTTTTGGACGTAGTGGAGCTTGATATTATTTAATTAGACTGTCCAAGTGACTCTATGCAACTAAGGGCACTGGATCATTTCTCCCATTTGATTATTATTACTCCTATCCATTTTAATTAAATGTTGATATTTTGGATCATGAGGCTGACGGACGATAATTTAGAACAGGAATCCTTTACACCTGTTTTAGGAAAAGCATGCAACAAACAATCTGTGGGCCCACCAAGTTTGTGCATGACATCCATTCCATCCATCAGTTGGACGACCTTGCATTTGGGTACACCATACATAACAAAAATCAGATGAATCCAAAGCTGGGCTGCACCATGGGAACAATGTAAAATAATGCCTAAAGTCTCTAAATTCATGTTGTCCGGCCCATCTGAGTTTTGAATCAGGCTGATTTTAGCGACCTCTTCGTTCTGGTTGGGCCCACCTGATGAACAGATTGGATGGCATATAAACACCACCATACCCCAGGAAGTTTTTCACGCTATGAGACAACCCCATTTCCACTTTTCTGTGGTGTCCATCTCAGTCTTGTATAGGGGTGTCCTCCCAAACCAGTATCCTGGGGCGCAACCCCATTCCCACTATTCATTGGTGCGACCCACATGAATTTTGGATTGGGGTATCCTCCAAAACCAGTACATGTCACCCAATTCGAACCAGTACCATCCATAAACAATACGGGTTTCATCGGCCCATATTCTCCATGATGCGCCAAAACTGATTTTTAAACCATGGCATTAGCCAGATATTTGGGTCAGGTCCTAAAATGAGGTGCCGCAGCTGACGGATGGAGTGGATATCACACTCATCACTGTGGACCCATATAGCTCAGGTGTAGAATGCTCCTCCTGCAACAAGGGTCGTTGAGGATTCCAGTCCAATATTATCCATCACAATGTTTCAATCATTCTCTATGTGATGGAATTAATTCATCCAGGCATCAACGGATCTCAACCCACTTGACCTTCAGCACCTATTGGCTTTGCACACATAAAACCTTCGAACAAACCAACGTTTGATTTCGCCAATTGCTCACCACAGCAATTTCTACCCACACATTCGATCGAAACTATCTATTTTGTTTTTTCAATGCTAAATCATCATGCTCCAAAAGTCACAATGTCTAGACGATGCTATCTTTGACTGGTGACATAAAAAGGGCATTATAAGATAAAAACCAACATCATCTCCCATTTACTTGAGGAAAGGCCCATTTATTTGATGGTTAAGATAGTCCAATCATATCAAATTTGGTTAGGGGCTAATCAATGGCTAAGCCATCCGATGTCAGGTTTGGATATCATCTTAGACATGCCACATGTGGTAGACAATCTGCAGGCACGAAAATGCCATGCCACTTCCTCAGCAGATATTTTCTGCATGGTACCATTCCTCACTCAAAATATGAATCTTTCAAGCTTTCCTACAACATTTGATGTTTTTTTTTTCTTTTCTTTTTTTTAACACACACAATCACACCATAGTGGGAGTTCACCACCTATGGATACTCGAACCATTGACTGTGTGTTGAAACTCCTAAGAGTCTACAACATTTGATGTTGCATTACTTCGTAATTAACCTTGTAGCTTTCCATTAGAACAAAGATTCCATGTTCACAGCCTAGCAGCTTTGTTATATTCCTTGTGGATGGCAGCACCCAAAATTGACATACTGTTAATTAGGAGGGTTAAATTCAAACAGGGAGCAGGTTTTTTTTTTTGGGAGGCGAGCATAATTAATCATATACAAAAGGTTATAATTAAAATAAAACTACATTTCACAATGAAAAATCGGCTACAAAATTGTGATAATAGCATAGATTACATGAGATACTTCACCATGTAAGGCCCTTCAAGTTCGTAGCCCAATTTCCTATAGTAATGGCGAGTTCCAACACCAGAAATCACAGCTATCTTTGTAGATCTATGCTCCCTACGAGTGATCCTCTCCGCCTCTTCCATCAAGAGTGTCCCATAACCCTGTGTGAAATAAACAATACCAGAATTTTAAAAAGAAAAGAAAAGAATATACCCTTTTCATAAAGGAAAAAAAACATACAATGTATAATCAATTTGCTCACCCGAACAGAATACGCATTGGGTCCAACTTCTGATAATTGAAAACTGTTCAAATGGGGGCAACGCATGGAAGGGAGATGCCCCAAACATCTCCCCAGTGGATGATCCTAACACTCTGATTAAGATGGCTTAGGATAAACTGATAGGGAAGATATGGAGGCATAGCCCATCCTTTGGTAGGGTCCATCAGGTGAACGGTTTAGATTGTGTCGATAGATGGGCTATGGCTGTGCATTGCTGGGTAAACAAACTGATGTTTCTTTCATTCCAGCATCGTATGAGAACTCTTGCACAACTTTGCAAGGAAGAAAAGGCGGCCAAAAGGCAGTTTTCTACTTGTTAGAGCTTGCAGGATCAATTGCGTAGGCATTGGGAAGAAATGGCCCAAAAAATCATGTAGTGGGCATGGCATTGGGGGTTACAATATCTTAGCAAGCAGTTTTGGCTCAAAACATATCTTGGTAAGCATTTGATGCATATGTGGCATTATGACAGTGTGTTCTTTCTGGTGATTGCATAACCACTGTCATCAAAGGCCTCTCTGATATCAGTATTGTGAAAACATGTGAAGTAATTCAGACCAACCTTTCTCCTTTTGTAGGGTTCCACACTAATCTAAGCAAACTAACAGAATCCAATCAGCCATTTCTCTTAGAAGCAAAACGAAACTAGAATAGAAATAGCATGTGCAGTAGATCTTCTTGATTCTCCTCTACTTGCCAGGGCACACGCACGAGCAAAACCTAACCTTAAAGCCAGATTCTAACCCACAGATATCCTTAACAGTTACATAAGACTACTCATTCGGAGTTGTGCAATGTTTTAAAAAAATAATAATAAATAAATAGTTAATTAATTGCATTTTTTTCCTTTTATAAATGATGTAGTGGGATAACTACATGCATAGACCTTGCCATCAGTCGTCGTCTTACCAAAACATGACGCAGAAAATTGAATTTGAATGTTCTTAATGTGTACCTGATGCTGCAGTTTGTCAGCATCGCGACCGTGCACAGGAACTGCAGTTCCATAAACATGGAGTTCACGAACAATTGAACACCTTCCAATGAGTTCTGGGCATGTTGTGTTCCGGCCACATTTACGCAGGCGTAACAATCCAACAAGAATATCCTGAACACAAATCAAAAAATAAATAAGAATTGTGCATTTCAGAAAACCTGGTTTCAACAAGGAACCAGGTTGGGAGTCGAGCTATACAACATCTGTATATTGTTTGAAGCAGAACATTAAAACAGTATAAATACAATTAAACATCAAAGTCTAATATGCCACAGCTGACACCAACTGACCTATGGAAGTACCCCCAAACTGAGGTTTGGCTGAATCTGTTGGTAGGAGGTGACTTGCATTTGAAGTGATTTTGTTTTTTGGGTGATGCAGACAATCAAACATGAATGAGTGGGTTATCGCTTTTCCACCAGCAAAACATTACATTGGTGGAAAACTTGGTCTGTTGGTGGGAGGTGACTTGCATTTGAACTGACTTTGTTTATTGGGTGGTGCAGACAATCAAACATGAATGAGTGGGTCATCACTTTTCCACCAACAAAACATTAAATAGGTGGAAAACTTGGTGGTGGCGGTGGTGGTGTTATTAAGGTCACATAACACTATTCTTCATCCACTCAGGCATTAATGGCACAATAACCTACCACACACGAAAGCAGAAGCAATGATATTTCATCTAAGAAGGCTATTTATTTTTAGCCTACATATTCTAGAACTTTATATCCATCATTGGGACATGCTTGCATTGGCACCCCCAAAAACAATCAAATGATTCAAATCTTTATTTTCTCAATTCAAAAATCCGACGCTCCCCAGAAGAAACTTTCTCCAGCAGGAGAATGCATAACATTAAATAATAATAATAATAATAAGGAATGCTGTATATAATAAATATATAACAAGCAAGTGATGTGTGATGATGATGATATACTAAAAAATAATGGCAAATTTCTTCTATGAAACTTTGAGAGAAGCTAGGGTTCCAAAGAAAGCCCTCTAAAGATCTTCCAGAGACCATTGCTTGGATTGCCTCACCCCAACCTATTACGTTCTCAGAAAATTACAAGCCAAATGTGTTCCATGTTCTATCAAGTGTCCAACTCAGAAATAATTTATGGTACTAAATGAAGAGAAAAGTTTATGGAATGGATAATGACTATCTTATGGAAAATGCCTTTAAGCAACGACTACTATTAGGATCTCCCTACCTGGCGTGTATCTTCATAAGAGAGAAAAGTTTCCCAACCCTCATTAGCAGCATAATCACGGCGAACAAGCTCCACCTCTTCTGGCTTTATTTTATGATGAATGTCCTGGAAAAAATAAAAAATCCCCACAGAAAAACGTTAAAAGATGATTCATATGGAATTGCAACCTAAGATCTTTAAATGTTGTGAACCATAAAGTAAATGAACACTATATCACTTTACCTGAATTCCAGCTTCCCGCGTTCTAACATCACGGCATTTCAAGCCCAAGTCATCCATCCGAGCCAGAGCTAGCTCACGGAGATTTCCTTTTTCAACTCCAGAAGTAACTAAAGGCATAGGGATGTCCCTTTGTACTCTATATACACGTGTCCAAGGAGGTACCATGGCTAGGATCCTTGCTACTATGTCCACAAGAAGCTCCGGAGGATAATTTCTATACCTACAGTATAGATGAGAAACATTTATTAGGCATTAGTAACAATGCTATCAAGGCCAATAGGTCGTCATGTTGATGCCAGCTTATAATTGACACATGCATGTGCACGTGCACACATATAGGTGCGTGTGCGTGGGTGTCAGGCTCTTTACTTCTTTTAGGATACACAGTGTGCTTATTTCCTTGGGAAAAGCCATTCACTGTGAAAGCAGGGCCCACCTGCTCGTGCATGTGGGGGTGTCCTTTACTTCTTTTAGGATACACAGTGTGCTAATTTTCCTTGGAAAAAGCCATTCACTGTGAAAGCAGGCCCATTCTTTTGGTTACTTACATGTGGGGCCTACAACTTGTTACACAGAAATTATAAGCTCCCACACACAGATCTGTAATGAAGCAATTACCTGGATAACTTCACAACTATTTTCAAGATAAACTCAATTGCTAGAAACGAACTAGTTAAGACTTCAAAAGATTTGATTAGCAGTGAACCCTCAATTAAACCCAAAATTATTGATAGGCAAAATACAGAAGGGTATTCCCAAAAAAGAACTGCAATGTTCAAATAGATGTCCTTAGATTCTGGAAATTGGTAATTTCAGATGAGCACGATACCTGCCAGTTTTCCAAAGCTCATACAGCCCAGTTCCACGAATAACAAGCGTGGGATAGATTTTAAGACCATCTGCCCTAAATGATGGGCTCTCAAAGAACTCCCGAAAACTTTCCAAATCTCTCTCGACACCAACGTTTGGAAGATCAGGCATCATGTGTGCAACAACCTATAGTGGAAGCAAGCAAAAGAACAACACAAAAGTCACAATTTATCAACAAAAGGAAGAACATGAAAAACAGTCAGAGAAAAAACCCTGGCTTACTGGGTGAGAAAATTGTTGAACACAATTTTTTTTATGGAAGGATTGTCGAACACAATCATGCTTACTAGAGTTTTTTTTTTTTTTTTTCTTTCCTTTCTTTTTTCTTTTTTTTTTTTTCAAAGATAACGGGATTATATTAAGAAAAACAGGATTACAGGGAGAAGGCAACTGCTGAGATAGCAGAAAAGCCGAAAAAACCTACAATCCTAAAAACAGAAGATCATAATCCTTAAGCCCAATAACATTAAACCACCCATTCTATAATCATCTTTTTGGCCCTAGAACACACTACTTGAGCCGAGGATTGCTTATCATTAAAGCATATGCCGTTCCTTTCCTCCCAAACTGACCACCATATGGCAAGGAGAGCCATTCTCCAGATACAATTTTTGTTTTTGCCCAACTTGAATCCATGCCAGTACGCTAGCATGTTAGAGAAGGAACTCGGGATACACCCACTGATATTGAATCTGATGAAAAATTCCGACCAAATCTGAGCAATAAACGGGCAATGGAGCAACAGGTGATCGACCGATTCTTCATCCTTCATCCAACATAAGCACACATTAACGAGTTGCATGCCTCTCTTTCTCAAATTATCGATTGTAAGGATCTGGTTTTTCCCAACCAACCAGCCGAAGCAGGGGGGGGGGGGGGGGGGGGGGCAGAATATTTCCAGATGAAAGGAAAGGCGGGGCTCGCTGAACAAGGAGGGGGAAGAAGATAGGGGTAAGATGATTTTACCGAAAACACACTAGATTTGTCCCTGCTCTAGATCAGTTTATCTGATGTGGCCCGGTCAGGAACCATCTTGGATACGCAGTCGAGCAATTCCACAAATTCCGTAACCTCCCAGTCATGTAAATTTCTAACACACTTCACTTCCCACGCAACAGTGGTGTCGAAAACAACATAGCAGCTTGCCACGAGGATCTTCTTATCTGAGGCCAGGCGGTATATGTTTGGGAATCTAGTTTTGAGGGGCACCTCCCCCACCCACTGATCTTCCCATAAACGAATAGCTGAACCACTACCAATCTCAAAGCTGGTGTTATCAATCATAGCTTGCTTGGAACGCAGGATCCCTTTCCAAATGAAGGAGGCTCTGTACGTTGTCCAGTCTTTGGTCCACCAACCACCTGAAGAAGTGTCGTACTTCCCTTTGACGATATCATTCCATAGCGCTCCTCCCTCAGTACCCAATCTCCAAGTCCACTTGCATAGGAGAGCCTGATTCATAATCTTCAGGTTTTTAATGCTAGCACCCCCATTTTGGAAATGTTTGCAGACCTCTTTCCAATCAAGGAGATGAAGTTTCTTCTGGTTCTCCTTCCCACACCATAAAAAGTCTCGTCTGAGTTTGTCAATGCATTCCAGAACTGATGACGGGCATCTGAATAGAGACATGTAACAAATTGTGAGGTTAGACAGGGCTGCCTTGATGAGGTTAAGTCGGCCTCCCATCGATAAATATTGACATTTCCACCTGGCTAGATATTTTTGAAGCTTGTTAACAATTTTATCCCACATAACTTTCGGAGGAGGGCCGATGGCGAGGGGAAGGCCCACGAATGTAGATGGGAAGGAGGCAGCTGGGCAGCCGAGAGAATCAACATAGCTTGTTAGATCAGCAACCGAAACATTTACTCCAAAAAATTTTGACTTGGCCATATTAATTCTCAGCCCCGAGACAGCTTCAAAGCACCGTAATGTCGTTCGCAGATTGTCGATGAGCACCGGGTCTGCTTCAAAAAGGATGAGCGTGTCATCCGCAAACTGAATGTGGGAGATTAGAGGAGAAACTCTTGGCATCGCAATCCCTTTGAGGATCCCTGCATTCTGGCCACTTAGCAGCATCTGCGATAAGGCCTCTCCCACCACAAGAAAAAGGAGCGGGGATAGAGGGTCCCCTTGGCGGATTCCTCTCGTGTTGTTAAAGAATCCCTTCGAGGCACCATTGATAAGGACAAAGAAGTAGGCCGATCCCACGCACACCTTAATCCATCTTCTCCACCTCTCGCCAAATCCCATACGGAGAAGCAAATATTGAAGAAATCCCCAATCCACATGGTCGTAGGCCTTTTCGATATCCAGCTTGCAAAAGATACTCTTCATCCTGGACTTATGGCACGAATGGAGGCATTCGTTGGCAATCAGGGCACAATCAACAATCTGCCTACCCCTTATAAACGCATTCTGATACTTCAAGATCGGCTTCCCCATCACTTTCGATAGTCTGGAAGACAGAATTTTGGCCAGAATTTTGTATGGGCCCCCAATCAGACTAATGGATCTGAATTCGGCGAAGGAACTCGCGCCAGCTATCTTGGGGATAAGTGCGATGAATGATGCACCAAGGCCTTTTGATATTTTACCTCTATGATGAAACTCATGCAGGAAATCCATGACATCCTGTTTTATGGACTCCCAGAACGTATGAAAGAATATCATCGAATATCCATCTGGGCCAGGAGACTTGTCTCCCCCCAGCGAATCAATGGCCATTTTGGTCTCTTCCTCTGAAAACGCAGCCTCCAAGATGTTTGCCTCTGATTGCTCAAGAGAATTAAAAATGATGCCATCTAATCAGGGTCTGATCCAATCTTCAGAAGTAAGGAGAGATTTGAAATGAGTGACAGCTTGCTCAGCTATCTCTTGTTTATCGTCGATCTGTCTACCATCCACTGTGATACTGAGAAAGGCTTTAGCACGGGCGCGGATATTGGCTATACTGTGAAAGTATCTGGTATTCTTGTCTCCCTCTGAGATCTATCTGGCCCTCGATTTCAACTTCCAGGATAATTCATCTTCTAAGGCCCTGGCCGAGATGGATTGGATGATTTGGATGCGCCTGCTCAACACATTAATGGGCATAGGGCCTCCTTTGGCTTCAAAATCAATGCGCTTCAGCTCAGCAAATAGGGCTTCCGATTCTGCCTTTCGCTTGTGAAGTTCACCTTCCTTCCACTCTTTGATTTTCTCCTTGAGAAGTCTGAGTTTGCATAGAAGCCTGTGACTAGCAAATCCTTCAACCTCAAAGGCAGACCACCACTCCTCAATCTTCTGATTAAAGCCTTTAATTTTGAGCCATGAGGATTTAAACTTGAAGGGTTTAGGACCCCAATTTTCTTCTTCCAACGAAAGCAAGATCGGGCAATGGTCCGATGTAGTTCTTGGAAGAGCCTGCTGGGAAAGTGAAGGAAAGGCCTCCAGCCAGTCCGTGGAGAGGAGAAATCTGTCCAATCTTGACTGAATTTGGGTCCTACGCCCATTTGACCAAGTGAATCTAGCCCCTGACAGTGGTAGATCAACGAACTCCTGAGATTGAATCCATTCTGAGAAAGCCTCCATGGCCGAGGAGACCCTTCTTTACGAGAATGTTCCGCAGCAAATCGGACGACGTTGAAGTCCCCAACAAAGCAGCGCAGACCTGAGAAGGATAGTCTGGTCGAAGACAGTTCATCCCAAAATGCTGGTTTGTTAGAGTCCTCATTAGGACCATAAATAGCATATATTAGACAACAGAAGTTAGAGAACTTATCTTGCAAAATTACAGTCGCCACGAAGGCTCCTGTAGCTGAGGAATATAAGTCCCATTTGGAGGACTTCCAAGCGATAAGGATACCTCCCGAAGATCCCGAAGCATCAAGAGTGACACGCTTAGTGTCCTTAGCTTTCCATAAACTGGCCAACAGACCATCTGAAAACAATGGGACTTTGGTTTTCTGGAGGCAAATAACGTCCGGATCTTTCCTCCCTATGGATTCCTTAATCAGACATCTTTTTTGTTTAGAACCCGCCCCCCTCACGTTTCAAGAAATGATATTCATTGAGGCACAGAGCTCCCTTGGTTACCCTTTCGTCCTCTTCTTGCGCTGGATGCTGCTAGCAGGCCTGGGCTCGGTTGCAGACTTTGGAGCTCTCGATTGTTGATGGATCTGGACACCTGCATGGTAGGAGTTCTGGATAGTGGGAGAGGTCTTCCCTTATTTTCAATACATTGGAATAGGGTAGTAAAATCCTCTACTCTGTCACCAAACGATAGACCCAGGGATCTCCTGACATGGCCAACCGCATCTCTGATCCATTTCTTATTTTGGATCAAATCAAAAATCTCCTCTTTGCTTTTTCCTTCAGTGGAGATCATATCGACGTCTTCCTGTTGTTGATGAGGGTAGTCTGCACGCATCTGCAGAGGCTCAGCTACTATCACATCGCCAGGTATGTCTTCTTGAAAAATAGTAATGGGGCCCAGATCAGCCCAGTCCCAAGAAGCAGGTACGGAAGTGGGAAGGGATGGATATGTTTGGGACTCAGAGAATCGACTATCGGATTCTTCCCCTTTGGATATATCGTCGCCCATGGCAGAGGGGGATTGGGTCCAGGCGAAAAGGGAGGGTAGAGATTGTTGTGGAGAGGCTGATATATGAAAATGGGTGAGAATGTTATCGGGGTTGGGAGGTGGTCAAGGCAGTGTTTTAGTGATGGAAATAGGGTAGATGGTTTCGGGTTCAAGTATGTTTGAAGGGATGTAAGTGTTTGGTGAGTAGCGGGTTCGGGTAGAGAACGGACCCAGGACTGCAGACCCGATATCGATGAGGGACAGCAGCCTTGGGCTGGATGAGCTAGAGGCCACGTAGTGGGATGTAAGGCCCACCTCGTGGTTCCCAGTGGACACACGTCTGGATCCCAATGATATAGCGTCTTCGCCATTGAGGCGTCTTGAGGCGTGAAGCTCCATGTACTGAAGTGTTTGAATCTGCGCTGCACACGTAACTGCTCCTGCCGAGAAACCAACGAAGGGGCCCTTCGCACGAGGTTCCAGTGCAGCATGCGATCCACGTGTCCTCTCCGATTCTCACGGTTGCTTCTCGCTGAAGAAAGAGATGGCGTCGTCAGGACGCGACGCAAAAGCTTCGGCGATCCTGCCACGTAGCCCCTCGATGTGGTGGATGCAGGCACAGTCTACGATGGCTGCAGATGGGATGGCAGGGGTCGCGAACGATGCTCTGTTGGAGCATGGAAGGCGAACTCCTTCTGTCGTCTTCTCCGGTCCCGGGGCCGAAGTCAGAGGAGCAGGTTCCTTATCCCTCCAAAGGTCACCCAATTTGGGGTAGACGGCTCCTAGCAACTCCTTTAGGACCGGTAGTTTGATAGTCCGATTATCTACCTTCATCTGTAAGTGGGAAGGCAAAGGAAATCCCTTCTTCCTTCTTACCCGAGCCCTAATGACACCCAACACCTCACCAAATTTCGTTTTGGAATCCATTTCTAGAAGGAATCCCAAACGGGAGGCTGCCAAAATGACGAATTCATCGTACCAACATTCCAGCGGAATCTCCCAAATGAGAACCCATACATTCTCCATCCCAAAAATGGAATATTCGTCCCACGACATAACCTTTACGACCGGCCCATAAGAGTGCAGGTGGCCCGCCATTGTTAGCATCTTAGGGTTAAGACCGGGGCATACCTTAACCCAAAGCTCATTATAACCCAATGGCTTGATGATATAGTTGCCTGGATGGAATCCAGTGCAATCTCTAATCCACTCCCGAACTTGCATTAGAGAGGCTCCCTCTTTGGTTTTGATGACCACTGTATAAGCTCTGGCTTGTTCAAAGGATTCCTGGTTAACAGTGATGCTGAAGTCCAACTGTTCGTCCTTCGCTTCCTCGCGTGCTAGTCTATTTGAAACACTGACTTCTGCAACCGTTATTGGGGGGTTAAAGGGCTTCTCTTTAGGGGTTGGGTTCCTATGAAGGAGGGCATCCCTGAACGATAGCCCTTCTAATCTCACAGGTTGTATGCTTGCGGGGATATTAGAGGTTTCCTTATGGGATTCCGGTAAAGAAGCATTCCTCTTTTGATCTCTGTAGATGGGCCCGAATCTGGCCCGTTGGACTAGTAGTGGGACTCCCCCAAATCGCTCACCATGCGACATTTCGACCGCCCTCGCTAGCTCCGTTTCCGAGCTCATGCGAACCAGGGCAAAGCCTCGGTAAGAACCATTACTCCGGTCTCTCGGCATTACAACATCCATAACCGCTCCAGCTTGCCTGAAAACCCTCGAAATATTGATAGGAAGCCATCCCGCTGGATACCCCCTGACAAAGAGGGTAGGATAGGAGTTCCTCTTTCTTCCCGTTGTCGTTGCAGTCTTTTGGCTATATTTTTTATTCGAAACCAGTTTCCAACCATTGTTTCCGGATGCATCCGAATCCCCATTATCTTCTTCGCCATCAGCTAACACTGTCGTGCCGGTCGTAACTCTTCCTTTGGTGGTTTCTCCTTTTCCAGTTGTCGGTCTTGGGTCTACAAACATACGATCGTCGTTCCTCCTAGCACTCCGCATCACCGTTCTTTGTTATATCAATTTTACATTTTTCCATAACACTATTGACTCTCTTTTTTTTTTTTCTTCTTCTTTTTTTTTGTTGCTTCTCTCCATAAATAGGAAAATGGAGCATTTAGCAACAAAGCAATATCCCAAAAGAAAAGAAAAGAAGAAGCACATAATCATAAGATAAACAAATTTAGGGACTCCTGGACAGCAGAAGTGATTATTACAGTAGCGGTCTTACAATAAAGGAACTTACTTCAAGCTGCCCTATTAATAAAGGTGTATTTTATGAAGGGCAAGTGTATTCACCTTAAAACCAGCATCCTTTGCCAAGCAAAAGCAATCAGCTACAGCAGCTACGGTGTGCCCTCTGTTTGTGTCACGGGCAACATCTTCATATGTGCTTTGAACTCCTATCTCTAGTCGTGTACAACCATACAAAAGCATTTGGCGCAAATGAGGTGCAAGGCAATAATCAGGCCTCCTGATAGATTAGAAGTTAGCACAGGACATAAATCAGCAATTTTAATGAATGAATAAAGACTAACAAAAGAACTGGAACATTTACAACGTTAAAGACTGTGATGCAGACCAAATCAGAACATGATTAGCTTGGACAACAGGAGAACAGTTGGATCCACCTGGCAGGTTCGATGTGTTTCTTTTTTTTTTCCTTTTTTTTTTTTTAAAAAACTTTTAATTGATTTAAGAGCAATTTCCGTGAGTATTTTGTGGACCACTTTTCAGGGTCAATTGATGTCATAAAGACGATAAATTGGTTCCATTTGAAAGCTTGTTGTTGAGTGCATCCAAAACCACCCAAGATCGTAAAATTTCAACATGAAAATTTGAGTGTTGTGACCATGGAATGGCTATATGCCTGCGGAGGTCTGTAGGCACTTCAGCCGCTATTGTTGACCTGACATCATCATCAAAGCCTTATGAGAGTTAAAAAGAAGAATCTTGTGTTGCAGACAATCCTACATAAGGCCCTATCCTTGGTAAGCGAACAAGCCTTCATGTCCCTTCTCGCACCAAGTCCTTTTAGGTCTTCCTCGCATCATCTAGGTTGCAAAGTCAGGGGTTCACTTGGTATAACTTTATTATTCTTGTATGTTGACCACTCCATCCTCCTCAACAGCAAAACTCTATTTCGGACAAGTATGGTCCGCTCCGAAGGGTAACCAAATGCTCATATATTTTTAATAAGAATCCAACATTCACCAACACATATGCCTTGCTTGCAGCTCATTCCTCTCCCCAAATGCATGTCCCCCATGTAAATTGTCATATCTACCACTCCTTTTCCCCATTGTTCCAGATATCACCAATATTATCAATAATACCGGCCGATATTTCGGTATTGCTAGGTCGACGATACATATACCAGGTGTAAAACAAAAATTATACCATAACGTAAATATTATCAATAATAATGAAATATCCCAACATATCAACTAAGGACCTTTAACATAAATAAGTTGTATTGACATCTCGATGATAATATTGATATTTTCATTAATACTGAAACCATTGCATAAACAAAGAAAAAATTAAGAGGAAAAAAAAAAAAGAATAAAAAAAATCTAAAACTATTTAGGTAAATCTCTTCCTAGGGTGATTTCGACTACTATTCTTGAATTTTTTATTTTTTTTTTAGGGAGGTGGGGGGTAAATTTTATTAAAAAAGAAAAGCCAAAGAAGGATATCTAACGCAAATTACAATAGAGATGACCATACAAAGATGAAAGGTTACGTTCATCAAGGGCCTTATGCTTGAGGCTTAACCCATTACATCTAACTACTCTTCTAAAGACCTCCAACGTCGTCCCGCTTTGATTCTAGAAACACCAATTATTCCTTTCCCCCCATGTAGGGCCCAAATGCCTGTCAACATGGCTAGTGTCTAGAGCACCCTACCTTTTTTTCCCAACCCCACCCTCATGCCATGCTAGGAAGAAACCAACAACGAGCACCAGCATCACCTACGGCACTTTAAAGAAGTCAAAGAATCTCTCTCATACGGTCACACCTCTCTAGTAAAAGAGCAATGGATAAATAAGTGATTAACCAACTCCGCATTCAGCATGCACATCAACATCACACAAATATTGGAAATCACCACCATCCTCTTTTGAAGATTATCAATTGTAAGTAACATGTTTCTATCCACTAGCTAAGTGCCACTACCTTAGGAGAGGCACCACAGAACCAAACACAAGGTTTAGCCTTTTCTCTCCCAACAATGACTCATGAATCAACCTGTAGAATGACCAGAGTGAAAATCAACTTGACTTATCCTTATTCTACACCATCACATAGCTCACACCCAAGGAAGGACAGTGGCAACCCACGCCAAGAGCCGAATGAAATCATCCGCTTCCTCATCCATCAAGTTCCTCCAGCGTGGAAGAGACTAAACTATTGCTTCACCAAAAAGGGAGAAGCAACGAGTAATTGGAATATTCACTTCTAGAGATAACCTTGCTAACCTTGGAAACTCATCATGGAGCGTGCTCTTTCCAATCCACAAATCCTCCCAAAACCGAACTCTCCTCCCATCGCCTAATGAGAAACCAAATCCCCCCCCCCCCCCCCCCCCCCACAAACTGATCACCAGCCTAGCAATCAACTTCCACAACCCTAAACCTTATATAAGGATGAATCTTTTACCCACCACCCCCCTTCCTTAACATCGTACTTAATTAGCAATTAATCTCTCCATAAACTACCTTCTTCTATGTAGAATCTCCACAACCACTTGCCTAACAACGCAAGATTCATAAACTCCAATTTCCTTATACTTGCTTATTCCCCATATGACTTACACACCTCTTCCCACTTCAACAAATGAAATCACAAGTAGCGTGCAAAAACATGCTAGAACTCCAAATAAGAAATATATATATATATATATATATATATATATATATATATATGTGTGTGTGTGTGTGTGTGTGTGTGTGTGTGAAATTTTATTTATTTAGGCATTTAAGCATGCGTTCTAAGAGAAATCTACGTCTATGCATGATTCTCATCCATTGACATGTATTTGAGGTGAAAAATCAAACTTTCTAAGTTGTGGAAAACTAAGAAAATTAATCCTAATTTCCTCCAATTTTACCCTGTAAAGTAACATTGCAAGCATGGAAATTTGATATATTCATGAGTGGTGACCGATCTATCGAATGGCCACAATTCTTCCATTAAATTTTTTTTTTTTAAAAAAAACATCTTTAAATTCTTTACAAAATAAAAAATATAAAATCCGTTTATTTTCAAAATATTTGTTGTTGATTATTAATTGATATGGAAAATTTATATATTCACAAATCGGTATAAGAATATTTTTAACTAATTAAAAAATATTTTTTTCGAAAAATGGAAAACTTGTAGCCAATCGATAGATCGGCGACTGCTCATGAATATATCGAAGTTACATACATGTAATCTCATTTTAAGCGGTAAATAAATGGAAGAAATTAGTATTTCCCCAAGTTCCACCACTCAAAATTCAATTTTTACATCTCAAATCCATACAGAATCATGCAGAGACATGGATCTATGTTAGAATAAATGCATAAATGTCTAAAGAAATAGCATTTTCATCATCTTTTTTCTCACCTTGGAATTCAGACTCATTTCCGCCCTCGAGTTGCAATTTCTCCCCCAAATCCAAGACAATTTCAAATAACTCAACAGTAGTCAAAATCAAGATTACCCTAAAAAATTCGCAACTTTTTTATTTTTTATTTTGTTGATTTCTCTTTTTACACAGTAGGTTCCAATACTGACAATAGTATAAATATCATCGTTGATAAAATCATTTATGCTAAAGGTCCTTAGCTGATATCTCTTAATATTTGAAAATATCGTGGATATCATATTGGTGATATAGGATTTTTTCTTTTACACCTGGTATTTGTAGCGCTGACCTACAGATACCAAAATATTGGCCAATATTATCAATAATATCAGCGATATATGGAACACAAGATGAAAGAAGCACTAAGCTCTTTGGAGAGCTTTCCTCTATGAAAAAACTCATAAACAAACTCCAAGTCATCTTTTACTTGTTGACAAAAACTTTGAAGAAAAAGTTTAAGAAACCATTCAACCCAAGAGCCTTCTCTCTGCCAAGTTCCCACACAGTTTTTTAATTGCCTCCTCGTTAATAGGTTTTTTTTACCCAAATCCGCTTCCACCTTGCTAAGAGAAACAAATTGAAGATTATCCAAATTGGATCGGGACCATCCTTTTTCCATGAGCAAACTTGTGCAAAATTCGACCACTGCATTGCCAACACCTTGACTCTCTTTCAATGTTCTCCTATCCACCTCCAAACAGTGGATTTTGTACTATAGTTTTACAAAGCGTGAAGTGAAGAGGCAAAAGTTCAAGTGCAGGAGTGGGGAAGCGTCTACTTTAATATGCTAACAAGTACAAACGGCTAGGAAGCTGAAGCAGGAGTGCGAGCACAAAGCGCCATTCGAAGCAGGAGCAACATCTAATCAGAAGGATCCTGCAACTAAGATTTGTTCTGCCTTCTTCTAGCATTGGCTAGATAGTAAAAGAACTATATGATTTCATCCCCCGCTTTCAACAATACTGCTTTGATAGCTGACAGCCCATCATTTCCTCCTCTCTTCCCTTCTAAACTCTGGAAAGTAAATATATTTGTAGAAAACTCTTGAATAGTTGAATGAAGAATTGAATGTTTTTTTTTCTGATGCTTAGCGAGAGGTTCTCTTTGTTTTGTGAAGTAATTCCTCAACTCTTTGACCCTGACTCTCAAAATGCATCGGTATGCTAATATGAGTTTTGATGCTTCATATCTTGCTGGTGATGCCAACCCTACATAAGGTATGAACTGCAAATCTGCAATTTAGTTATTAAGTGTTTTCTTTGTACTTTGGGAATTCTATTGTGGACTAATAGTGACAACACAACAATCATTGTCATGCATCACTATGTAACAGGACACTTTCTTCTAAAAATTTGCCATGCAGAACAGGCAATAGTGTTAGGCCTGTGCTTGACACATTAAAACGATTATTGACGACAAAGCCACATTATCTAGCTTTTCATTGTCTTTAGAGTAATTGTCATACTATTTCAAGAAGAATTGATGTATTCTTCTTTAGAATTTTTTGCATAAAACCCCCTTCCTTTTTGTAAATAAACTCTTAGCTTTTGTGTGTTTGTGTAAAAAAAAAAAAAAAAAAAAAAAAAAAAAAAAAAAAAAAAAAAAAAAAAAAAAAACCTGCTGTTAGGTGTCGTTACATTTTGAATTAACCTTAGTTGAGTTATATATGAAAAGTCCATTTTACCAGAGGTTTGCTAATTCTATACACATGGGATTCGTACACATCCACAGTGCATGTATTACAATGTGACACATATGAGATGAGATCTAAACTTGTCATCAGATTATCTGCATTGTTTTGATCTTCTAGCTTAAAAATCATGCCATTTCACACACCAAGTGGGCCACAACATATCAAAACAATAAATGACTAGGGAAAAAATACCATTAAATTACTCGATATGTTGTGACCCACCCAAAGCATGAAATTCTCTGAATTTGTAGGCAAAAGATCTAAGTGTTATTTCCAACCTAGTGGGAAAATAATCTCACACACGTGTTTCATATTTGCACTTGTAACCCCATGTGGATGTGTATAGCTCTACACATGGGCTCCATGTTGCATCCATTGAGTGGATCACCAAAATATCATATCATGTACAAGACGCACCATTGTGCAAGGCATGTTATACAATTGATGAGGTTAATATGGTCATTTACACAAGTTAACAAAACAACTAAAAAGTAACACCGTTTACACTTCCTCACATCTTCCACTCACGAAATTTAACTATAGGGGTTCTTTTGCACAAATATGAAAAAGATAGGGGGTTATTTACAAATACGGTAAGTACATGGTGTTCTTTGCTGTACAGTTCAAAAGGGAAGGGGTATCATGAAAAAAAAAAAAGTCTATTATTTACCTAAATATGTTTCGTATATTCCATGCATGAGTTTATGAACTAAGATTTTATATGCGCGCACGCAAACACACAAATATCACATATAATTGTAAGAAAGTGAGTCAAGTCTCTAGGGTCCTGATGTATTACCTGTCAGTGTCTGTTTCAGACATCAACAAACATGTACATAGGTTAAAGATAAATTCCTTAAATCAGAAAGTAAATATTCATGGCTTGATTCAGAAATAATAAATAAGAAAGGTACAATGTCAAATACAAATTTGCATGCATCAATGAAACAACAAGATGAATATATAACTTAAATGCTGACTCACGTCTCAATAGTCATGCCGATACATTTTGTTGCACTGTGCTCTGAATAACGCACAGCCTCCTCAACGTTGACAGAAGTGTGTCCTGATAGAGCATCATGAAGATTTCGTATAAAATAATCACGATACTCTGCTGGCAATGACATGAAAGTACCTCCCATCAAGATGAACTCAACCTGCGAAAGGTTTAGTGGTTGTCATAAAAGAGCACGACTTTTAGAGGATAGATAATATATTTTTCTAATTAGAAATGAATAATTTTTTATTTTTTATTTTTTTTGAGAATTAACGCAGAGAATTGAATTAGAAATGAATAATTTGATAAAAAGGACAAACCTTATCAACACTGTGACCTAGCCGCTTCAACTGATCTATTCGGCTTCTAGCCTGAACATATGGGTTATATCTGGAACCATGAAGTCAGAGAATAAAAACCAAGAACATCAAACCAAAAATAATTTAACAAGAATAAAATATGCAGAACAGTTGTGTAAAATATCAAAAAGGCGGCAGTTAGAAGAGTAAAATACAAGGCACTTCACTTCAGAACTGATGTAGAAACATGGAGCAAGAAAATAAGTCTCCATAAATGATTCAAAACAACAACGGGATAATGCAGGGGGACGTCATCAAAGAGGCAAGGGTGCTTTTCAATGTGGACTTGAAGGAACATGGGAAATGGACCCCACATCAAGCAAAATTACATTTTCCCACTTTTACACCCCAAATCACAAGTGCATGTGTACGGGAAGGTCATCAACACATCACACTTGCATTTTGGTGCTACCCTATCATGTTGGCCTTGGAAATTTGGAACTTCCATGCATAGCCTAAGTCCTAAGAATTAGGATTTTCAAATTTGGATAAAACATTTATTATGAAAAAGAATGAAGTATGCCTTTTCAACCAAAAAAAAGGAAGGGAATATGTATCACTAATCACAGGCAGCATTTGTCCAAGACAGTGAAATCCTATCCACTCTTCTTTAGCAGGAGTGAAATCCTATCAACCCTTCTTTAGCAGGACCACCAGCCACCTCATTACACCATTTTGAAATTTTAGTCATGGAAGGGTTCCAAAACCGTTATCTACCACTTTGCATGACATACAATAGACTCATCCATATCAGTGACAATTGTTTACCAATTTTAGCGTACTATTGGTGATGCATACAATGAACCTTGTCATTATGTCCAAAAAAAAACAGAGAGACATTTGCCTGATAACAGTTTAAACCAATCTACATTGACTTTCATGTCAGACATGATGTAGCTGTAGCAAATATGACTGAGCTCAATTGAAGAAATATGTACAAGTACCACTTCAAAAGATCAATACCATCTCCCAATGCTACAAAATAGATACATAAACCCAATTAACAGAGGTGGGTTCTGATACATGAATCAGATCCAATTACAAATCAAGTCAGGTCAAGCACCTGAATATATGATTAGTCTGGTTTCATCCTTTATTAATTATATTTATTATTTAAAGACCATACAAATCTAAATCTGGACCCAAGCACGTGTCTTGACTCAATTCTAGACCCTATTCCACATCAAAACCCATTCTAAATTATAATTCATGCTCAAAACCAGACCTGATGGAGTATCCATATTAAATCAGATTCAAATCTTGTACCTCATATGTGGTACCCAGATCCAATCCCATAGGACCCAAACTGATTCCCTTAGTCAGTTGGAGATGGGTACATCACTGCCTAAACTGACGACAGCCCTACACATCTTTCCCTAACCATCTATGAAAAGGCGACTCATTTGCCATGTGTGTATGCACCCCCACGCGTGTTTTTGACTTTTGTATGTAGAAAAAAAAAAATACGCATGGTGGTGATGCACTAGTCAGTTAGATGCAATTGCACCACATCCCACATGTGCACACTCCATACATCTGTACAAGTAAAAACCCAATATCCTTTTTCTAAATTGTTTCTAGCTTCCTTTTAGTACCTCTATGTTAGGAAAATATTTGTGTTAGGAAATATATTATATTGGATTTTTCTGTTTTTTAGTTTTTATTTTATTTTAAAGATTTTTGCTAGCAAAGAATTCTATTTTTACATTCCCTTCATTGCATTAGGGATTTTCTCAAGAATGAACCCTATGGGCCTCTCCTTATAAACAAGATGCACACCAAGAACAATAATATGGACGAATAATATTTTACTTTGAGCAAATTTCTTTGTATCTCGATGGTAGTACTGTGGGGGAGGGGGATGAATGACTAGAGGACTGAAACTAGAAGCAGCAGCAAAGACTATGAGCAAGTTGAACAGCCCTCTAGTCTTGCACTAGAGATCACAACTCCCCCTCCCCCAAACACTACTACTATAGAGGGAGAAGAAAATAAAGGAAAATAAATTTTGCTAAAGAAAATCATTTATCCGTATTATCATAATTGGTATGTGCTACCTACAGTACCTTATTTATAAGGAGAGGCTTATAAGGTTTCCTTCTTACCTTTCAAATTTCCTTCTTGAAAAAATTCACTAACACAGCATATGAAATCTAACAATAAAATTCCTTGCTAGCAAAGATCTCTATAATAAAAAACCTACAAAAAGAAAAATCTAATAACATCTATTTCCTAGCACAGAAATATATCTCTTAACATAAAATATTAAAAAGAAAGCTAGAAATAATCTAAAAAAGGAAATTGGGCCATTTCTTGTGCACACGTATGGAGCATGCACATGTGGGACACAATGTGTGATTTCATCAATTTCCCCCGGCTTTGAAAAAACTCATCCTCGAGTTAAAAGATATGTAACGTATCACAACGACCCAACTTGTAACATGTCTTCATCAACTGCGGTGGTAGTTGATGGTGAAGGGCTACACATTGACCTGACATTGCTTGCATGGGATGGTGTCGAAGATCAAGCAGCTTCTTTTGCTTCTTTGTTCTACACATCTTGAGCTTTGGATTGTTTTGCACCAATGGACTTGCTTGTGGTGTCGTCTTTGTCATTTCTTGGCTCCAATCCATGCCTCTGTAATCAATGTTGAGATGGGACCAACACGTGTAACTAAACTTCGATATTTACCATGGAATTCATTGGTATGCTTGTTGAATGGCTCTTCTTCTTTGTCACCTCAATGCTTAAGTCCTCTACTGTTTCATCCTTTGTTCAAATTCATCAGCTCCATTTGTCAGTTTATCTACTAGACCTTCTTGCAATCCAATTGATTCATCATTTGATCTAGCCGTTGATCATGTGGATCCATTGATTAACCCAACAATGGATTCACCTTGGATTACTTCACTCTCTTCAGACATGACATTGTTCTATCTTTAGAAAGGTGACCTGTGTAGACTTGAACCAATGCATGAATTTCCTGAATATCTTCTTTGAATCCTTTTACCTCCTCTTTTGCTCAAAAGAAAAAGAAAAGGAAAAAAAAAAATCCTTTTAGCTCCACACACCAAATTTTCATTGATTGCTTCATCTCCCCACACAATTCACTCTTCATCCTTGTACTCTTCTCTCTTTCCTAATATGTTTCCATATGACAGCATATGTCTAAGTGACCACTGTACCATTGTGCACTTTCATGGCAAGGAGGTGGTGGTCCATACATATCATGGTAAAATTCATAGGTGGTAGGTGGACAAGGGTGATGATTGGTATACCCTGGATGTGAATCACTTAAGTGGTACAGATGATCATAACGTATATAGGAACCCGAAAAGGAGTATTCATATGAATTGCAAGAACATCCGCCTCTTGTCATCTCGACAATGAACAGAGATTATGGGCTTTTTCAGAAGTAGTTAAGGGGACAGTTTTGGGGATTATCTGCATATAGGATGGGATGAATTTTAAGGGCCAGGCCTGGATGAATTTTAGGCTGACATCTGGGACAGATTTTTTTCAATGAATTTGGGGTAGAATTTGGCTGAAATGTGACAAATGCAGGGATAGCTAAGTGCATAATTTGGGGCATGGAAATGGACAGATAAAGGACAGATTGGGAGCAGGTTTTAGGACGGATGGGCTGTTTACTGGCTGAACAATGGGCAGGTTTTGGCACTATCTTTGGGTAGAAAATAGGATGATGGATTAGGTAAGATGATGGCTATAATGGTCAGTGGTAAACGGCTGAAATATTAGGCTGGTTTAGGGGACAGTTTGGAGAACGGGTTTGACTTTACGGGGCGGATTTTGGAACTAATAAGGGAAAGAATAATATAAAATGATAGATGAAAGAAAGAAGAAAAATACAAAAGAAAAGAGAGAGAAGCCGAAAGGAAAAACTAGCTTTGATACCAAAAATAATGCAACTAGATCAAGGAAGAAACCATTTTCAAATAATCGAAAACAAGTGAGGGAAGATCCACATGCAGCAAGTAAGAACAAAAAACAAAGACTGAGCAAGCTCAGCAGCCCTCTTATCTTGCACTGGATATCAACACACCCCACCAACACAACTGCCATAGTCAAACAAAGAAATTTTGCTCAAAGAAAAAATACCATTCATCTGTATTATAATGTTTGGTCTGTGGCTTATTTATAAGGAGAGCCTTACAAAGTTTCCTTCTTGAAAAAATCCCTAACACAATATATGGAATTTTATAAATAAATAAAAAAATCCTTGCTAGCAAGGATCTCTAAAATATGAAACCTGCAAAGCATAAAATCTAACAACATACATTTTCTAACATAGAAATGTTAATAAGGAAGCAATAAACAATCTAAAAATGGAAATTGGTCCTTTTCTTGTGCACATGAGTGGAGCATGCACATGTGTAGGATGCAACTGCATTCCAATTCTCTTCCCAACCTGGGTAAAGGAGGAGAATTGATGTGAGGCTCGAGGCAGTGATGATGATAGATAAACAGATAACAAACCATAATCAAGAGCAACAACCCATAAAAAAAATATAATTCCCAAGAACAGAGAAACGCTGAAATTCACAGCAGATTAACAAACAACCATCTAACAGAAGAGCCAGATACTTCAAGTAAGGACAGGGAAAGTACCGGGCACGGATCGCACGCATGCTGGTGGGCTCGTAGCCAGTGTACGACTGCGTGCTGTACTCAAAATCGGAGTCGGGGCCACCAGGACAGTAGACGCAGATGTTGCCGGTGGTGGCGATGTGGGGGCAGCGGTGGGGCTTGGACATGACGGCGACGACGGCGATGCCGGAGGCGGTGCGGACGGGCTTGGCGCGGAGTCGGGGGAGGAGGGATTCGCGGTCAGAGTCAGGGACGGCGGCAATCATCTCAACGAGCTTCGGAGCGCGGGAGAGGCCGTACTTGCGGCAGGCAGCGGACTTGAGGGCGTTGAGGTCGACGGTCTCGCCGTTGCGGGAGCGCTCGACCATGGCGCTGACGATCTCGGCGATGGCCCGGACCCGAGCTTCTTCTTCGGTCAGCCCCTGCCAAACCACGCCGCCTCGCCCGGGGTTTGGCTTCTTCCTCGTCGGCTCGAGAATGGGCTCGGGCGAGAGAGTCGCCATGAGAGAGAGAGAGAGAGGGAGAGGGGGAGGGAGCTCTGCTGGAAGAGAGAGAGAGAGAGAGAGAGAGAGAGAGAGAGAGGGAGGGAGGGAGCTCTGCTGGAATTTTGAGTAGAATTCTCAGCTTCGGCTACGAGGAAAGGTTACGAAGACGCTCGGCATCCTAGTGCCAAACTCAGGATTCCCCATCCACGTGCCAAAGTAGAATACCTGTGCGAGATCAAAGCCGTTCTGTAAGCGGGCATCACTCGTTGGGAGGAGAGCGGATTGCGTACTAAGTACGCTGAAAGGGGTCGTTGGATGCCCATAATTATTTTTAGTTGTAAACACATTATTACGCCCTAAAAGAGTTTTAAGTGTAATCCGTTTGCATGCTAGTTTGGCTTTTAAGTTTAGACGCATTTTTCACTACGTAGAACTTGATATTACCTATTATCATACGTATCAGTGGTTACTGAAGTCAATGCGAATTGTGATGTAGTTGATAATTTGTACAATTTTCATGTACAAACTTTATACGCCACAAAAGACAATACTATAGCAGCATGTCGTACTCTTGAAGTGGGCTCTAGTTCTAACATTGATGCACAATGAAACACGATTCACAATTGCATGTCTTTCGTAGCACAAGTTGAGACTCAAATGCAGACAATCAAAACAAAAATTGACCACTATCTCGAGGAGCCACTTATAAAGTACAAAGGTAGAGAATTTGATGTTTTAGATTTGTGAAAGTCAAAAGTTCGTGAATCATAGTACTATGTGCTCTCGTTAATGGCAATAGATATATTATCAATTTCAATTTCAACACTATTGTCAAAATCTGCTTTTAGTATGGGGAGTAGGGTCGTGAACAAGTATCGAAACTCACTTACACCGGAATCAGTTGAAGTGCCCATTTGTACATGGAATTAGCCGCGTCCGATCTGAATGAAAGGGAACTATGTTGATGAAGAATTCGATGAAAAAGAAAGTGAAAATTAAGATGAGACAGTACTTGTAACAATTGCATGAAGCAGGATGAGACATTGTCCTCTATTTCTCTTATATTCGCTTACAATATGAATTTGACAGTTATTATTTGTAAACTGAAATTGTAATATTTGATTGGTGGATGGATATTTTTATTTTTTCATTTATACTTTTAAATTAGTTAATGTTGTTTAAATCTCATATGGTTAGCTGATTGCGTTTATTTATCTTCTTTCCTTAATTATTTATGTTCCCTTAACCTGACCAAATATTGTTTCTTTCAAAATACATGCTTATAGATATGTCGTCGGAAAATGATCCATCGGCAGATATTTGTGATTTTGGAGCCCCAGTTTACTCGCATGACTGAAATATAAAGTTGCAATGCAAGTTGTGTGAAAAATAATTTGTAAACAAAACAATTCGGTTAAAATTACATTTGGCTTGTCAAGTAGGAAATGCTGCCTCATGTAGCAAAACTCCTCAAGAAGTTCAGGATTTATTTTGAGCCATTATCGACTCAAATACAAAGACTTTCTCCACCCTTCCCCTACAAGAATACAATCAGCCACAAAAGATATAAAAGTAAACCTATTATAATTAAAGAATGGTTAAGGAGAAGAACTGCCTCCACAATTAGTGGAGAATAAGAAGACAAGCTATTAAGGGAGCAATAAAAACAAGATTATAAATAAGCCGTAAAACAAAGCTTGAAATTAGCATCAAGGACTAAACAACAACATCAACCCCCTCCGAGACAACATGATACCGAAGCAGACACGAGTACGGGACATAAGCCAAGCGATAAATTATCAAAGTTTCTTAAAAGTCTTGCAACATTTTATAGGCGGCTGTGAATCCCGTGCAATCGAATCATAAAAAGATACTGAAAAAAAAAACATGTTCAATTTATAAATAAGGACGATGGAAAGGCATATCCATCATCTGATTCAGCAGAGGTAAACAACCATCTTTTGGACGCCTCCAGCTCGGACTCAACCCAAAGTTCTCTTGCAGTTCAAGCTGTAAAAAAATAACCAAATGATGATTCTAGCAACAAAGGTGAAGGCGGGGGTTACTATTATGGACAAGCTTACTCAGGTTATACATCACAAAGGCATTCATCATACAAAGGATATTGAATGAATGAAAGATAATTTTGGTTTGTATGTGGAACTCCATCTGAGATTCTAAACATACTTTTGATTTTTGGCAATGTTTATTTACTTTGTTCATTTTATGGACATGGTTTATTTACTTTTGATTTCAAAACCGGATCGGGTAGAGCCAGCCCTAACTTTGTCCAACTTGACTGAATGTCCAGCTCTAGTGGATCTGTCATGTTTCAATGATTAAATATTCAAAATCATGTGTGTTATGGGAAGATCCGAGCCCCTCGTGATTCCGAGGCCCTAAGGCATGTTACTCCGATCAGAGGAATCGATGACACTCGGTTCAAACAAAGATCAAAGAAGACCCATTTCTGACAGTTGGAAACACTACCTATTGAAAGGTCCGAGCCAACTCCATACTCCGAGGCAGAGGTTGAGACGGACGTCCCTCAAGATGAACTTAGAAACTACCACAAGAGGACGAGGCCGATAATGTCGTTTGCCGATACGCACGATGCGCGTATCATATATTACGCAATCCTTGGATTGCGCGCAGTATCCCCATGATCTTCAAATCTCTCAGATTGAGGGAATCGTGCCGCGATTATCAGATCCGGACCATTCAATGGCTGAGTATAAATACACAAGGACGTCATTGCTACAGGTACGCAATATCTTGCACTCTCCCTCTATCCTTCCAACATAGACCCTGATTCCCTTGACCAGACTTGGGCATCGGAGGGTCCCCCGGCCTAGCCAGGGTCTCCTTTGCTCACCTTTTGTGCAGACCAGGGTCCATCTGAGGAGCAGAGGGTGCTCCAGATTTTGACATCAAAATTTTTTGGTGCCGTCTGTGGGAATCTGATACAAAAAGTCAGGTTCCTATTCTTGAGAATAATGGCGAGAGGGAAGAAGAAAACAGTAGTTGTGGAACCAGAACAAAACGAACAAACTCGTTCCTCATCACTACTTCATGCGGAATCGGCCTCGGGACCTTCCCAGCATTCGCGCAACCAGGCAAGTAAGTATCGAGCCATGCAGGGCGAGATACAAGCCTTGCGCGACGAAGTGAACAGGATGAAGCAGCAATGGGAGCCGCAGTTACCGGCTCAAGAAGACCCTGTCCCCGAACCAGTCGGCCCGGTCGTGGAAGCCCATTCCGTGCCGAGGAGTGTGAGGCCTGAGGCACCCCAACATCCTCAGGTGCCCATATCGAGTCAACATCCTCTTCCGACCCAAATCCGACCCTTGGCTTGAAACACCGCAATGCGAGCTCCGACTAATGCCTCGGTTACTTCAACCCTGGCACCAACGGATCTCCGTCACCGGTTGGAACGAAGGAGGGGGAGGAAAAGTCCAGGGAGAGAGAACGCCCAACAGACTGTAGCAGAAAATAAAGATCCATGGGAGGAGCGGTTTGAGGAGCGGTTCGAGGAGCTCAACAACAAGTACTTAGCTCTGGAGAAAAAATAACAACCAACGTCAGTTCCCGCTGCCGTCCAGGCAATGATGGAAGAGACCGAACCTCCCTTCGCCTCAGAAATCATGAACGAGGTGATGCCTCAGAGGTTCCGGATACCTCCCGTCATTCAATATTTTGGATCTGGGGACCCATCCGAGCACATAGAAGCCTACCGCTCCTGGATGCAGATCCAGACAAAGACGGATGCAATGATGTGCCGAGGGTTCTCGATTACACTAACGGGATCCGCTCGAAGTTGGTATCGGCAACTCAAACCAAACTCCGTCAGCTCCTTCGCAGAGCTGAGCCGACTATTCCTAACTCAATTCATCAGCGGTAAGAGAAGTCGAAAGCCCAATACTCACCTACTCACTATCAAGCAGGGACTGAAGGAATCGTTGAAGGATTACATTGCTCGCTTCAATGAGGAAGCGTTACTAGTGGAAGACTATGATGACAAAATGGCTCTCGCCGCTATGTTCAGTGGCTTGAAAGAAGGCAAGTTCACCTTCTCTATCGGGAAGAATCCACCAAAGACACTGACTGAACTTGTGGCCAGAGCTCAAAAGTATACTAACGCGGAAGAATTTACCAATGCCCGTAAAAGTGTCCAAGTAACCGAGCCGAATGGTAAGGGAAAGAGGCCTAGGAACGAGGAATCTCATACGTCTAACAGATGTACCGATGAATGCACCTCTCGCGATCGTTGGCCGAGCAGGAGACCAGAAGGAAAATTCTGCTCCTACACCCCCCTTAACACATCCGCCGAACAGATCTTACTGGACATTCGAGGAGAGAAGTTAATGAACTGGCCCTTCTATATGAGAGTCGATCCGGATCATCAAGACAAACTCAAGTACTGCCGCTTCCATCGTGACCACGGCCACAACATGGATAATTGTGTTGACCTTAAAGATGAGATTGAAGCTCTCATTCGGAAAGGACACTTGCGTCGATACACAAAGGAAGGAAAAGCCCCTCGGAGAGAGGAAAGGGAGCGGAAGTAGCAAAATAACACCGCGGAAGAGCCCGCCGAAATCCGCACTATCTTCGGGGGATCGTCTAGGGGGGAGATTCGAATAGGGCACGAAAGGCTCACTCCCGGAAGTCCGAGCCAGAACACTACATCCATTTGGCCGAACGGCCCAGTAAGGAACTTCGAGTCAGTCCGTGCACTCTGACTTTCACGGAAGAAGATGCGCACGGGATTCAGCACCCACACGATGACGCCTTATTAGTCACCATGACTATAGCGAATCACAAAGTGTACCATATCTTAGTTGACACCGGGAGTTCGGCTGATGTACTTTACTCTGAGGCTTTTGAAAAAATGAGGATTCCGCGGTCTCATCTCAGACCTGTGCAGACCCCTTTGCACGGCTTTGCCGGAGAGAGGGTGATTTCCGAATGAGCTATTTCCCTCCCAGTAACTACAGGAGAAGGACAGCATCAAATCATACTTATGGTGGACTTCTTAGTTGTCAATGTGTCGTCTGTATACAATGTTATCCTAGGCAGACCTTCTCTCAATACAATGAGGGCGGTCGTTTCTACTTATCACCTGATGATGAAATTCCCCGCTGAAGGTGGGATAAGCTACCTCCGGGCGATCAGCGAGAAGCTCGGAGATGTTATGCGGTGGCGGTAAAGAAGGGGTCAGTTAAGCAGGCATTTTTCATCAACGTCCTAGACCCCAGAGGGCCTGTGGAGTGCTCGTCCGTAGAAGACCTAGAGAAAGTGCCGCTTGATGAATCTGATCCGAGCAGAACGATTCAACTCGGAACGTCACTGAATCCTGAACAATGGCACGAAGTCCCAATGTTCCTGCGACAGCACAAAGACGTATTTGCATGGTCTCACCAAGATATGCCCAGGATTTCCCCGGAAGTCATGGTTCATAGGCTAAATGTGGATTCAGATCATAAACCCATCAAGCAGAAAAGAAGGTTGTTCGATGCCGAGAGGTATAAGGCAATAGCTGACGAGGTCTCCGTCCTGCTCAACACAGAGTTTATAGAAGAAGTGTATTATCCCGATTGGATCGCAAATGTAGTCCTCATAAAGAAAGCCAATGGGGAAATGGCGGGTCTACGTAGATTACTCGGATCTGAACAAAACTTGCCCAAAAGATAGTTTTCCTCTGCCTCGGATCGATCAGCTGGTGGACAGCACAGCGGGACATGAGTTGCTCTCTTTCCTGGATGCCTATTCCGGATATAATCAGATCGCGATGCATCTCCCAGACAGGCAGAAGACTACCTTTGTCACAAACAATGGGCTCTACTGTTACCGGGTCATGCCATTTGGCCTGAAAAACGCTGGGGCTACGTATCAAAGGCTAGTAAACCAGATATTCTCCAAACAGATCGGGCGCACAATGGAAGTATATGTCGATGACATGCTAGTAAAAAGTATCAAAGCAGCCGATCATCTGACGGATCTCGGAGAAACGTTTGCCGTTCTCCGAGAATATCAGATAAAGCAGAACCTAACAAAGTGCATTTTCGGAGTCGGCTCAGGAAAATTCCTCGGCTTCCAGGTCAGTCAGAGGGGTATTGAGGCGAACCCAGACAAAATCAGGGCGCTCCTCGACATGAGTTCACCCCGAACCGTCAAGGATATACAATGCCTCACGGGCCGAGTCGTAGCGCTCGGACGTTTCATTTCCAGAGCGACATATAAGTGCATCCCCTTCTTCCAGCAATTGAAGGGTCATAAGAAGGCAGAATGGACGCCAGAGTGCGAGCAAGCCTTACAGTAGCTGAAGCAATACTTGGGTTCACCCCCTCTGTTGTCCAAACCTGAAGAAGGCGAGCCCCTATTCCTCTACCTTGCAGTCTCAGCCTCGGCCGTTAGCTCGGCTCTGCTTAGGGAGGTTGGAGGCAAGCAACACCCTGTTTATTACGTGAGCAAAGCTTTGGTGCCAGCAGAAACAAGATATTCACCCCTGAAAAGGCTAGCACTTAGCCTCATTATTTCAGCTCGAAGGTTACGCCCATACTTCCAAGCCCACTCAGTAATTGTGTTAACCGATTCCCCTCTCAGGCAAGTTCTCCAGAGGCCCGAGGTGTCAGGTCGGGTAACTAAGTGGGCCATCAAGCTTGGTGAGTTCGATATTCAGTTTCGTCCAAGGACGACAATCAAAGAGCAGGCCGTAGCTGACTTCATCGCCGAATTCACTACGAGCGCCGAAAAGATCAATGCCGAAGTCGAAGCAAGTTTGTCCGCTCCTCCGAGCAATCAAAAAGCAATATCAGATCTAGGATGGGTACTCTAAGTGGACGGGTCATCCAATGTCAAAGGGGCCAGGGCCGAGGTCGTCTTGACCGCACCCGACTCCACAATCGTTCAATACGCAATCAGATTGGGATTCAGAGCCTCAAACAATGAGGCGGAATATAAAGCTTTGTTAGCCGGACTCAGACTGGCAACAAGTTTAGGCGTCCAGTCTCTTCGAGTCCGATGCGACTCTCAGCTGGTAGTAAATCACATCTCTACCGAGTACGAAGCTAAGGAAACAAGGATGATGGCCTATCTTGATGAGGCGAGAAAATTGATCGAGAAATTTCAGAACTACACTATCCATCAAATCCCGAGGGCGGAAAACTTATAGGCTGACGCCCTAGCGCGACTCGCCTCAGCTGTGGAGGGGAAGATCCCGCGAATCATCCCCATCGAATTTCTGGAACAACCAAGCATCAACAAAAAAGAGAAAGAAGTTAATCCAGTTCGAGCGAGTCCGAGCTGGATGGATCCGATTCTTAATTATCTCGTAACAGGAGAAGTTCCCTCGGACAGGCTGGAAGCCAGGTGGCTCAGAGTCTGAGTAGCTCGATATATCGTCCTAGATAGTATCTTGTACAAGAAGGGACATTCTCAGCCTTACCTCAAGTGTCTCTGAGTCAATGAGGCGGAATACGTAATGCGAAAGATTCATGAAGGAATCTGCGGAAATCATTCCGGCAGTCGGGCCCTGGCCCTGAAAATACTCAGACAAGGGTACTTCTGGCCAACTATCAAGGAGGATTCCAAAGATTACGTCCGGAAGTGCGATAAATGCCAGCGATTTGCAGTCGTGCCAAGGCAACCGACAGAAGAAATAACCCCTATGAGCGGCCCTTGGCCATTTTCTCAATGGGGAATCGACATTATCGGCCCTCTACCCACGGGGAAAGGACAAGTTAAATTCGCCATTGTTGTTGTGGATTACTTCACCAAATGGGCTGAGGCCGAATCGGTCATCAAAATTACAGAGCAGAAGGTGATCGACTTCGTCTGGAAAAATATCATCTGTCGGTTCGGGATTCCGCGAACCATCGTGTCAGATAATGGCCGACAGTTCGATAACGACAAATTTCGAAACATATGCAGAGGACTCGACATCATGAATGCATACTCTTCTCCCCGACATCCCCAGTCGAACAGACAAGTAGAGGTAGTCAACAAGGTCATCAAACATCATCTCAAGACAAATCTGGAAAAGGCAAAAGGAAGTTGGGCAGAAGAACTTCCATTTGTTCTGTGGGCCTTTAGGACCACAGCTCAGTCCTCAACAAGAGAAACTCCATTCTCACTTTCCTATGGTTCGGAGGCAATGGTACCAGTAGAGATTGGTCTTCCTACGGCCCGAGTCGGGAGCTTCCAGGAAAAACAGAATTCCGAGCAGATTGCCGCAAACTTAGATTTGCTTGAAGAAACTAGAGATACCTCGGAGCTCAGAGTCGCTGCTCGGCATCAACAAGTGGCGCGATTCTACAATTTGAAAGTCAACGCTAGGCGATTCCGACCAGGGGACTTAGTCCTTCGTCGGTGTTCCAAAATACCACCTAGCCGGGGGCCGGTACACTCGGACCAAACTGGGAAGAGCCTTATCGGGTCGTTCGATCAACCAAACCATGCTCCTACCACCTAGAAGACCTCGAAGGTTGCCAGCTCCCCCATCCCTGGAATGCCGAGCATCTGAAAATTTATTATCCATGACGGGCTGGCCATTAAGGCTTTCAATAAATGTACGCCTCCGAGCAACAAGCCTTTAAGGCTCTTAATAAAATTTGTCTCTTCTCATCTACTTGAACGAATTCTCGACTAAGGAAAAGTTGCCTCTCATATGCAGGGGCGGACTAAACGGATTAATTCCTTAAAAAGGGGTCAATACGTTATCCCACAAAAATTCTACACGGTATCCCCTAAACTGGGGAAAAAGCCTAAGCGCTGACCCGACTCCCTTAAAATGGGGATCGGTTCGCAAATTAACGGATAGAACGAAAGGGTCTCGCCAATTGTGGGATGAGTCGACCCCTTAGGGGCTCGGACTCAATAAACGAGCTATAAAAGCTCAACAGTAAGATGTGGGGAAAAGCTAGCCCGCCAAAAGGTAAGGTCAGCTCGGGCTACGCCGCCAACAAAGTTAACCTCCTATTTTGACACTCAAGTGATCTACCATCAGCATTCAACAAGAGTTCGGCTACAGATTAACGTGTAAAAAATTATCATCCATACCTTCATTAAAGGGTCAAAAGAGCAACTAAAAAGAAAAATTCCAACCAGTTTAAGTTTCAATTAAGCCCGAAAAAAATAGGGAGGAGAAAGAAAATCTGTACTACGCGGGTGGCGGGGGAGCTCGAGCATCAGGGGCAGAATCCGGGCTGACCTCATCTGCAGGCGGCTCTTCAGTTTCTTCAAGGAGTATTGAGTCGAGGTTAAGGCCCGGGTATAAACCCAAGACCGCCTCAATACAATCATCGTATCCATGGCCATAGATCTTGACGGCCTCAGCATCCATCTCCTTTAAAACTTTAAAGGCTTCTACTGCTTCAACCACCGCCTTGGCCAAAGAGGCTGCATCTTCGACTCGTTGAGCTTCCTTCGCCTGGGCAATGGCTCGGGCCTGCTCCTCCGCCGCCTCAACCTTGGCTCGGTCAAGAGCTTCCCCCAGTCGAGTGTTCTCCTGGGCCAACGAGTCCGCATGGGCCCTAGCCCGGGTCAGCTCGGCAGTTGCAACGTCACTTCGAGCCGTTAAGTCTTCTACCACCCCTTGCAACCACTGCTCCCTGGCTTTGAGATCGACAACAGTCTCTTGTAGCTGCTGTTCCTTGGCTTTCCCCTCTTCAAAACGCTAAAGTAGCTCGCATTGCGAAAGTCGGAGGGAGGTGTTCTCCTCCTGTAAGACTCTCATTTGAGTTTTGAGGGCCTCCAGCTCGGCTTCTCTTTTTTCCGCTTCTCGCGCACTTCCCCGAGCCGATAAAAGCTTTAGGACAGACTGAACAAAAATAAATGAATAAAACGTTTGGAAAATCGCAAGTACAGGGAAAATGACAAAAGATGGTGAAGATACCGTATAGAAAACGGAAGTCAAGTCATTCAGGAAGAAGCGGTCCGACTTGTCAAGGAGGTTAGCTATATTCTCCTCAGGAGCGTGCTTCACAGCCCAGGGGGTCAAGCAGGATGATGGTAGCCCGGTGCGAATTTTCCTCCGCTCGTTCCACGTGAGCGGAGTTGGTCGCCGTCTCAAAATCGATCCCACTACCAGCTGAAGCCTAGGCCTCGGTCCCAAGGTCGGCCCCAAGGTCACCTCCAACCTCGGGGGGGGGGGGGGGTAATAAGGCGTCGGCCATCCGAACGGCTTCCTCCCACTCGGAGGATGAAGGAATAGCTATGCAAGGAGCCGACGGACGAACCTCCCCAACGAGAGGAACGATTGCAGGCGGAATGGAAGGAGTTATGGTCATGGGAGCTGAACTGACAACCTCAAAGAGAGGGTCCTCAGCACACACTGGCGTGGAAATTATCGGAGTAGGAGACAGGGCTGTAGTAACCACAGCCGCACCCATAGGGACAGTTGTGACCACAGTTGTAACAAGAGCTGTAGTCGCAGTACTCGGACCCGAGGGACCTTCCTCACGAGGAGTTATCTGCCTTCTCCGAACGGTTGTCTTCGTTCGAGTCACAGGCCTCAACAACTCCTCTGCTGTCAAGGTCACCCTCTTCTTCCGAGAACCGGACGCCTCGGCCATGTCTGCATAAAAAATGACAAATCAGTGGCTATGCAAGCAAGCCTAACTCTTCTGAATAAGTAGGAGAACTTACTGAAAGATGTCGGAAGAGGTTGAGATGTGCACAGTCCTGACCAATGAAGGTTGGTGGCTGTGATCAGATTCGACCAGGAGCGAAGCTCTCCCGATCGAGTTCTAGCCTTGGCAACGCGGTTTTTCTGAGCCGAGTCAAGGAGAAGCGTTCCCCTGGAAAAATCTACAAAAAGAATAAAGGTTCCAGCCCTGCCGAATTAATAAAGGGAAATAGAAAGACGAAGGGAATTAATTGGTCCGACCTGGTTTCGTAAATCGAGTCAGAACCCAAATCGACAGAGTCCCGACTTCGGCCATGGGCGCCTCCCATTCTCCCGCAGCCCAGAACCACTTATTCTTCCAATCTTTGTTGGAGGATGGAAGGTTCATAACTATCCCCGAGCCCTTGCTGCCTCGTGTCGCGAAGTAGTACCAAGGTTTATTGCTGTCGTGCTTGACCAGATACCAGCTCAGCAACTCCGCTGGGGTAAGTTCTGAATTCCCAACTTGCCTCCAGATGATGAAGGCTGAAATAAGCACCCTCCAAGCGTTGGGGGTCAGTTTCCCGGGAGCTAAGCCCAAGTAGGCCGTCATAGTTCGGATGAAGGGGTGTAAAGGAAGTCGAACCCCACATTGCAGCGCCTCAAAGAAAAATAGCAACTTCTCCCTCAGCAGGCGCGCCAGCTGTTTCGAGGGGCCCAGGGGCTCTAATCCGCACCGCGGCCGGGATTTGAAATTCTGTGCGAATCCACTCCATTTGAGACTTCGACAGTACAAAGCCTCTAGGGACTACCTCCGAAGCCCTCCCGCTCGCTGGTATCTCAGCGGCCTCCATGGTTGTGGTCTGGGGGGCTCGGGCAGATTTCTTTCTACCAACTCTGCGAGTCTGAGCTCCAGTTGCCTTTCGCTTCCGAGGCGGAGGGTATAAAGGCACAGCTTCGAAGGGACCTTCAGAGACCCCTCCCCCATTACTAGAACTCTCTGACTCGGAGTCATCATCGTAGTCCCGCACAATCTCCAGGTCGGACGACATTTTAAGAAAAGAGAAATGCAAAGAGGCACGAGAGGACTCACCGGACGGTCACTGGGAATCGCTTTTGCCGAAAATATCTAATCGGTCGGAATCGCCTGATAAAAAAACCTCTGGATGGCCGGAATTGCCTTCGCCAGAAATCGCCTCTACCGATGTCGACTCGAGCACAATACAAGTGAAGTGAAATCCCCAGAGGGTTTATATAGACCACAGCAAATCCTCGCATTAATGACCAGCCATGATGGCCGTAGCCAAATCGTCGTAAGTCGGCCTCAGAACTGATGTGGCCCCACTCCATTGGCTCGAGTACTGTCGGGTAGTACGTCTCTGACATCGAGCGGCGTGCTTCGGATAAGCGAAGCGACACCCAAATAATGAAAGATTCCATCTGAGGCATTACTCTAAGTATACGCGGCAACAAGTCATAAGTGGACGATGATTCGAAATCTAAACCGTCGCCACGCGTCCACCGCGCAGGAACTCGTGGGCGGGAAACCCTACGGGCATAAGGATTTGAAATGTAGGAATTATCCTCCTCTCGGAGGAACCGGTAGACAAGGCGATTGGTCTTCCGAATGATTACTCTCCGAACCCCTTAGTGGACCTCAAAGAGTAGGGGCTTCTGTTATGGGAAGATCCGAGCCCCTCATGATTCCAAGGCCCTAAGGCATGTTACTCCGATCAGAGAAATCGATGGCACTCGGCTCAGACAAAGATCAACGAAGGCCCATTTCTGACAGTTGGAAACACTACCCATTGAAAGGTCCGAGCTGACTCCATACTCCGAGGCGGAGGTTGAGACGGATGTCCCTCAAGATGAACTTAGAAACTACCACAAGAGGACGAGGCCGATAATGTCGCTCGCCGATACGCACGATGCTCGTATCATATATTACGCGATCCTTGGATTGCGCGCAGTATCCCCATGATCTTTAAATCTCTCTGATTGAGGGAATCGTGCCGCAATTATCGGATCTGGACCATTCAATGGCTGAGTATAAATACACAAGGACATCATTACTACAGGTACCCAACATCTTGCACTCTCCCTCTATCCTTCCAACATAGACCCCGATTCCCTTGACCTGACTTGGGCATCGGAGGGTCCCCCGGCCTAGCCAGGGTCTCCTTTGCTCACCTTTTGTGCAGACCAGGGTCCATCTGAGGAGCAGAGGGTGATCCAGATTTTGACATCAACAATGTGTATGAAACGAACCTATATTTTTCTACCACTTCTCATTTCCTCTCCTATTTAGTATTATGAGATTAGTCATGCAAAATTTAAAATGAGCGTAGTTGCAATTTTATCATGTTGCATTGCAAAGAAGACCCCTCTGAGTGCTTCGGTACCAACTTGATCCCCAATGCTATATTTTTAAGCTTGGGCTCAGCCCTCGAGTCAAGTGTTTGAACCCAAGCCCTTGCGGCCTTGCCTTAGCAACCCAGCCAGACGACCCGATCCGACTTGGTGTCAACTTGATTTGGATCGGTATTTCTGATCAGGTCAGACTCAGTTCGGATCAGTCCAACCCAGACGCGGACTCGAATCCGGTCAGGTATACTGAACTCAATACCGAGTGGGGTTGAGTTCGGGTCAGGCCTATTTCAAAATCAGATTGAGTCGGATCAACCCTAACTCAATCCAACTCGACTCAATGCCCAACTCTACTTATAGCCTTGGATGTCCAGTTGTATAAATGAGAGCATGTAACCACAAACTTTATTAGAAGGTTGTTAAGGACTCGGCGCAGTCACGACACCATATGGGTTATTGTTGATCATCTAATGAAGTCATCACATTTTCTTGTGATACATGTGACTTAGCCATTAGATATGCTTGCAAAGTTATTCATCGCGGATATTGTAAGACTGTACAGTGTCCCAGCTTCGATAATTTTCGATTAAGATCCAAGATTCACGTCGTAGTTCTGAAGGAGTTTTCAAATGGCGATGGAGACTGCCTTGAAGTTCAGCATCACATATTATTCACAGATTGATGGACAAACTAAGAGGGTCAACCAGATATAGGGGTGTACATCGAGCCGAACCGAGTCGAGCAGGCCTCAGCTCGATTCGGCTCGGTCACCAGGCAGACCCAGCTTGAACTTAGCTCGACTCGGTGACCAAGCTAACATCTCTAGCTCGACTCGGCTCAGTCAACAGATCGGACCAGTTCAAGCTGAGTTCGAGCCAAGTTTGAGCTTTCGAGCCGAGTTCGAGCTCCATCTTTCGAGCCAAGTTCAAGCTCTAGCTTTCAAGCCGAGTTCGAGTTTGACAAGCAGAGAGAGAGACAACAGGGAGATGGTTGGGCGGGACGACTGGACAAGCAGAGAGAGGGAGGCAGTAGGGAGCTGGTCGGGTGGGACGACTAGACGAGCAGAGAGAGAGGGAGGCAGCAGGGAGCTGGTCGAGAGAGATGAGAGAGAGAGAGAGAGGCAGAAAGAGAAAGAGGGAGAGAAGGGAGCTGGTCAGGCGGGACAACTGGACGAGTAGAGAGAGAGGGAGGCAAGGAGCTAGTCGAGTTCTTTTTCAACAAAAGGGAAAATGGAAAGGGGGTAGATGCTAGGGTTTTTTAAAAAACTTTTTATACCTACCTAACCGAGTTGATTCGAGTTGAGTCGGGTTCGAGCTACATATTGAACCGAGTCGAGTCGAGTCGAGTTGGGGCTAGCTCGAACTCATTTTCGAGCTGTAAAAACTGGCTCGACTCGGATTGAACTCGGCGAACCAAGCCAATTAGAGCTTTTTCGAATCGAGTCGAGCAAGCTAACTGAGCTAGCTTGGTTCGTGTACACCCCTAACTAGATCCTTTAGGATATGCTTCAAGCTTGTGTGTTGGATTTCTCAAGTAATTGGAATGAGCATATGCTTTTGGCTGAGTTTGCATATAACAACATCCACCAAGTGACCATCTGTATGGCTTCCTTTGAAGCATTGTATGACATAACTTATAGGTCCTCGAGTTATTGGACCGAGGTTGGAGAGTATTGTCTCTTATATCCAAATCTTGTGCAGATGACATCAAAGGCTATCGATTTCATCAGGCAGCGGATGCGCACAGCTCAAAGTCGGTAGAAGAGTTTTGTAAATCATCAGCGTTGTCCCCTGAAGTTTGCCATTGGGGATCGTGTGTATCTCAGGGTCTTGCCCAAGAAAGGTATGGTTCGTTTTGTAGCTAAGGGGAATCTTGCCCCGAAGTTCATTGGACCCTTTGAGATTTTGGAGCGCATTAACGCAACGACCTATTGACTTGCCTTGCCACCGCAGTTGTCTGGTGTCTACAATATCTTTCATGTTTCGTTGTTACGTAAGTGTGGGTCTGACATGGTTTTAGTGATAGACTAGCAATCATTAGAAGTTCACGAGTATGCTTCTTACATCGAGCAGCCAGTCTGTATCTAGGACCAGAAGGAGCAAGTCCTTCAGATGAAGGTCATTCCTTTAGTAAATGTTAAGTGGGGTCATCACAATGTTGATGAGGCATCTTGAGAGTGAGAGGTTGAGATTCGCGAGTGTTATCCCCATATTTTTTATGTTTGATTGTATCTGTATTATTTTTTTGATTGGGTGTGTTTATATATACAGTTATGTGTTTTCTTCTCTTACGAGCTTCATCTGGTTTATGTTAGTGGTGTAAATTTCAAGGACAACATTTTTGTTAGGAGGGGAGAACTATAAGACTTGTATCCTGTAAGATTGTTCGTACACCTGGTTTATGGTGCCATCATGCACCAGATAGACTAGATCGGTGAGCTTCAATCCTGACACTATTTTTAGTGCCCCAACGACCCAAGACCTATAGCCTAGCAACTGCGTGGATGTTATGATTCCAACGCCGCACAGCACATGATATCGCAATGCCTGGATTGAAATCTGTGCACTCCATTAAAATCAACACGTGACCCACATTACACATGTGCGCACACATGGTGTGGGGCCCACTTGGTATGAAATATCAAGCATAGTGACATATTCCTTTCATAACCCTCGAGTCAAACGTGCCATAACTCACCCATTATTATCCCATGCCTCTCCCATACTGAAGTCATCCCTCTCCTCTCTTCCTATTTTCAATGACAAGCATACCACGCCACTCCCTTTAACCACCAACTCCCATACATCTCACTTGTCCCAACTTCATCGCAGTAAGAAAGAAAAGAGCGAGCAAGAAGATAAAAAAGAAAATAAAGAAAAAGAGAGATTAAGAAATGGATTAGGAGAGAAGAGAGGAAGTTGAGTGAGAGTTAGAGGAGATTAGGGAGAAGGAGAGGTGATCCAACCGTTTGTGTACACCCCGCCTCCAATTCGACCATTGAAGTGAGTGCTCGGGTAGATCCACTCGTGGTCTTGATGTCGGGCCCATTAAATGGACCCCATCTTGATGTATTTGATGTATATCCATGTCGTGCTTCTATTTTTGAGGAGGTGGGACCTACCCATCCATGGACAACATGTGGTTCACCTTGATGTGTGAAAGAGGAGAGCTAACTGTCCTAGAGGGGGGGGGGGGGGTGAATAGGACTATGCCAGATAAAAAAAATAAATAACAGATACAATGAATGATTTAGAATTAATCATTGATTTCAATAGCAATAGTATTGAGAAATTGATTCAAACTTTGTTCAAAGGACAACCTTACACCAAAAACAAACGTTTTAGGTAGGACAATCTAATTTCTTGAACGTAGTAAAGATCAAAATCATAAACTAAGCAAAAGACAAGATAGAACTATCTATTACAAGCATTCACCACACAACCAAATTACAAACATTCACCACATATACAGGAATTTAAACCATTCACCACAAATACCAGAAGTTATAGTGGTTCGGTGTGTACACCAACTATTCTCAAATAGCCACACCTACTCCACTCTCAATAATCACAACCCACTTGATATTGGCGTTCACTAATAATCAAGGTTTTCACAGGTTCACCTTAAAACCTATACAGTTGTGTTTTCAGATAGGCTATCACAAACAAAACCCCTCGCTGAGATTTTCTGTCTATCTCTGTCAAAACCAATACAGAGATTTCCTGGATATCTCAAATAAACCAAAAATGAATAAAGAATAATACTTATCTTCTTCTGAAAATGTTCTTTTATGTAGCCCATAGAACCGCTTCACTTGATGTAGAAATGTTCAATGTCCAACAACACAATCAAGGGTTCTAGGTTCTAAATTGATTTTAAATTAATTCATTTCTTAGGCTACTTGTTTGAATTCCTTAGATCTCACAAAGAAGGGTATAAACTCCCTTTATAACATAAGATTCATAAAAGAGATCAAGGAATTACAAAATAAAAAAGCTATATTAAAAAGATTTAAAATACGGTGCAATAGCATGAAGAACATGAGGACTTTTCTCTCTTAAAGTGAAGGCTTTTCGTGGCTTGAATGAATGATTTGGAATGAGAAAAGGACTCTATTTATAGGCTGAAATTCGGTTGCTTAGACTCGTCTAAGGACTCCTTCAACTAGTCTAAGATCCAACAAAATTTCAAATTTTCGGCGCGATCGAATAAAACCATTCTTCAACTGGTCAAAGGCCTTGCTCGACTGGTCAAGGGCCCTGTTCGACTGGTCAAGCATTGCCTTCGACTGGTCGAGGGAGCACAAAATCAGTTGCTGGACTTCGAGTCAAGCTCCCTTCGACTAGTCGAGCACCCTGCTCGACTAGTCGAGAAACTACCAGAATTATCCATTTTTTGAGTTTGAATCTTGGACTGGTCGAAGTACTTCTTAGACTAGTCGAACCAGAGTTTGGACTAGTTAAACTAAGGCTTATACTAGTCTAACTAAAGTCTAACAAAAGTATAAAAACTCATATATGTTTAGCATATTAAAGAACCTAAGTCTAAGGTCTCTCTAGGGTTAATTATGCCTGAAATTATTAGACATTGAAGTATATACATTGAAACTTCTACTTGAATCTTCAGTAGCGTTCAGTGGATCTTCTACTTGAACTAATCTTGTAGTTGTAGCATGATCTTGAACTTGAAGTGAAGTAGAGCTTAAATACATTGAACTTGAAGTAACTATCTTCATGTCTTGTTCTTAAACTTGCACTTTCCAACTTCATACGTTGATCTTGAAGGTGAACTTTCCATCTTGATTCACTTGAAGGTGAACTTTCCATCACATGTGTGAACCACATCCTAAGCTGTTTTTGTAACACCCCGTACTTTCCAGTACTCGGGTGTTACCTTATAACCAAACTTAGCATAAACACAAGCTAGGCTTAAGTAGACATTCACGTTCATTTTAGTCTAAACCCAACTCCACTGATGGACAAATCTAACTGAATTACGGACATACAAACCTGAGTCATGAAATCTACCACTCACCATGTTTTACAATGTCTCATAGGGCAATCCCTCATTTAAAAGCTTAGATTAAGTTGTCTAATTTCACATCTAACTCCCTGATCATGCGTAGACATTCCTTAGGATCTCAAAGGTTGTTGATAATTAAATAATAGTCGATCAAATCATTGGAATGTTGGAACGCCCAACAAATCATGATTTAGTAATTAGAGGTTCATGAGTCGTAACTCACCTTAATGCAAGTAACCCTAACATAAGGGTATGCAGCAAAATGATGCACAATGAGTAGCCCACGTCTTACATATATAGGTATGATAAATGACATACTTCAAACGCTCTAACATTATTTATAAGATTAAAACTTAAGATGTATACAATTGTACAAACAACGCCCAAATAATACATATTAACTTTCGTTCCTTCTCGCTAATATTCACATAAATTAAATATATTAACAATATGGGATAACATAAATTATATATAACAAATTCTTACTTGTTAATTAATGTAATTTTTATTAAGATAAAACAATGATAGTTATAAAATTAAAGTTAATGTTAGTATATGATTAGCAATAGGAGCCTCACACGACCCCTGGGACCATTTTAACCGCTCACAATTAAATCTGAAATGATCCGACCAATAAACCAACAGGAATCCATAAGTTAAACCTAAAATCAATCTGTATGGCCCACTTAAGATTTAGTTCAGCCCCATTCTCAAGATCATGGTCTTATATAAGTGAATGAACCTAATGGACGGTGTAGATCTATCACAAACATCGAGATGGACCCCACACTGAAGTGCGTGTGCACCTCAGCCAGCGTGCAGGACGCACACCGAACCTTCAGCACGGTCAAACCGGGAGCTAACTGCGTTTTCCCGCAAACGGGAAAATCTCCCTCTCCTGTTTCTCTGCCAGTGAACGGGCTAACGTCCGTTTGTTTCAATGGTGGCCCACCAGTGGGACCCATCTTCATAATATGAACCGTCCATCCAGTTTGGACGGTCCCTCTGACCAAAACCAGGTGAGTTTCTCAGGGAGTTGTTCTCATACGTAGACACAAATCCAAACGCATCTAGAGTATGAAAAAACCACATTTCTGAAAATAGAAACCTATCTCCACCACCAGCTATCCTGATCCATGTGAGGGATCTTTGAGCGATCTTGGTCGTTCGTTTAGGGGCTCTCAGCCATCCGATGCTAGTGGTTTAGGTCTCTTAAACAAAACCACGACCGGTTTTTCCTACCCATCGTATTTAAAGGCAGTTTCAACCAGAACAAATCCGGACCGTTTGTCATCAATCCGACGGCTCTGGGATGATAGGGTTAGTGAATAAAATGGGATGCATCGAGCAACAACAGCTCTCTCTCTATTCACGCAGTCGTCCAAGAAAAATCGTCATTTCCTTCCGCCAGCAAACTCACCAACCAAATCCTCTTAGAGCTTTGAAAGAACCCATCCACAAGCTTCTTAAGACCCATACGAATCTTCTGAAAAGACCGAATTAAGAGAAAAAGCGGTCATTTACAATCTGCCATTATCTTCCTCGTTGAAGAGGAGTTGCATCTCGTCGAGTTCAGGTGGGTTTGGAGAGTGTTGGACGAGCTCGTCCAAGTCCAGTGGGGTTGCTACCTTCAGCGAGAAAATGAGGCAGAGAAATGAAAAGGAAAAGGAAAAGAAGAAGAAAAGAGAGAAGGAGAGAAATGAGTAGTAGGGAGAGACAAGCAGAAATGAGAGAGGTGTAGGGGTGACGCCACTGCTGTTGTTGCTGCGCCCATCGCAGCAGCTGAGAAGGAGCTTAGCGAGCCTCACCACAGGCTGGTGGGCCGCACCTCATGCTATTGTTGCTGGGCCATGCCAGGCGGGCAGCCCAGCCTCACTTCAACCACATGACAGCTGGGCCAAAGTCAGCCCGGCCTGTTTCCTGGGCTACCCTTGGAACTATGAAGTTGGGCCAAAACCTAAATGCATTCGGGCCCAGTCTGAGCCAGCAATAGACAGCTGCAGCTGGGCCGTTACCAGTCTAATCCAGTTCCTGAACCACATATAGGCAGAAATTATTGGGCCGAGGTGGGCCTATTGTTCAAGTATCATTGTTGGGCTTGGGTCTAGTCCAGGTGTGGCTGGGCCTTCCAGCAAAAATAAAGAGAAAGAAAAGAAAGGAAAGAGAAAAGAGAAAGAAAGAAGAAGAAAGGGGGAGGGAGAATAAACTCACTCGACTCAACTTTCATGGATCAGGTTTCTCTCTCAACACAAATTGTTTAATTCACTATTATCATTGGTGTTATTATAACTATTGCGATTATTAAATGCAATTAGCTACTAGAAGGTTATTTGTGATAGTACTAGTTACTATAAAACTACAACGGTTGAATGTTAGGTAATAGTATTTATTCCTAAATATTTCCATTGATAATAGATCACACTATGTATTACCATTTTTACCACTAGTCTATGAGGATTGATAACCTTAGATACGATTAGCCATTGGTAAAGTATTGGTGCTCAACCTAATTATCATAAACAGGTTTTAGTTATTATAAAGTAGAATTTCATGTAACTCTCTTAAACCTCATTCTTAATGTTAGATCGTAATATCTATTACCGTGACTAAATCCATCATGGATAGCTATTATTATTAGTATTATCATTAGAAAATATTTGTCATTCTCCTTGTGGGATTAGTATAATCCTTGTTGATATGACTATAAGTATAAATCCTTGTTATATTAGTATTTTGTCTTGCCACGCTTAAATATTATTATAAATAGTGGATCGTAATATTAATTATTATCATAATGATTATTAATAGTATGTTAGCTAGAATAAATTATAACACTAACGCTAATAATTACCTTATAATTATTAAGTTTAAATTGTAACTAATGCACCAACTAGAATCCAAACCCTAAAGTCTAAGCCTAGACCTAGACTCTAGGGTGAAACCCTAAACCTAAGTGACCCAATCCCTAGGTTGTAAGTTTGACCATAAATAGTATGTAGAACCTTAATCTAACCATACGACCTTATGGTTCATGATAAGACTCAAATCAAAGGGCGACCTAGCGACGATGTGAGTGGTTCAAAGTATAAGGTGATGATTCTTCCCCTTGAGCTTTCCATCTTCTCATTAGCTTAAGTTATAGTTTTTATTTAAATTGATATATATCTCTCTTATAATCACATGTGTTAGCTTGTGGAAATTGAATTGTTATATTGCTTACTTAATGTTCATCCTGCATAATTGTTCATGCTTGTGGTTTCTTTTTGTGGATTGCTTATGGAACTTAAACTGGTACATTAGTGGAAAATTCTCATATATGAATGTACACCCATACTTGGGATGTAACTTGACTAGTTGTGATCGAAATGGACCTTTGACTTGGTGGTTATTGAGTGGTGGTCTAGATGGATCATTGATGTGGGCCTACCATCCAGGGTTGTTATGCCTAATGGTTTTTAAGGATGGTCTTTATCGTATGGTTTTGATATTTGCCCTATGTGGCATATTTTGATATTCGCCCTACATGGTTCTGTTTTGATATTTTTCATATATGGGTTTGATGTTTTATATTGTGCAACTATGCGATGGTAAGCCCCATATACTGTAATATGATTGGTCACTAGTCGACGGGTTTCCATTAAACATCTTAAGATGATAGCCTCATGGGCCGGGGATAGTAGTCATGGGATACTATACCCGAGCCGTCGACCTACGCTGGGCCATGTGCTCCCCGTAGTGACCGTGAGCTTATATAAATCGGCTGGTTGTAAATGGACTAATAATGGGCTGGAAAATCATGCATACATGGCATATTACAATGGTTTGGATCATTTCACCTTGCGATTACGCTGGATGTTGCTCTTTTGACGAGTCATTCGATTTAGGATGATGACTTAGATCATCGTTCCCATGCGATTACGCCGAGTGTTGCGCTGATGACCAGTCACATTCATGCCTGTCTAGATGTTTTACCCAGGGCACAGACCGTTTGGATGTTTTACCCGGGTCGATGATTGCATGGGTGACCCGACTGGATGATGTTTCCCAGGTTCGATGATTGCATTCATGCATACATGCATCTAATAAACTACACTTACTCTGTTTTGGTTGTCTGAGTGTTTTATACTATTTCTTACCTAATGCGGCGGTGTGTAATCTTAAGGAAAATTCACACTGAGTTGGCCACTCATCCATCAAATATATAATCATACAGGTAGCACAGGTGGCCCAAGTGAAATTCATATTTACATTGACGAGGAGCAAGCTACATTTGACAGGGACGCATGATTGTGATTGCTAAGGGTTGCTATAGGATTTCATATCTCAAATTTGTTGTAATTTACTTTATTTTACATGTAATATTACTTCATTTTGTAATTGTAAGAATGGAGACATTAGTTTGTATAAGTCATTATGGGCACTCTCTTGTATAATCGAAATGATAATGAAAATTTCCTTTATGCTTACTTGTCCATTCTACGCTCATTTGCTTACTCTGATGAAAGATTAAAAATATATATATATTTGACCATCCTTTAAGGTTAACACTCGGGTTTTGGAAAACGGGTCGTGTACTCGGGTCCCGAAGATTCGGGGCATTATAGTTTTGTCCCATCAAATTTTGATAAATAAGAGTGCTTTATATATACACAGCACTTACAATGTGTATATGATTCATGGGTGTGGACCCCATAGTGGTGGGGCTCATCTGATGGCCAGAATTCCCTGTTTTCTTTCCCTTTTCCTGTCTTTGTTTTTGGATTTGATGAACTGTTGTAGGTGTTAATGCACTTTGTTTGTCAATCACGTGCGTCTGTATGTCAGGGAGTCGGTTGAGCAATTGAAAGCTAAAGACCAAAGACACATAAAAACTTGGAGCATTAAGGAACAAAAAACATGTATATGAGGTGCCTTGGTGACCCTAACCCTTGACCTAAAATAATCATTAGCCTCTAAATAATCATAACCTTTATAGGTAAACCGTGTTTGATTATCCTTAGTTGTAGGAGTCTAATTGGAACATGATAAGTAAGGCTAGAAGATGTACGAAGTTTATGTGAAATCATATGCCTAAAACAACAGTCTTTCAAGCGGTGCTCGATCTCATCGAACAGTCTTGGAGGGGTCTTCGATGGCATTTAAGATCTCATTGATAACATTGAGTAGGTAGCTCAGAACTGTCCAATAACCATTAACCTATTTATCTTGAGTTTCTCGATGGCATTGAAGGGTCCCCTCGATAGCATCGGGTAGAAATGTGTAAATTATCCTGCAACATTCAACTAGAAATATAGAATTTTCTATGCAATCAAAGGCCAGCTCGATGTCATCGACAGAACCGTTTTCTGCTCGTTTATTAATCATTGGAGCTTGAACTTTATATAAAGGGCATTCAATTATTAGGCATCTTAAGGGGTTTTTGGTGCAATAGAAGGCTATGTGTTTTTTACACTTATACCACACATTTTAGACCATAATTCCATGAGTTTTAAGTCATATTTCTTGAGATTTTCATTCTAACAAGGATTCCAACCTCTACCTTGAAGATGATATTGAACTCCGCATTTTTTTAGATACTACAACACCCAATCTTATTGGCATATCATTTATCTAAATCCTCTAAAAGACCTTTTATAGGTGAATCCCTTAAGATTTCAACTATTCCATTAGTCACTTTAGTCACCTTAATGGAGTATTACATGCAAGGTATTTGATCTTTGAGCTGAAGCATTAGCGAGCATCAACATCAATAATCGGGAGAACAAAATGGGACCTAATTAAAGCATGAGAGAGTATCGATCAAGCAACCCGAGAAGGCGAGACAAATGAGCTCAATCCAACAAGTGTCATGTATGAGTCCATATTTACTCTCTTTTCTTATGTAGGATTGATGGTAAGAGTTTGTAACCTAAAGTCGATAGGTTCATGTGTAGGGCCGAATTCACCGGACACGAGTGTGTACATGTTAGTCTCCGCGGGAGACTCCGACAAGAGTAAATATAGGTCCTTAGAATAAGACTGATCTTGTTGGTTAGCTGATAGAAAATCAACTAAAGTCTCTTAAAGAAACCTTCGACGGGAGTGTACGCTAGGTCCTTGTGTAAGACTGTAAATGCTAGAGGTGAACCTGATTTAAAACCTCCGATAATGAATACCGGTACACTGAGAGAGACTGCGTCCGCCGAGAGTGGGTAAGGAAACCAAACCACTATACATGCTTGTGTTTGTGATTATGAATTGCATGCATTCTTATTCATGCTTAAATGTTTGATTAGGTAAATAATTTGAATGCGTGAATTGAATTGTATGCTAGGCACTTAACTTGTATAACACACACAAGCACACTATCGATTATAGACTAGTTGCTTCATTGGCATATCTATTGTAGTTTATATAATTTGACCCATTATTAGCTTGGAAGATTTAGTGTTATTTGTTTTACTTAGTTTTAATTGGTAATTTGTTTTATTAGAAAATAGATTTAATTGGTGAAATTTTAATTGGTCCTAATCACCTCTAGGACATAGCAATTCATTCTATAGATCTGCCAAGCTTATGTATATTTGGGTAGACTATTTCAAACAATTTTAACAAGGCCCATAAGCGAGTCATGCTGTGAGAAAACGTATATCATACGCTATTACGATGTGGTCTATCATGATATTTATTTTATATTTATCCTATTGATAAGATCATAAGGATCGAGATGAAAGTAAAACACCGAGATCAGCTTGCTTCGAAGCTCTTTGGGCTCACTATGAGCTGATCAAATTGATGGAAGGCGGAGTGAACTGTCCTAACATGACCTGTTTAGAAAAAATAAATACACACACACACATGGGAACTAAAAAAAGAGTTGCAGCAGTACTGCCGCTCGACGCAACAAGCGCTTAAGCAGCAGGCGCTACCCAGTTTGCCATGTTATTTTATGGATGGGGCTAAAAAATATCTCGACCTCATGTGGACCCCACCACAGAGAACAGTGATGGAGTGGACGCCCACAGTTGAAACCTTCCTAAGCCACATTATGATGTTTATTTGCTATTCAAACCTGTGGCACAGGTCTGAATGAAGAGAAAACACAAATATCAACTAAGGTCCAAAACACGGGTGGACCACGCTGCCTAGACCGTGGCCCACTCATGGGTCCCACCATGTTGCATGTGTTTAATCTACACAATCCCTCCCTTTTGCAAGATAATTCTAGAAGTGATGTACATAAATGAGGAAGATTCAGATCTCAAGTGATCCACACTTCTTAAAAGAGTAGGGACAATGAGGTTCACTGTTGAAACCTTCTTGAAACTACTATGATGTTTATATGTCATCTAACCTGTATGTGGGTCTCATGAACCTGGCTGCAAGAAAAATACAATAGCTTTATTCACAATGTTTCGGCCATTGGGATCCGCAGTGATGTATATGTGTTGTCCACGCTGCCCCTCTAGTAGTAGAACCTACCGTAATATAATGTTTGATCTATGCCACCCATCCAATTTTCCACATCATTTTAGGCTATTAGCCCGATATGAGTCTATTCACAACCCCAAGTGTAGGGTCGCGATGTACTAATAATCTCGGTGAGACCGAGGTCGAATCCACAGGGACTGAACTTGTACGTTTCTGAAGGTAACTAGAAATAGAACTAAAAGAAGATGCAAATCTAAATATGAAATTGTAGAGAGAGTAATTGTGAATAAAGTAGTTAAAACTGATAAATTTCAAGGTGGGAACTAGGGTTCCAAGGATCCACTTGCAGCTATCAGGATGTTTCCTTATTTGATTTAAGGAACACAATTAGAATTGGGGTCCTATCTTATCCAATTGGAAGATATATCAATAAAATCAAACCTGAACTTTCATTGATCTAATTCTCAATGAAGGAGAATTGTGAGGGTTGGAAGAGATTCCATCACCAAACCATGCCGTGGAGACGATGGCTAACAATAGGATTTATCAATCCCACAATCTCAAAATAAGAAGAAGAAGATACTCAAAGCTATTGCAGATCTATTGTAATTCGAGTCACAGCAAATCATTAAAAACTAAAAGTATTCCTTAATTATCAAATTAGAATTAAATAAGTTCAACAAGAATAAAAATCAAAATAAGAAAAGCATCCCAACATGCTACAAGCTTCACCTTTTAGCCCTAGCTAAGAGATTTAGCCAACCATAGACATGATTGGATCTAAAACCTTAAAAGAAGGCATTAAAAACAAACTAGGAAAGAATAAAAACTCTTGGGAGGCTCCTCCACCCTTTGGCTCTGCTCCTTGAAACCCTAAATATCCTAAAAAGTCCTTAGGAACCTCATATTTATAGCCTAGTTCGGTCGGTTTCGCAAAACCACCTCAATTTACGCAGTCCGCGTAACTCTGCGTAACATTCGATGACATCGAACAACCTTCGATGTCATCGAACGCAAGTTAAACTTCGGAAGTCGCGTCTTTACGCACTGCATAACTTTTCTGCACTGCGTAAGTTCTTGTGTCATCGAACCATCCTTCGATGTCATCGAACAATTCTTCGATGCCATCGAGAACGTGTTCAAAACAGTCCAGTGAGTTGCTTCAAAATTCTTCAAAAATTTTGATGCAATTGAACGGGATTCGATGTCATCGAGCAGATCTTCGAGTCATCGAACAGTTCCTCGAGCCATCGAAAAATGTCTTCAATTTGTCCAGCGACCAACTTGATTTTCATATAAAAATTCGATGTCATCAACCTATGTTCGATATCATCGAACAATGGCTTCGATGTCATCTAACTGTGGTCGATGACACAGACAGTGAAGTGAATTTTAGCACTTTGTTTTTTCGACTTCCTTCCTTTTTCACTTGATTTTCTTAGATCTTGAGGTCTTGAAATCTTTAATCTTAGTCTCTAAAGATCCATTCCTTGCCTTGGTGATTCTTGAGCATTAAATTCATGCTTTTAACATTCTTTTCAATCCAAGCTCTCAGATTCACCTTGCAACATAAACATACATAAAGTATACCATTAAGCAGTATCCTGTTCATAAAATCAAGATATAAATGGGAGAAAATATGCAATATTTGACATTCAATACACTCCCCAACCAGCATTTTGCTAGTCCCGAGCAAAACATGTGTGAAATAATCTTCAATTCTCAAAGTTCAAGACCCCTTTCAAAAATCAATCCTTTGTATAATCAAGTACGAATGAGTAGAAATAGGGTGAGAAATAGGATTTTGAAAACCTAGAGCCGAATCATATAAGCAATCAATCAAATAGGTTTTTTATTGATTAAATCAGAGCTTAAGTTCATATATCAAGTTTCTTAATGTGCTTAGTGCAAATCAACTTACTTCCCATAATAATACTATCCTTTCATAATGTTAGCCATGTTCATCACTTTAAGATTGGTTGAAAACTCAAGTATTGATTCCGAACTTATCCCATTTTCCTTCTTTTTCCAGTTTTTTATTTTATATCGACAATCATTTGTATTCATTCATTCTTTTCATTTCCACTCTTTTTCAGAGTTTTCATTCTTTTCATTCTTTTTCATGACCTCTTTGTCGATCTCACTATTTTTTAACTGGTTCTTTTCTTCTTTTAAGGTGGATAAAATTCTTCAGACTTGATTCTCACCATTTATCAATGATTCACATACTAACACATACTAACAATTAGAAATTCTAGCATGACTTACAGAAGCTAAATTGAATGTGTCTTGTGATTTAGATTAACATGATATCAAACTTCCTCATAGTCAATTAAATGTAAGAACTTTAGGTGATAGATTACTTAGTTGATCAAACTCCAATAATTCAAAATTCACTTTCTACCTTATCATCATACTCAAAGCATTCTTAAGTACACAAACTTTTGTTTCCAAACAGGTTTTTACTTGAAAAATTTGAAAAAAATCAGCAAATTTTTTTTTTGCTCGGAAACTAAGAAAGTACTGATTAGTTTACCTAATCCACATCCCCAACCTAAAATCTACATTGTCCTCAATGTACAAGATATAAACATGTAATGCAAAAAATGTAATGAAAAGAGAGGGGTAGGTATGGAAAGATAACACTTGAAGAAGGAATTCTGGGGCTTTTTCCAAGGATTTCAACGTGAAGATGGGTTAGCCAAAATACTAAAACAAGTTGAAAGCAAACTATCCTAATCCTAATTCTTATGAAAATAATAAACCTAACTACACCTTCGTCAGACTAGGAGGTCAATCCTGTTAAACAGGATCATTCAGAGGTATGGACATGTCCTCTGAATCAAATTTCTCAACGAATGGTTTTAAACAATGTCCATTCACTTTATAAGCATTGCCATTATTCGGATTCATTATCTCAATAGCCCCATGAGGATAGACATTAGTAACTGTGAAAGGGCCAGTCCAACAAGATCAGAGTTTACTTGAAAAAAGATGTAACCGAGAATTGTACAAATGAACTTTTTGACCAGTCTATGATTTCCAAAGGATGTTCTTGTCAGGGAATACCTTTATCATGTTCTTATAAATTCTCGAGTTCTCGTATGCATCGTTCCAGATTTCCTCTAGTTCATTTAACTGAAGTTTATGCAGCGAGCCAGCGTTGTCCAAATCGAAGTTTAGATTTTTGATAGCCCAGTAGACTCTATGTTCCAATTCCACAGGCAAGTGGCAATCTTTCCCATAGATGAGTTTAAAGGAAACATTCCAATGGGAGTTTTAAAGGCTGTACGGTAAGCCCATAAAGCATCGGTCAAATGAATTGACCAATCTTTGTGATATGGGTTCACCTTTTTTTCAAAATGTATTTAATTTTCCTGTTGAAAATCTCAGATTGCCCACTTGTTTGTGGGTGGTATGGAGTGCTCACCTTATGAGAGATGTCATATCTCTTCATTAAATTTGCAAATGGCCTATTACAGAAATGTGAGCCTTCATCACTAATGATGGCTCGAGGCTTTCTAAACTGGAAAATGATGTTTTCTTTTAAGAATTTAATGACCGTTTGATGGTCATTGTTCCGACATGGGATCCCTTCGACCCATTTAGTGACATAGTCTACAGCTAGCAAAATATATAAATTCTTAAAAGACTGGGAAAATGGACCCATGAAATTGATGCCCCAGCAATCAGATGCTTCAATGATAAGAATTGGGTTTAGAGGCATCATATTTCGACGGGACAATGCTCCCAATTTTTGACAATGCTCACAAGCTTTGTAAAACTCATGAGTGTCCTTGAACATAGTGGGCTGCTAGTAAAAGCCACACTGCAGAATTTTGACCGTGGTCTTTTTGGTAGAAAAGTGACCACCATAGGCCTGAGAGTGACAGAAGGAGATGACATTTTAGTGTTCATTATTCGGTACACATCTCCTTAGAATTTGATCTGGGCAATATTTGAACAGATATGGATCATCTTAAAAAAAATTATGTACCTAGGCAAAGAATTTCTTTTTATCTTGCGTAGTCCAATGTGTCGGCGTGAAACCTGTAATAAGATAATTTGTGATATCAGCAAACCAAGGTAAGTGGGAGATTTTAAACAGTTGTTCATCAGGGAACATATCATTTATAGGTGTCATCTCAAGGGAGTTACGGAGATCAAGGCGTGAAAGATGGTCAACCACTACATTCTCTACTCCCTTTTTATATTTTATTTCTAAGTCAAATTCTTGGAGTAGAAGGATCCATTTTATCTAGCGGGGCTTAGCATCATTCTTAGAAAGAAGATACTTGAGCGCCGCATGATCGGTGTAAATGATGACTTGGATCCAATCAAGTAGGACCTAAATTTGTCTAGAGCGAATAGTACGGTTAAGAGCTCCTTTTTCGTAGTAAAGTAATTTACTTAGGTAGGATTTAGAGTTCTACTTACATAATGAATAACATGGGGCTTCTTTTCTTTTCTCTAGCCCAACATCGTCCCAATAGCATAGTCGGACGCATCACGCATAATTTCAAAAGGAATGTTCCAGTCGGGTAACTACATGATAGGTGCGGTAGTTTGCATGCCTTTGAGTTTAGAGAAAGTTTCTTGACATTATTCAGTCCACTTGTATGGTACATCCTTTTGGAGTAGATTGCATAAAGGACGAGAGAGGTGACTAAAGTCCTTTATGAATCTTCTATAAAATCCGGCGTGTCCTAAAAAGGATCGCACGTCTCGTATGCTCCTAGGTAGAGGTAAGTTAGAGATAAGATTGATTTTAGCCTTGTCTACCTCAATTCCCTTAGACGAGATGATATGTCCAAAAACAATTCCCTTACGAATCATGAAATGACACTTCTCCCAATTTAGTACCAAATTCTTTTCTTCACATCGCTTCAGCACATTTTTCAAAATTTATAAACATTTGCTGAAGGATTGACCAAAGATAGAGAAGTCGTCTATGAAGACCTCTAAATATTGCCCCACCATGTTATAGAAAATACTCAACATGCATCGCTGAAAAGTGACGAGGGCATTACACAGTCCGAATGACATCCTTTGGTAAGCAAATGTGCCAAAGAGACATGTGAAAGTGGTTTTTTCTTGATCTTCAAGGGCTATCTCTATCTGATTATAGCCTGAATATCCGTCAAGGAAGCAATAATAGGAGTGACCATCTATCCTTTCCAAACTTTGATCAATGAAGGGCAACCTCGTTATGGTATTCAACTTCCTGTAGTCAATGCACATTCTCTAACCAGTAGTAACTCTAGTTAGCACGAGTTCATTCTCAAAATTTGTTACGATTGTGATTCCAGACTTCTTAGTAACCTCCTGAGTTGGACTCACTCATTAACTATCAGATATAGGGAAGATGATACCCACATCCAATAACTTAAGAACCTCGACTTTAACCACTTCCTTCATGTTTGGATTTAATCTACGTTATGGTTGCCGGGAGGTCTTCGTATTATCCTCAAGATGAATGTGGTGAGTACAAATCAAATAGTCAATTCCTTTGAGGTCTGCAATCGACCATCCAAGGGCTCCTTTGTGCTCAATGAGAGTAGAAATAAGCATACTCTCCTGTTCTTGCTCAAGGTGTAAAGAAATCACCACCAGGTATATTTCATCTTGACTTAAATAAACATATTTAGGATTCGTGGGCAAAGGTTTTAGGTCAAGCTTCGATGCTTTGAAGCTAGACGGTAGATGATTACATCGGTTCGAGGCAATTTCTCAAATTGTGGCCTCCACCGATTAACTTCAAGTACTGACATAGCATCAAGCAAGGCATCCATCTCCCTAATTATATCATTGTCTAAATCAGGGGAGTGGGCCAAACATGTCTCTAGAGGGTCAAAGTATAGAGTCAGGAGTGCTTTATCCTCCACGAAAGAATTGATCAGGTTAATATCTTGGGAATCGTCATCATCCTCTGACTGTTTGTCCGTATTGAAAAATATATTCAGCTCTAATGTCATATTCCCGAAAGATAAGTTCATGACCCAATTCCTACAATTAATGATTGCATTTGATGTGGCAAGGAATGGTCAACCAAGTATGATAGGAATTTGAGTGCTCATATCCATGATGGGTTAAGTGTCCAGGATGATAAAATCTACTGGAGAGTAGAATTTGTCAACCTAGACCAACACATCTTCTATTATCCCTCTCGGTACCCGAACTGAGAGATCAGCGAGTTGCAATGTAATTTTGGTGGGTTTTAATTCACCAAGGCCTAGTTGTTAGTAGACTGAATAAGGAATCAGGTTTATCCTTGCTCTCAAATCAAGAAGTGCATGCTCAATCCGGTAGTTCCCAATTGTGCAAGTGATGGTTGGGCTACTGGGATCCTTATATTTTTGTGGCACATCTTGCTTTAGGATGACACTCACTTTTTCTCTCAAAAATATCTTCTTTTGTATGTTTTGCCGTCTTTTGGTAGTGCATATATCTTTCAGGAATTTGGCATATGAAGGAATTTGTTTAACGACATCCAATAGAGGGATGTTGACCTTCACTTGCTTAAGCACCTCTAGAATATCCTAAGAGTTAGACAGAGGTTTTGGTGCGCCAATCATTGGGGAATGGAGCAATTGGCTTACCTTGAGGTTCCAGTTCTAAACCATGTGGAGAAGTGCTAGGTCCATCATTCTCATCTACTTCCAGATCTTTAGGCTTTTCAGCCCTTACCGGAATAGTTTTGTCAATTATCTTCCCACTCCTAAGAGTGGTGATGGACTTAACTTGCTCTATTTGATTTGAAGAGCTTAGGTCACTAATTTCATATTGTGGTTTAGGATTGGGGAGAGGTTGGGCTAGAAGCACCCCTTTCTCCCCAGTTGTTAAATGTGACTCAATCCGTTGAATGGCCTTGGTGAGGTCTTGAAAGGCTTGTAATGTGCCTTGATTGAAAAGCTCTTAATTTTGGATGTGTTTTGAAACCGGATCCTCTTGAGGTTTCCTTTGTTCTAAAAATTGGTTAAGGATCCCTTGAGGTGTAGCGATTTGTCCATTCCTCCAGCTAAAATTTGGATGGTTTCTCCAACCGGAGTTGTATGTATTGGAGGTGGTCCCTTTGAAAGGCCTCTGTTAGTTGTTTACGACATTCGATTACTCATTCAGAATTTCATAAAAGCAGGTATAGTTGGGAAATTTTCAGTAGTATGCACATTGCAAGCACAAATACCGCAAACTACTTTCTTAGCCTTGTCCTTCTTAAGTTCCATGGCCTCGAGTTTTCTTGTGAGATTGGCCACTTTAGCATTTATATCATCTTCCTCTTTCAGAACATACATTTTGCCCCTCTACTTGGTTGAGCTAGCTTAGAAGTGGTATTGGGTTTTGGGGTGATGTCCCATAATTGTGCGTTTTCAGCAAGTCTGTCAAAATAATCGCACGCATCATTGACATTCTTGTTCATGAATTTCCCATTGCACATTGTCTCGACCAATTGGCGCATGGAAGATGTCAGTCCATCGTAGAAGAAATTTGTTATGCGCCACATTTCAAAACCGTATCGTGGACATGAACAGACAAGATCTTTGAACCGCTCCAAACATTGGAAGAATGTTTCATCTTCCTTTTGGGCGAAGTTCATAATTGACTTTCTGAGGGTGATCATTTTATGATATGGAAAGAATTTATTTATGAACTCCCTTGTAAGGTCATTCCATCTACCAATAGATTGTGGACGTAGTGAATGTAACCACATCTTAGCTTTTTTTTTTCAAAGAAAAGGGAAAGAGTTTCAGCCTGACCGTGTCCTCAGTCACATTAAGAAAGTATAAAGTGGTTATTATCTCATCAAACTCCTTCAAGTGTAGATATGAACTTTCAGATTCAAGTCCATGAAACTTTGGAAGGAGCTGGATCAGTCCTCACTTGATATCCATATTTCCTACATTCTCTGGAAAAATCATGTAGGACAGTGCGCTCACCCCTGCCGGTTGTAAATATCTCATAAAGTACGAGGCGAGGGTGCTTGATGCACTTCATTTTCATCCTGGGCTTCATCAACTGGAGGTTGAGGAGGATTTACAGGTTGATTTGCAGCCATAACTTCAGTTAACTCTGAGGATCTCGAGTGGTGTTTAGTCCAGTGATGGATAGACAACCCTTCGACCAATCCTCCTTCACTTAAGAGACGTCGAGTGTTGTCACGGACCCACTTGGGCATGAAATACTCTCGACCCTCAATTTCAAAAAATTTAACCTAAGACCTAAGAATTAAAAACTACAACGTTAAGAAGTAAGAAAGAGAGAGTTAGAATGAAGTTACCAGGTAGGAATTGCTAGGTCAGAATCCTACAAAACAAAAAACAAAGTTAGTTTCAAAAAACAAAGCAGAAAAATTCTTAACCTAAAAATAAAACAGAAAGTTAACTCTAATCTTAACCTAATTCTAAAACCAATTAAATTCAGAAAAATGCAACTGTTAGTCCCCAAGAACGGCGCTAAAAACTTGTTCACAACCCCAAGTGTATGGTCACGATGAGTAATAATCTCGGTGAGACCGAGGTCGAATCCACAGGGACTAAACTTGTACGTTTCTGAAAGTAACTAGAAGTAGAACTAGAAGAAGATGTGAATCTAAATCTGAAATTGTAGAGAGAGTAATTGTGAATAAAGTAGTTAAAACTGATGAGTTTAAAGATGGGAACTAGGGTTCCAAGGATCCACTTGCAGCTATCAGGATGTTTCCTAAGTTGATTCAAGGAACACAATTGGAATTGGAGTCCTATCTTATCCAATTGGAAGATATATTAATAAAATCATACCTGAACTTTCATTGACCTAATTCTCATTGAAGAAGAATTGTGAGGGTTGGAAGGGATTTCATCACCAAACCATGCCGTGGAGACGATGGCTAACAACAAGATTTAATAATCCCACAATCTCAAAATAAGAAGAGAAGATACTCAAAGCTATTCCAGATCTATTGTAATTTGAGTCACAGCAAACCATTAAAAACTGAAAGTATTCCTTAAATATCAAATTAGAATCAAAGAAGTTCAACACGAACAAGAATCAAAACAAGAAAAACATCCCAACATGCTACAAGCTTCACCTCTTAGCCCTAGCTAAGAGATTTAGCCAACCATAGACATGATTAGATCTAAAACCTTAGAAAAAAGGCATTAAAAACAAACTAGGAAAGAATAAAAACTCTTGGGAAGCTCATCCACCCTTTTGGCTCTGCTCCTTGAAACCCTATATATCCCAAAAAGTCCGCAGGAACCCCATATTTATAGCCTAGTCTGGTCGATTTCACAAAACTGCATTAATTACGCAGCCCGTGTAACTCTGCGTAACGCGTTCGATGACATCGAATAGCCTTCGATGTCATCGAACGCAAGTTAAATTCCGGAGCTCCTCCCACCACCACCATCTTCTCTCTCTCTCTCTCTCTCTCTCTCTCTCTCTCTCTCTCTCTCTCTCTCTCCCTTTCTTTCAATGGTGATGTGTGGCCCACCTTATGATGATGAATGAATGTTATCCATGCTGTCCAAATGGTGGACCACATGGCTGTCCAAGCAGTGGGACCGACCCATCTTGCTATCTACCATCCAGCAACCTTTGCTGCCCATTTTTTTGGGTCGGTCTGGACAAAGGAAAACACTAATATCAACCTGATGTGGGGTCGTGTGGCCCACCACATGGACACCACCATGATCTGTGTATTATATCCATGTCGTCCACCTGTGGGGCCCACCTTGCTGACGTCCAGCGGCAGGCCCACTTGCCTGTCCATCTAGACAGGCCCTGATGAAGAGAAAATACAAATATAAGCTTTATCCAAAGCTGGTGGGCCACACGTGTGGACCCACCTTGATGTATGCCTTGTGACCACACTGTCCAGCAAGGGACGGTGGTTCCCCTTTGATGTATGTATCTCACCCATCGTCCAGCAAGGGACGGTGGTTCCCCTTTGATGTATGTATCTCACCCATCGTCCAACAAGGGACGGTGGTTCCCCTTTGATGTATGTATCTCACCCACCATCCACATGTAACATCTCGGAAAAATTCGTACAAAGACCCGAGTACCACCTCAGGCAGAAATCACTCAGGACTAAATCCTTTAGAAATTAGACGAAATTAACTAAGTGATAAACTAGAGTAGCTATGAAATTAGCTTGAACCACTTTAAATACGAACTGCAAGACCCAAAACTTGTAGAATCATTAACTCTACATTACCCTGAAACTTAAGACCAATCTCTAAATCCGGCTGCTCTTGGGAGCACCTTGAAACTTCGTATCAGACCTGGACCGCGCGTCGAAAGTTCGTTGACCATGAAACTATACACTTATGACCTCCTTATTGGGCTTGACAACCATCTCGGAAATCAAATCCAGATAGTATTCAGAAACACACAACTTGAGCCCGGAGCGAAGTGTGTAAGAAACGTGAATATCCTTAGAAATTAAACTCAGATTTAAGTGATTTGGACCGTTCGCTTGCGGGCCAAATCTAAGGTTTCAGACCGTCAGAATCTGACCCAAATATACCCTCGGATCAAGAAAATTTTCCAGTACAGGTCAATGTACTCGTGACCCCGATCGAGTGACGATGACCGTTGAACTGAAACTAGTCCTTCGCGGTCGATCTATAAATCCGATCGGACCGAAAACTTAACTCGACCTAGATCCAATGCCAGAGAGCTTAAGTCCGACCGCATGCAGAAAAGGGGTCTCCAGATGTGCTCCGTTGGACTAAAACAGTCATTATTTGGCTATAACCTAAGTATACCATGGCCCTAAGGCCATCCCCATCAATTCCGGGCCTATATAAGGGCCTTAAACCCTCTTTCTCTCATGTCATACGAATTTCCAACCCTAGGAGAGAGAAGTGAGAGAAAAGAGAAGAAGAAAGTGTGGAGAAGAGAGAGAGAGAGAGAGAGAGAGAGAGAGAGTGAGGGTTTGTTCTTGGGATTCAATCTCATCACTCCACGGGCTGAATCCGCCTTTCTAAATCGTTATCCTGGTGATTTTGACTCCGTTCTTGGGCAAGAAATCCTAACCCTAATCCGTTTTAGGGATTCAAATAGTGTAAGTGATGAAATAGCTAACCTATTTCATGCTATAGGTGGTCGTCGTGCCGTAGACAAAGACTTGGCATACAATCTGAGTTTGATACTTGTTTATCGGTGAAAGGTGCGGATTATAAATGTTTAGGTTATGGTTTTCAAGGCTTTTAATGTCAGAAATGATTTATGTCTGACTTGATTGCTATCTCACACGCTTAGATACGATGTTTTCCGTGTATACACATACACGTAACTATGTTGATTTTGAAATGTATTTCATGTGTTTGTTAAAATGCCTGAATGAATGTGGAATTTGGATTTGTGCATGCCATGCTTATTGGGTGTAAATATATGATGGTTGTATGTGTGATAACTCCTTTGTGAAAGGACTTATCATAATATGTGTTTTAAACTAAGTTATTACATGTATGTGATATGTGTAGTCTAAGTGTTTGATAAAATGCTTAAATGAGAAAACGCTTGTTTACATGTATGTAATGAGGGTGTTGAGATGAGATTCTCAATTCTCTCATCTATAGTTACAGTTTTCCTTATGTAATCTATCTTGCTACTACGTGATTTATGCATGAAATACCTATGTAGGATAACATGTGTAATATGTGTTGTGTTGAAATGCTTGAATGAAATCGATACTGAAATTAGTTGTCACATGCTGTTTTACTATCACTTATGAATGCCCGTTTGGTTAGAGTGTGTTTAGGGCTACGTCGTAGTCCAGGCAATCGGTGATGGTTTACGGTCGATGGCCGAACTGTTTTAGTTACAACGGATGCGTTCGATGAATCCGAGTCATACGTCGTTTGACGACAGTGGTTAGGCCATGCGGAATACTTATGCACTCCATGTCGATTAAGTCTACGTACGCTCGTACCAGTCGAGCTCGTCAAGTAACCTGATTGACCCGATGTATGTTCACCATGTATGGACACTACTGCTTGAACCTAAGGTACCAAACTCACCAGTGGAAGTCCCGTTAACCTTGGTACCTCGATCCGCTAAGACTCATGTAACGACCCGTAAATTTTCGTACTCTGACTCGAGTACCACCTCGACTAGAAATTAATTAGGATTAAATCCTTTAGAAATATAACAAAGTTAACTAAGTGCAAAACTCGATTAGCCATGAAATCCGTTGGGATCGCTTTAAATACGATCTGCAAGACCCAAAACTTGCAAAACCAGTGACTCTAGGTTACCCTAAAGTTTAGAACCAAACTCATTACCCAGCTGCTCTCGGGAATGAAACGAAACTTCGTATTAGGTCTAGATCGCACATCGGAAGTCCGATTAACACGAAGTTAAGGAACTAGGACCGCCTCACTGGGCTTGACAGTCATCTCAAAAATCAGGTCCAGCCGATGTCCCACGGCCATTCGTTTGGATCCGGAGCGAGGGAGTGTGAAAAATACTATTCCCTTTACAAAATAAATATTAGGAATAGTGATCTAGTACCATTCGCTTGCGTATCAGTATTAAGCAACCAGACCGTCAGAATCAGACCAAATTACACCCTCGGATTAAGAAAAATTTCAGGAACATTTACATGTACTTGGAATTTCGGATCGTGGCCCACTGACCGTTGAACTGAAAGTGGTCCGCCACGTGCGATCTGGGAATCCGATCGAGTCGAAAAACGTAATCCCACATAGATCCATGTGTGGTGAGCTTAAGTCTGACGTTTGGCTCAAGGAGGGCCACCAGAACCTCTCTTTTGAGCTGGAAAAGTGAAGAAATACCTATATTAGCAGTAACCCTTGAACCTGAGTCTATTTTGGGGAGGTTTTTGGCTATAAAAGGAACTTAGAACAGCCCCTCACAGCCATACGAATTTGGGATAAAACCCTAGAGAGAGAGAGAAAAGAGAGAGAAGAGCTTGGGATTTGTGGGAGAACTTCCTCCTGCTGCTTTCGACTATCGCACGGCCTACACCGCCTCTTTCCAGGCGCTTTCCCGGCGGTATCCACTCCGTTTGAAGGTGAGAAACCCTAACCCTAGGTCTGATTTGAAGTATATAGGTTGTAGGTTGTGAAAAGGCTAACCGATTTCACTCTTTAGCCTAGAAAACGCCCGTATACGGAAGCTCAACAACCCTTGCTGATTCGTTGAGATTCCAAGGACAAAGGTGAGGACTTTAGGTGTATAGGTTACGGTTTTCAACGCTTTCAATGTCAGATAATGATAGATTCATGATCTGCATGCAATTGCACATGTACAAAGTGCTTTCCGTTTCCTGTTTCGATTAACGTTGTAGAATATGGAATTTCACATACTCTAGGTATACGTAGAAATACCGTATACGTATTTTTTTTGAAAAAATGTTTGACATGTTTATTTAATGTATGATTATATAATATATGGATAAAATACTAGTTTGGCGAAAGGAATCGCTGAAATACATGTTCGCTTGTAAATACCAAGTATGTTGAAATTGTGTATTCTAGAAATACCATATGTGTAAATTTTGGGAATGCAATTGTAATGATTATTTGCTGTATGATTATGGTATACATGGATAAAATACTCACTTGGCGAAAGGATAGCCCTAATACGTATTTTGCTTACATATGTCATGTATGTGGGAATAACGTACTCTAAGTGTTTGTGTAAATGCTTGAGTGTTAGTGCCTTAGAGAGGTGCTGATATGGAATTCCCGACTACCTTAGAGACATGTAGGATATCCTCCATGTGGTGGTTAGCTATAACCACTCACTTGCGATGTGTATGTAATTGTATCCCTATTTGTATAGTACTCTACAACATGCTTTACAATATACTTTACTTCGTACTTTACAACATGTTTTACTTCATGCGTTATAACATGCTTTATGACATGCCTGTTAACATGCTTGTATTACTTTGTTTATCCTGCTTTACTCCACATGCTATGGATGAAGATTGATTGAGTTTGGGACTATGCCCATAGTCCAGACATTCGGTATCAGACTTGAGGTTGTGGCTGAGATTCATGTCGCCACAAGGGGTGTGTCTGACGAACCCGAGTCGTACTCCGGTTGGCGATAGTGGTTGGCCACACGGAGTGCTTTTGTGCTCCATATCGCCCAACTTGTTGTGCGCTCGAGCTAGTCAGGTTCGCCAAGTAACCCGATATGTTGAATGTGTGTTCACCATGTTTGGTCATTACTGTTTGAACCTAGGGTACCAAACTTACCAGTGGCGATCCCGTTAACCATGGTACCTCGATCCGCTAAGACTCATGAGCCGGACATGGTGGTATGGGACACCGTGGCCGATCTGTCGGCCTATGCTGGGGCCAAGTGCCTCCCCATAGTGACCATTGAGCAACCAAACCTCGTGAGCCGAATACGGTGGTATGGGACATTGTATTCGAGCTGTCGATACTTACGGCGAGAGCCGAGTACGGTGAGACCTGTGCTCGTGCTGACGGGCGACGAGTCCTCCGTAGTATCTTCGAGTATACTCCAAGGGTCTGTGATTGGCGACGAGTCTTTCACAGCAACTAGAGTATGAGTTGAGCCGAGTACGGTGAGACCTGTACTCGAGCTAGGCTAGTGATTGAGCCGAGTACGGTGAGACTTGTACTCGAGCTGACGGCCAGCAATTGAACCGCATACGGTGAGATCTGTATCCGCGCTGACGGGTGACGAGCCCTTTGCGATGCCTTCGCTATGCTTCTCGAACCATAATATCGTATGAGATTAACTAGGATTGACGACCCTAGAATGGATCATGTTTGGGAATGATACAAGGGAGGTACCTTAGTTTCCCAATACTGCTGTTTGAAATGGACTAATAATAACTCGGTAATCATGATCATCATCGCACCGCATGTGCTTAATAGATGTGGAGCACTGAGGGAGTGAAGCATTCGCGAACATAAGATGATGTCGCATGAGGGTGGTTTGGCAAGGGCATACAGCATCATGTCATTTCATTCTCGCACTTAATAAGAGTAGTTAGAATTGCTTGATTTGTACTGCTTTATCATTACTGCTTGATTGAATTGATAACATGTTAACCTATGCTTTATTGTTCCACTGAGTTAGCTACTCACTCCCACGTTACGGGACGGTGTTTGCAACACCCACCAGACTCTGTCGCAGGTATAGATGGCGCATCGGTTCAGGAGCCGGAGCCCGACTTCGATGAGGATCAGGAGGAGTTCTCCTTTATGCAGTACTCTGACGGCTTTGCCTAGGCCGACTGCATCGCGGGGCTTCCAGGGCTTATCTATGGAGTTTTATTTTGATTTTTGACTTAGAAACTGTACATGTATATTGTTACTCAGTTAGTACTCATACTCTGGTGTTCATAAAATTTTGTTTCCTTACACACTTTAAATATACAATTTTAGTCTCCCGCTTGCCTTTATAAAATTGAACTGGAGTATGAATTACTGTTTTGGTATAATCTCATTCATGTTTATTGCTCTAACTCAGACAACATTTAACCATCATTGTGTATGTTGCATAAGTGATGCGTTGGAACTCGGGAGTTGAGTTCATACTCGACCCCCGAATTTCAGGGCGTTACAACTCATGAGCCGAACATGGTGGTATGGGACACCGTGGTCAAGCTGTCGGCCTACACCGGGGTGACGAGCCCACCCGTAGTGACCAGTGAGCAACCTAAGCTCGTGAGCCGAATACAGTGGTATGAGACACTGTATTCGAGATGTCGGCCTACGACTAGGTGACGAGCCATTCGTAGTGACCTCGAACATACTTTGGGACTGCGTTGAGGCGACGAGCCTTTCCGTAGTAATTAGAGTATAAGCTAGGCCTGCAATGAGGTGACGAGCCCTTTGTAGCGACCTGGAACCGCAACATCGTATGAGACCAGCTAGGACTGATGACCCTAGAATGGATCATTATTTGGGAAATGATATAAGGGAGGTACCTTAGCTTCCCAATCCTTCTGTATGAAAAGGTCTAATAAGAACTCGGTAATCACGCTCATACACGGCATTGCATGTGCCTTTGGCGTTGGTGTTGAGCACAGAGGAAAAGGTGCATGCCGCGACCGTAAGAAGAAGATCGTAGAGGGAGTGCAGGTGAGGGCATGCATCATTAATACATATCATGTTTGCATTAACCAGAGTACTTCGGGATGTTTGATTGTATCGCTTTATCATTACTGCTTGATTGAATTGATAACATGTTAACCTTTGTTTTATAGCTCCATTGAATTGATCACTCACTCCCACGTTCTGGGACGGTGTTTTAAACACCAACTAGACTCTGTCTTAGCTGCAGGTGATGGTGATGTTCATGAGGCAGAGCCGAACTTTTATGATGACGAGGAGAAATTCTCCTACATGCAGTTATCAGGCGGGTCTATATATGTAGACCGTGTTCTGATCGACGGGGCTTACATGAATGTTGACTAGATATCATTACACTCGTTATGATTGTATTTTGGAGCACACATGCATATTCATTTTGTACATTTTGGGAGTATACATGTATATATTTAACCTGGTAACCTGATCACACTTTGGAGACTTAATACAGTTCATATATCTTATACATCTATTACAGTCTTCCGCTTGCAAAATTCATTCGTCTCTGGAGTATGATATGCTGATTTGGTATAATCTCATTCATGTTTAATGCACTAATACGGACAACATTTAATCATCATTATTTATGTTGCATAAGTGATGTGTTGGAACTTGGGAGTTGGGCCTATGCTTGACCCCCAATTTTCAGGACGTTACACCACGTGGACGGTGGGGCCTGCCATGATGTGTGTGGAGTCTACACCATCCGCACGTGGGACTTGGGACCCACATGATGTAAGTGTTCCATCCACACCGTCTAGATGGGCAGGACGGTGGGACCCACCACATGTATGCATTTTATATACACACCGTCCAGTCCCTGGACGTGGAATGAACCCCACCTTGATGTTGTATTCACACTGTCCAGTCCTTGGACGTGGACTGGACCCCACCTTCATGTTGTGTTTTATCCACGCCGTAGAAACTGAGGACGTGGACCCCATCATGATTTATGTACTGCATCCACACCGTCCAGACCCTGGACAGTGCGACCTACTGTCACGCCCCAGACTTGGTGACCGGACCCACAAAGAACCCGATAGCCAGTTCCGGGCGCAATAGCCTCCATACTACCCCATTCTCGGTTCCTGACTCAGGTTCTGATCTTGGGATCCTACAAGGAGGATTTCCATATCACAATTCCAATCCAATTGAGCATACCCAAGATCATAGCAAGTAAATCTCAGAAAATAAACAAGGACCAAACTGTAAAATCCACTAAGAATTTAAACTTTACAGGTACAAGGCTCAAAAGGAAATACATAATATAGAAAAATGAAAGGAAAGGTCTGCAACAGGTCCTCAGCTCGCGCCAATCTAATCCACAGCTCCTCCGCTACTGCGCTGACCTAGGATCTCCTGCACACATCAATCGTGCATAAGCTTATAGAAAGCTTAGAGGGCGGTGTAAGTGTGTAACAATGGTGTTCAGAAGAATAAGGAGAATGCAGAAGGAGCCAATGAACAATACCAACGCCTCCAGCCATACTGAGGCTAAGCTATGAATGCAGTAAGCCGTACCAAGGCTAGGCAATGCAATATATATGAGTATTGGGTGGCATACCAAGGCGATGCAATATAAGGCTTATACAGCCGATGCAAATGCAATGCGAAGTAATGCCAGTCCTCATATCCAATCCACATATCAAGTACAGTTCCATCATAAGGAATCCACCAAGGTCAAGTACACTGCTGGATGACTGCCGCTCTGCAAGACCCGCATAGTCAAACGAGCATAGGAGACCTCACTACCCGCCTGTGGACAGCCAATCACCAGTGAGGCTCGACGGTAGCGGACCCGTTCACGAGCTGGTTAAACTCAGCCTAGTTGTTGCCCTCTCTCTCAGGTGAGTAAGGCCACACCCCATCCCAACCGACCACGTTGCAGTGGGAGACGCGGCCTCAAGGTATAAAGGCACTCGTGCGCTCATGTTTTCCACTTGGTCTCAGCATTGAGGCGTCCCCTCGGTACCATGGAAGTTTAGGGGCTTTCACCCAAGGATATCCTATGCACCCCACATGCTCAAGAATCATTTTCGATTTCCACACATAGCTATCCACGATATCTCTGTGGAGGCAACGACCCTGATAAAGCAAAGGCGAATATCCACATGGTATGCAATGCCAGATGCATGAATCACACAATCAATCATGCATCAATTCCAAGCATTCACCGTGCTCAAGAGGGTAAACTACATCCCTCGGGGAGATACCAACATGTCCTACACAATGGCACAACCATGGCCAATCATACTTCAACCAAGCATGCATATGAGAGTGGGCTATGAAGATGAATAATGGTGCTAATAAGGTGAATGAGAAGATGTACTCTCTACATAACCATGAAGGGTTTAGGTACTTAACCAATTCCTCATAAGGAATACAACCTCTAGTGGGGGCCCATTTACCTGGGGTAGCCCACGAGACTAAGCATACAAAGCTAGGGCCTAGATAATATGGAAATGGGCCTAGCAAGGGACTAAGGTGGGCATTCAACCACACTTAGCAACTAATGGACCTAGAGGGGTCCAAATAGAGACTTTCAACCACCATTGCCCCAAGGCATCTAATCCATAAACCATATAAACATAAGGCCCAAGGCCCATATCCAAACCATATGCACATAGGTCCCACAAAAGGTATAAGGAAGTAAGCTCAATACTACCTCTAACAATCATGGCCTAAGGAGGGGAACCAAGGCCCAAAGCCCAAGTCTTAAGGGCCATAGAGTCCAAGGATTTAGATGGACTTAGTGGGCAGCCCATGTATACAAATACATGGCCAAAACAAGTTTTTTTTTTTTTTTTTTTTTGTGGAATGGGCCCCATTACATCAGCCCAATAACTAGTCATTTAAGTGGACATTCAAGGGCCCAAATCCACCTTTTCCTCAGCCTATAAGTCCAGCAAATGGTGGAAGGTCAGCCCATCATTTGGCTGGCCAAGGTGAGACATTCCAACCTGACCTGGGCCCACTAGGAAGCCCCAAAATCTGGTATGCATTGGGTCCCACAAATGGTTATCAAAGGTGGCCCAAAACATGCATTAATTAAGCCAAAAAAAATTATACTAAGGCATAGGCGAGGAACAAGTACCCAATTTATCAATGTGGTGGGCCCCCAATTCTAATAAAATTCAGCCATACATTATGTATTTAAATGGCCATGGCTGGACTTTTAGTCCACCAAATCTTCTGGGCCTCAACATGTCAAAATACTTGGGAATTACTCTCATAGTGTCCATCAATACATCATATGGGCCCCACCAATTTGGAGATAGGGATTTGGCACTCAGAAAGGTGGGCCTGTAGGCCCAGCAGTAGCCCCAAAAGGGCAGGGGCGTCCCAGGCCTGGACGGTCCAAGGTGTGGACGGTCTGGGCCCCATACACATGCAACAAGGTAGGCTCCCACGTCCAAAGTGGGCCCCACATGGGACGTCCACTTAGGGTGGACCCAACCCACATGGGCCCCATAAATATGGAGGGACGACGTGAATGAAAGACATACATCATGGTGGGCCTGGCCAAGGACAGCCAGCCCATGGTGGATGTCCATCATGGATGGCTGGTCCAGTTGGTTGGCCCCACAAAAATAGCCCCTTGTGGCCTCTAGATCATCACAAGGTAGGCCCCACAAATATATACAAAAGTCTAAATGGGCTAGGCCCAATTATCCCCACAAACACAAAAAATACAGCAATGTAGAAAAATTCCAGCAATGTTCATGTTGCTGTACCAATTTGGGCTCCCTAATGGAGTGGGTCTAGGGTCTCCAAAAATTCTGAAATTGGGGGCCAAGGTCCGTTATCAAGTCTAGAACAAGGTGAGACCCAGAAAGGTATGCCACCATCAGAGAAAATATTTTTAAATTATGGGTTACAACAACCTATATTGCTGGAAATTACAGCAAAAATCTGGTTGAACACCCATGTTGGCCCACTCTCTTGGAGGCTCAAATGGGGTCAGTTGGGCTGAAATTTGGTAGGCTTATAGGTGGGACATACACCTTCAAGAATCACATATTGGATGGTATCAACATCCCCACCAAATGACAAAAAATCAAGCCCCAAGATGGCCCAAAATCTGTCCAGACAGTCTGGACAACAACATATGTCTGATAAAAATAAATTGCAAACACTATTTAAATGGGGATTTAATCCCAAAAAAATTATTGTGTGGTCCACCCAAGTGGGCCCCACAAATATCCAAACCATCCCATCATCCAAATCATCCTTGCATGCCCCCCATTTTGGTGATTTTAGGGGCCACACGTCCAAGGGATGGACTGTGAAAAACGTCCTTCCTCTATAGATGGTTTGGATCTTGTTGGTCCACAAGGTGGGCCACACACTCATGATTAGAAACTTCTAACAAGAAAAGGAAAAGAAAACGGCCACAAGAGAAGGGTCTCCGCCTCAATAAGACTTTTCCTTTTATCACACACATACATAGACATTTCATTACCATAAGATATACAATCTACATGATCAATGCTATCTATTGAGATCTATGGTGGAGATCCAATCTCCACCAAGGATCAAGGGTCTAGATGACACAATGATCCCTGATCTAAGGAAGAAAGGAGCATGAAGAGATCCATGGAGAATGGTCACTTGCATGCACATGCATGCAATGTAGGATAGGCTTCGAGCCATATTCATGAAGTCTTGGGGCCACCATCATCACTTGATGGGTCCCACAAGCTCCATCAATGGAAGGAGAATGAAGAATCAAGAGAAATAAGAAGAAATCTGAAATTTAAACAATGCAACACACCCACCCACCTATCAAACAACTCCAAAGCTACACCACTAGCATCAAGAAGCTTCAAGGATCATGGTTCAATAGTTAAGATTGGTTGATGATGGGTGGATTAGGAGGTGTTGGGAGGTGAGAGGGTTGAAATTTTTGGGGGAGGTGGGACGTCCTAACAAAGGGAGAGGAGAGGGAGAGGTAGAGAGAATGAGAAGAAAGAGAGAGAGGGAGGGAGTTATAGAGAGGCAATTATTGCCTCTCTCTCCTTGGTTAGAGAAACCATGATAGCCTATGGTGATAATAACAAAGTGCTAGGCTTTAGTAGGTCTTAGGGTGGTAGGCTAGTAGGCTTTCTAGCAAACCTACTATAGGGTGACATCATCCTTACACAAGAACCTAGGAAAACGTGTGGGGTGGGGTCCACCATCACACATTAAAGGCCTAAATCGAACGTTGCCCATAACTCATGATGTACACGTCGGATTCATGTACGTGACGCGACGTTGGAACCGCGACGCCGATACGGACAAGATGGCATAGGTTTCGGGGTGATCCAAGTCGAGTCGACGTGACCGAACTTGAGGACGACCGCAAACGCTAACCGTAGGTCGCAGGTCATCGAAATTCGACCGGTAGGACCGCATGACCCTAAGGAACGTCGTGTACACTTGGGTTAGGGTCTTACAGACAGTGAAGTGAATTTTAGCATTATGTTCTTTCGGCTTCCTTCCTTTTCCACTTGATTTTCTTGGATCTTGAGGTCTTCAAATCTTTAATCTTAGTCTCCAAAGATCCATTCCTTGCCTTGGTGATTCTTGAGCATTAAATTCATGCTTTTAACATTCTTTTCAATCCAAGTTCTCAGATTCACCTTGCAACACAAACATGCATAAAGTATACCATTAAGCATTATCATGTTCATAAAACCAAGATATAAATAGGAGAAATATGCAATATTTGACACGCAACAAAGTCAGATCTAACTCTTAGGTGGCCCGCACTAAACAAAATAGTGGGTATTGAATGCTTACCATTAAAACCTCCTTAGGCCACGGTAATATTTATTTTCCAACCTACTGGGGGCTGTAGGGCCTGCTGTTGAGTCGTCACTAGCTATATTTGTTTTATCCACGTAGTCCATCAATGGGATAATGCATGGGCCTGTTTTGGGTGGGCCACGCTTAGAAAACAGTGGCGATTGAATGCCTACCATTGAAAAACTTCCAAAGGCCTATTTGATGTAGAGCAGGTTGTGGGGACTTTCATATCCAAGATGGATCAGAGAAGGCCTGATCAGAGGCAGAAGTCATCAAGACCGTCAAAACCTTAAAGCAGGCATATCTCGCAAATCAGAATGAGTTACTCAATGTACCATATATGATTTTGGGGTAGGACGAGCTACTTTATCCAACCAACCTAGCTATGCTGGGTTGACCACACCGAATTTGAGAGATTCCATCATATCGATGGCCGAATTCTATGTTTAATTCTGTTTTTACTATAAATAGTAAGTTTTAGTTTGATTATAACTCTTCATCTGTTGGGCTATAGGAGTTGTGCCCAACATGAAAAGTGTTTAGAAAAATTAGGAGAATAACGTGGTTAAGCCACATAGGATACTTACTATAAATAGAAGTAAGTAACAAATTTTAGGGAGTTTTACTTATAGTTTAATTCCTAAACTTATTTCAAGTCTTGTTATTATCCCTATTTAAAGGGTTGTAGACTCATTTATTTCAGCTATCAATATTCAACAAATTTATTTCAACTTTCTAGAATTATTTCTAGTTTCTATTTTTCCTTGTGTGGATTTGAAGTAGTTATCCCCCTGAGGAAGACGGGGTTGACCTCATCACATTCATTCTTGCATCAGATTGGTATCAGAGCGAGGACTCTCCTCGGGCCGATGTCAAATAACGAATGTATGAACCAAAATCCTATGGAAGGTAATCTAGGGATTCGTTATCTTTCGGAAAGAATGAAAGTTTTCTACCGGAAGAGTCAGTTGACCATACAAGGGCTGCAAGCAACCCTCAACCGTATTACGGATAGGGTTGCACATCGAGCCGAGTCGAGTCGAGTCGAGGTGGGCCAAGCTTAACTTGACTCGTCCATGCTATACTCGAGTTTGAGCTCGAGCTCAACATTGAAGCTTGTCTTGTTTGCCCAAGATTTTGAGTCAAGCTAATGGTTCGAGTCGAGTCGAGTTTACCTCGGTAGGGTAAGGGAAAAAAAGAGGGAAGGGGAAGGGGATGGGACGCTAGGGTCGGGTAGGATTTTTAGTAAAAACTTTTAAGTTTTAACTTTTTTTAAAAAGCTTAAATATTATATTATATATATATATATATATATATATATTATATTATATTTAATATTGATATATATATATAATATATATTATTAAAATATATTACTCGAGCCGAGTCGAGCTCGAACTCGAGCTTCGAGTTGAGTCAAGTTTGAGTCGAGTTGAGTTGAAATACACCATGGTCGAACTTGGCTTAAACTCAACTCGAGTTTTAGTAAACAAGCTTGACTCGCCTTGAGTCGGCCTTTCAAGCGGAGTCAATCCGAGCTAAGTCGAGCCGAGTTGAGTGAGATTTTCGAGCTAGCTTGACTCGTATACAGCTCTAATTGCGGATGCGCTAATTCTGCCCCAAGCCTAAAGCGATGATCAACCTCCTGTCGTCTTTGTACGGCACAATCCCGATTTCTGCAGAGTACCATTAGATGATGGTAAATCGCAGGCCACCACTTGATTGTGAAGAAGCCGTTATACATGCCAAAGGTAGAAATAGAATTACAACGAGACAACATCTTTCGAATGAGGTGCACTATAAGCCAAAAAGTTTGTGAAGTGATCATTGATGTCAGGAGCAGTGAGAATCTCGGTCGAAAATATTGGTGGAAAAGGTGCAACCGAAAGCAGAAAAACATCCATCTCCGTACACGATTGGATGGATCAAGGAGGTCAACAAAACAGAGGTAACCGAACAATGCACCGTCTCGTTTTCAATTGGTAAAATTTATAAGGATCAAGTACTTTATGACGTTGTCGACATGGAAGTTTGTCATATGTTACTTGGTTGACCACGGCAAAATAATATTGATGTTATTGCTACACATAAAAGGTCGGGATAATGCATTTATATTTACTAAAAAAGGCAGAAATATTGGCCTTATCTCTATGGGAACGGAGAACCAACCCAAGACTTCTAAAGTTGAGGAATAGTTTCTCACAATTGAACATGCTTTGTTAAACAATATGAGGAAACAAGAGATATATATGCATTAGTTGAAAAGAAAGAATATATAGAGCCTATGAACATCTTAAGAGATTTGAAACCAATGTTGCAAGAGTTTAAGGCGATTGTGCTCAATGAACTCCCTAATAAATTGCCGCCCATATGAGATATACAAAACCACATTGATCTTGTCACAGTGATAAGTCTGCCTAATTGCTCACATTATCAGAAGGAATGTGAGATCTTGAAGGTAGAAGTGGAGGAACTGATCCATACTAGCTAAGTCAAGGAGAGCATGAGTACATGTATGGTATCAACTCAAGAGCCTAATGCCAAGTAAAAGAAAATGGTTAATGAACATCAACATCAAAAGTTATCTCAGAATCATGAATCAAGTCCCTTGAGTAACTCGAGGACGAATTTTTTCCAAGCGGAGGGGTCTAATGTAGAACGTGTCACAGATACATTCCTAGCATGGTTGGACCAAAAGAAGGTGAACCGTAAATTGATCATAACTTTTGATTCGGGTATCATTACGACGCACCAGACTGAGTATCATGAACCGAAGCAACACGAGAACTCAAGGACGAGTTTTTTTGAAGTTGAGGGGACTGATGTAGAGCGGGTTGCGGACACTTTCATGTCCAAGATGGATCAGAGAAGGCCCGATCAGAGGCAGAAGTCATCAAGATGGTTAGAACCTTAAAACAAACATATCTCGCAAATCGGAATGAGTTACTTGATGTACCATATATGATTTTGGGGTAGAACGAGCTGCTTTATCTAACCATCCCATATTTAAAGCCCATGCCAAATTCGCGAGATTCCATCATATTGATGGCCGAGTTCCATGTTTAATTCCATTTTTACTACAAATAGTAAGTTTTAGTTTGATTATAACTCTTCATCCATTGGGCTTTAGGAGTTGTGCCCAACATGAAGAGTGTTTAGAAAAATTGGGAGAATAATGTGGTTAAGCCACATAGGACGCTTACTATAAATAAAAGTAAGTTACGAATTTTATGGAGTTTCAGTTATAGTTTAATTCCTAAACTTATTCCAAGTCTTGGTAGTATCCCTATTTAAAGGGTTGTAGCCTCATTTATTTCGCCTATCAATATTTGACAAATTTATTTCAAATTTCTAGAATTATTTTTAGTTTCTATTTTTCTTCTTGTGGATTCAAAGTAGCCCCTCCCCCCTCCCCAGGAAGACGGTGATCGACCTCACTAGCGTCACTATTGTAATGTTTGTTGGCCATCCAAACTCTCCAGGTGGGCTAGTATAATAAGGTCGTCCCTGGTAGGAGCTACCATTTTGTATGTATCTTATCTACTTCATCTAGAGGGTGGGCCGTTGTGAAGCCACCTTGAAATATATTTTTTATATTCACGCCGTCCCTCTATATAACCCCTCATTTTAGAGCATGGACCCAAAAGCAAGCCAGATCCTTGAATCAGGTTGACCCAAAAGCATAGACCCACCTTTTGATTTCCGATGACTTTCAAGAATCACTTTGATCGGATCGTAGCCATCAGATCATTGTTAAGGAAACGGATGATTCGAATCGATTACATTGTAAAGGATAATCATCCTTCCATTCCATCCATCAAGTAGGCTCAAGTTTCTCACATCTATTTGCAACCCTCGGTTTCCGGAGCCACCGATGGGATGGTTGTGGACTCCATCGAGTGGAGTATTTGCCTTCGTTATTTGACCTTCTTTGATCCAAACCGTCCATTTTTATATGGCATCGGTCAGATGGAAAGGCTTCTCTGATCGGTTAAAAGTGGGCCGAAACAAATCTCAATGATCTGACCGTCCAAGCGGCAACCTCGCCTTTTGAAATTCCGTTACGAGGATAACCGAAACGGCCAAACTGCAAACTTCACTGAAATGCCTTCCTTTGCCCTCTCGAAGTATCCCCAGCTTCTTCCAATTCCACACAACAACAACAACAACATCAGCTATTACAAAAACAACAACAGCGATTCCAACAACGACAACAAAAATCATATCCCGTTATCCACAAGACAGCTTGAAAACCATGCCGTCTCCTTACTCCAATCTTGCAATTCCTTCGCCCGCCTTACCCAAATCCACGCCCATATCCTCCGCCACTCCATCCACCACAACAATTTCGTTGCCACCAAGCTCGTGTCCTCATACTTCTCCTCTCATAACCCTTCTTACGCCCTCCGCGTGTTTGAAGAAATGCCTCATCCAAACACCTTCCTCTGGAACGCTGTGATTAAAGGCCTTGTCAATCTCAATTCCCACCAAGAAGCCTTAATCTTCTACTCCAGAATGCTCGCACGTGGCTCGGAACCCGACCGCCTCACCTTCCCTTTTACCCTCAAGGCCTGCTCGAAGCTCCTCGCCGCTGAAGAAGGTGAGGCCCTCCATGGCCAGATTTTGAAACTGGGTTTTGGTTCCGATGTCTACACTCAGACCTCGCTGCTAGATTTTTATGGTTCCTGCAGCGATATCTCAGCTGCATGCCATGTGTTCAATAGGATGCCTGAGAGAGATGTTGTGAGCTGGAATGCCATTGTTGCTTGCTGCGTTCGTTGTGGACTGATGGAACTTGGTAAGGAGTTGTTTGAAGAGATGCCTGTTAAGAATGTTTCTTCTTGGACCACTATGATTGGCGGTTTTGTTCATATTGGGAGTTCTAGGGAGGCCTTAGCGTTGTTTCATCGAATGCAGATGGATGGCATGAAGCCTGATAAGATGACGATTGTGACAGTTCTTTCTGCTGTTGCAGATTTGGGGATGTTGGATTTTGGTAAATGGGTTCATGACTATGTGAAGAAGAATGAGATTGAGATCAATGCTTTTGTGGGTACTGCTCTTATAGATATGTATGCAAAATGTGGAAGCATACAAGATGCACGAATAGTGTTCGATGGCATAAGTTTAAAAACTATATCTTGTTACAATGCGATGATAATGGGTCTTGCGATTCATGGGCTGGGTGAGGAAGCAATCAGTGTGTTTAGAGAGGCTGAAAGGATGGGGATTGGCATAGACAATGTTACTATGATTGCAATCTTGAGTGCTTGTCGGCATTCTGGGTTAGTTGAAGAGGGTGTTAGGTTTTTCAATTCGATGAAAGAGGGTTTTGGGATTGAGGCCAAGATGGAGCACTACAGATGCATGGTCGATCTTCTAGGAAGGGCTGGACGGTTTGATGAGGCGATGGAGATGGTTGAGTCGATTGAAGCGGATTCCATTGCCTTGGGAACGCTCGCTTTTGCTTGTCAGATACATGGAAATGTGGGACTTGGAAAGAAATTGATGAGCACAATTTCCAAGTTAGACCCATCAGATTGTGGGTTATTGGTATTGAAATCTAAGCTGTATGCAGCTGATGGGAAGTGGGAAGAAGCAGCCAAAGTGAGGAGATTAATGAAGGATGGAGGGATTGAAAAGAAACCGGGGTGCAGTTGGATTGAGGTGAACAATGTGATTCATGAGTTTGTTGCAGGGGATGATTCTCACCCATATTCAAAGGAAATATACTCCAAGTTGGCAGAGCTGAGTGAACAGATGAAGTTGCCTGCACCAAAGAAACAGAAGTAAAAAAGAATCATTTTTGTCATCTCTCCACCTCCAAGCATGTATTTTATGTTGATGTATGGAGGAATTGGTGGAATACCTTCTCTTGCATTCTAATGCGCCTTATTCAATTTGGAGCTTCTTCCTCATGCTTTGGAAAGTTCTTGGGTTTCTCAACCATTGGCTGTTGAGATTGTTGGTGGGTGTCATTTGGGCACATTCAAACCTCTAGGAAGAATGACAAGGTGCATTATTTAGATGCAGTTGGTTGTAAAGGTTTCCTCCATAAGCAAGCTCAGCTATTACATCAAATGTCTCTGATGGTCGGTAAATTGTTTTGTATGTATTCACAAGGGTCTCAATTGTAGACCTAGAGAGAGATTGGGCAACATCTATTGAAATTCATGGATTCATAAGAAAAGCTTGTGCTTCATGGGAAGGCCAAGGTAGGGCACAAGTTCCCGGCTCTTTACAAGATGCCAAGTAAGGCGGCGAGGTGGCGAGGAGAAATTGAAAAGATTCAAGGAGATCTCTTGTGGGAAGGCCGTGAAGAAGGGCACAAGTTTCACCTATTGAATTGGGATTTGTACTGAAAATGGGGGATGCCTTAGGTTAGGAAGAACTAAGGAAAAGAATTGGGCTCTCCTTGCAGAGTGGTGGTGGAGGTTTGGAGATGAGGCAGAAGCATTGTGCGAGAGGTTTTCTCTAGGAAATACTACGAGTCAGGTGGTGGAGGGTGGGTTCCTAATAGGGTACCAAACCTAGCCGGATCATTGGTGTGGATGGGAATAAGTGGAATTGGTAGGAGTTCGGGTCAAAATGGACGCCTGATCCTGGAGAAAGTAGGCATTTTGATAAATAAAGGGTGTTAATTCTTGGTAGACGGAGGTACTAGAATCAAATTCTGCAAGGATTTGTGGCCAAGTGATTCAAAATTGGAAAATGCATTCCCATCCTTTATTCAATTGCGATGGATAAAGAGGTGAAAGTGGTGGAGTGTTATGACGTTTTGGGGATCTATGGCATGGAGTCTCTCTCCAGAGAAACCTAAATGAGGAGGAAACTAAAAATTTCACCACTTTGGTCAGTCTCGAGACCTCTAATGAGGACTCTAAATATTGGAAAGCGGGAGAAGAATTGTAGATTCTCCACCAAGTCAGTCTATTTAAACTATGTGAATTGGGAGATCATAATTATTCATGTGCTAAATTTTGCAGAGCTCCCATTCCCTGGGTCCAAGATTTTGCATGGATAGCCATTGCCAATGAAATCCTTAGAGTGGATAATCTTAAAAAGAGGAAAATGGTGTTGGCCAATATGTGCATTTGTCAGCGGACCATCTATTTGTCCATCGCCAGGCAGTAAGGAGTATGTGAGACCACTTCTTTAAGAGTTCAAAATCATCTGGGTGATTAATAGGTCCCTTGATGCAAGACATGAAATTCAGATATGATGTGCAAGATTTCAGATTTAAGATCACATAGTTCATAAACAATTACACAAATTCCACATCCTACACAAAAGTCCAAATATTCAATTAAGGGGAATCTATGTGGGTTCAGGCCTACACACGTTAGGGCTGGATCAATAAAAATTATGAACCAAACAATACTCAAAGGGAAATAGAAATCATCCACACATGCATGACAATCAATCCCTAATCCAAGGAATTCACGAATTTCAAATTAAGGAACCCTAGGGTGAGAAAAGAGATGGAAACTGGGGATTTAGGTCAATCTAGGATTATGGTTTATAAAATTAGGGATGAAAAGAGGAAAACAAGAGAAAAACCTAACTCAGAAATAGCTCCCGCTTGCAGACGGTGCCCCGGGGCTGACGCCCGTGCGCAGATGGGCTGGCTGCATGTGCGATGAAGGTCCACCTTCCCAAATCGGCTTCTTGGCCCTGGTCGGCCAGGCTGGGGATGCAAAACCTCTAAATTTCACGTCGATCTGGTCTGTGGTCTGGGCATGGTGCTCCGTCGAAGTTTCAGCCCTCCTGTAGAGCCAAATTCTGAAAACTGGCTATGGAGGGATGAACAGCTGTAAAACAAACAGATTGGGCGCGAAGATGGTTGTGGGAAGGATGAAATAAGATGGAGGGACGGATGAGGATAAACGTGGCTTCGCACCACGATAGTTAACCCTTTGAAAAGGGAGGGCTTCGCACCCACTTTAATCTCAGCCCTTTGAAAAGGGAGGGCTTCACACCCACTTTAATTTTTTCATAACTCATAAACTCAAAGAGCAGAAAAACCACGCATGAATTTTTATTCAACTTCAATGAATCAAAAGAAGTACAATGGGTGCCTATTTATAAGAAAACCTTATACCCCAAAACTCGCGCCATGTGCGCAACCTATTACTTGGTGATGAAGTAAACTAAAATAAAAACCAAACAAAGAAATCTAAAGCGTTCATGTTGTTCTAAATAATATAAATAATCAAAACCTAAAATATGAAATCAATCTGACTAGTGGACCTCAATTATGAGATCCCATGATGAGCTTTACTTGATTATCGGGCTCACTTTGATGAACCAAACCCTCCCTGGACGTCGTCATCGAGCCAGATCGACGGTGGGGCCCTCCCTCTCCTTTCATACGTGCGTAGGGGCGGCGTGTGTGCATGTATGCACGTGATGTCCCCATCAATTCTCTTCGGCTGCGAAGATTTCGCCACTAGCGAAATAAAACTCCTGAACCGCTCCAGGATGTCATGATCAAGTCTCTGAAGTTCCTCCTTAGTAAGCCACGTATTGTCTGAAGCTGGGCGTGACTTTCATTTAACCAGGTACTTCTGAAACCCGCCGTCTGACGTGGATATTATCTGATGGTCTAGAATATTCTCTATTTCCTCTCTAGGTGTGGGAAGGGTAGGTATGGGAGGTAGACGCTGAGAAAATGGGTCTGGATGGGTAGGTATGGGACATAGAGGACGGAAAAATGGGTCGGGAATGGTAGGTATGAGAGGTAGAGGCTGAGCAGATGAGTCGGGAAGGGTAGGTATGGGAGGTAGATGCTGAGAAGATGGGTCGGCAGGGGGCCATGGATCAAGGGAAAGGTTTGGGGAATCAGGATTGTTGGGTGAAAGGCTGAACAATGCATCAATGGCCCCTTGAAATGCAACTAGATCCTCCACATTGAATGTGGAACTAATTCCCATGGAGGGTGGAAGATTTGCCATATACGCATTGAGACCATTTCATTTAATAATTTTGAAGGGTCCAACGCTACGCGCGTGTAACTTACAAATGGCCCCCGAAGGATACCGCTCGGGCCTGATGCGGATCATCACAGAGTCCCTTACATTGAATTCTTTGAAACATTTATGCTGGTCTGTAGAAAATTTGTAATGTTCATTACTAGTAATGATCTTCTGGCTGATTTCTTGATGTCATGAATGAATGTGATGCACAAAAGACTCTGCAGGCTCTGACGGCCTATGGGACAGTGACATAGGGACAAGATCAATAGGTTTCTCAGGTTTATAACCAATAACGACTTCATAAGGACTGAGACCTGTGGATCTATCGAAAAAACTATTAAACGCAAACTTGGCTGTAAGTATTATAGTGTCCCATATTCTGGTGTGCTCTATATCCCTCTTAGGGGGAGACTCATCCAGTAGATCATCAGGAAAGACATCACGGAACTCCTCCACTACCGGAATGACCTCAGTGGGTAACTCTACACTAGCCTCTGGTGCACCCTCTCTAGTCACAAGGTCGTGCATGTTGTACCACTTAAAATAGTGGTCTCGATGTCCCTCATGGGGTGGGTGCACGGGTGTATGCTCATGACTGATTCCTTGGCCAACTCCATTCATTGGTCGATCCGCCTGGCCACTTGCCTGAGATTGGACATCTACCCCAATGGTAGGGTTTGTCATGAGGGAGACCTCTATTTAGTCAAAGCGTTGATCTATGTCTTGTTCCAAGCGCTTACCCCAAGACTCGATCTGCTGGGACAACTTGTTTAGTGACTCTAACAGTTGTTCCATGTTTAGAGTAGGGTGCTAGCTAAAACCATGACCCGTACGTGTGGGCATACAACATGCAACTCCACCTAAGGACTTTTTACGACGACTATATGAGACTAAATGATCCTATGAGACTCTATATGAGGGAAACTACGCAGTGCTACTAAAATTCAGCAATATAGTTGTCAAAATAAGGGATTAACAGAAAGTTACAGCAATGTGAATTGCTAACTTCCCACTAACAGAAATTTCAACAACTAATATCAGGGACTACGGTCTTCTAACAACTATATGTGATGAACTAGATGCATGAAAGAATCAAACAAACTAAACCCTAAATATGTGATGTATTGCCCTATAAGAACCCTAAGCTCTGATACCAAATTTGATGCAGGACATGAAAATCAAATATGATGTGCAAGATTTCAGATTTAAGATCATATAGTTCATAAACAATTACACAAATTCCACATCCCTGTAACACCCCGGATTTTTCCCAACCTGAAGTTAGACATCCTTAGGCGAAGAGTCGATCCTAACACTTGATTAATTTCTCAAACACTTAATTCAAAAGTCTCAAATCCCTTTTCAAACCATTTTCTTCAAAATCTCACATTTCCTTCAAAATCTCACCTTTCACCACCTTATTCTTCAAACTTTTCAAAGAAATTTCATATTAGACACTAATCCTAATGTTTAGGTGATGGAGAACATTACTTAAACTATAAATTACTATGAATAGTAAATAAATAAATAAAATGAGTTTTTAACCATTAACCATTTTGGAATTTCACGAAAAAAGTAGGTTACATGGATAGATCAGCATCTCCTACCTCAAAAACATATATTGCACGTCGAATAACTCATCCGGATTTGTAAAATACACCTATTTCGAATATTGGACGGCGAAATCACCCAAAACAGGACAGCGAGCGGCGAGGGCATCACCGAGTTGGCGAGGCCTCGCCAAAATGCGGGCCAGGGCGGGCCGTAGTTCATCGGCTGGCCCGTTTTCGGTCACATTTTCTGCGATTTTGGTCCGACTTCAAAAAGTCATATCTCTCTCGTTATAACTCCGATTTAGGTGATTCAAAAACCAGATTGAAGCTTAATAAGTATAGTTTTATATAAAATAATAGAAAAATATAATAAAAATTTTAATATAGTTAAATATAGGTCGTTGTGACAACTGTCCGGAAATCGTTAGTTTAGACAGCTGCCGCTTCTAGAATTGTTAGAAATTTTCTACAACAGGAAACCTAATGAAATTTGGTAGAGATAAAGTAGACTTGATGAAAAACTACTAGAAAAATAATTAAAATGATATACTACCTAAAAGCACCAGAAAGGGGTGTAGAACTTAATTAGGGCGGAATTCGGTTAAGTACTGAACTAAACAATCAATAGAATTAGCTCGAACCACTTTAAATATGATCTGCAAGACCCAAAACTTGTAGAATCGTTGACGCTACATTACCCAAAAATTTAGGATCAATCTCATTACCCGGCTGCTCTCGGGAGCATCACGAAACTCCGTATCAGATCTGGACCGCACATCGAAAGTCTAAATAATACAAAGTTATAGAATTAGGATCGCCTTGCTGGGCTTGACAACCATCTCGGAAATCAAATCCAGATAGTGTCCCGGGGCTATTCCCTTGAGCCCGGAGCGAAGAGTGTGAGAAGCGTGTATTTCTTATTAAATTAAATACAATTTAAGTAATCTGAGACTTGTCGCTTGTGGGCCAAATATAAGCAATCAGACCGTCAAAATCTGACCCAAATACACCCTCGGATCAGGGAACATTTCCCACACATGTTCATGTACTTGTGGCCCTGATCAAGTACCCGTGACCGTTAAACTGAAACCGGTCCGCCACGGTCGATCTGGGTATCCGATCAGACTGAAAACTTAGCTTGACCTACATCCAATGTCAATGAGTTAAGTCCAACCTTTGGCTCAAGGGGGGCTCCGGAAGTCCTACATTGAGCCGAAACAGGTACACTTTGGCTATAAAATAAGTATACTTTAGGTTCTGGGGCTATTGAGCTCAAAACAGAGCCTATATAAGGCTTTTAAACCCTCTCTCTCCCTCACCTACGAATTTAAGAGAAACCCTAGCAAAGAGAAGAGAAAGAGAAGAAGAAAGAGAGAGAAAGCGAGAGAAGAGTGAGAGGTTCTTCTTAGCAGTTGTTCTGCTAATCCACACACTTCTTTCCTACTATCAAATCGTCATTCCAACGATTCTAACCTCGTTCTTAGGTAAGAAAGACCTAACCCTAACTTGTTTTAGGGTTTTCATTGATGCTAGTAGTTAGATAGCTAACCTAGCTTGTATTACAGGTTGATATTCTACGTATATGAAGACTTAGAGTCTTTGTTGAGTTCGTTACGCTTATACGGCGTAAGGTGCGAAATTTAGACGCTTAGGTTGTCATTTTTCAAAACTTTCAATGTCGGCTAATGGTAGATTATTGACGAGGATGTTATTTCACATGTTGAACATGCTGTCCGTTTTCCATTTCGAATACATACGAAGTATATGGAATTTTATGTATTTTAGGTATTTGTAGAAAATACCGTATACGTATAAATTTTGTAAATGTGATTGTCATGAGTATTTGTTGTATATACATGCGAGTTATGGATGCAGTATCTGTTTGGCGAAAGGATTCGCCCTAATACAGGTTTTAGCCAACATATGATGTGTAGGCTAATATGTGTAGTCTAAGTGTTTGTATAAATGCTTGTATGAGTATATACGTAGTAAATAATGCTTTACTTGGGTGTTGAGATAGGATTCTCAACTACCTTAGCGATGTTTATGATTCCCTCCATGCAAGTTGTTTAACTTAGTCGCTTTACTTTGGAATGCATGCGTATGGATTCTTGTTCATGTTGTATCTTATAACATGTTGGGAAATATGCTTGAATTATTTGGTTATTTCTGTTCTAGCTACTGTACATGTTTACTGGTTAATATGGAATGTGTTTGGGGCTATGTTATAGTCCAGGCAATCGGTAACAGATTTGAGCTCGTGGTTGGCCTCTATTCGTCACGCAAGACGTGTTTGACGAACCCGAGTCGTGCGTTGCTTGTCGGCAGTGGTTAGGCCACACGAAGTGCTTATGCACTTCATGTCATACAACTCAACGGACGCTTGTACTAGTCGAACTCGTCAAGTAACCCGATTGACCATTGTATGTTCACCTTGTAATTGTCATAACTGTTTGAACCTAAAGTACCAAACTTACCATTGTGAAACCCTATCAACCTTGGTACCTTGATCCGCTAAGACTCATGAGCCGGGCATGGTGGTATGGGACAGCGTGGTCGAGCTGTCGGCTTACGTTGGGGCCACGAGCCTTCCCGTAGTGACCAGTAAGCAACCCAGACTCGTGAGCCGAATATGGTGGTATGGGACACTGTATTCGAGCTGTCGGCCTACACTGATTGGTGACGAGCCCTTTGTAGTGACCTCGAGCATACTCTGAATCTGCGGAGAGGCGACGAGCCTTCCCGTAGTAAACAGAGTATAAACTAGGCCTGTATTGATAAGGTGATGGGGGAGTGATGCAACGAGTGCGTGTAACAGCCCTGACAGCCCTTTACAGCGACCTAGAACCGTATCATCGTATGAGATTATCTAGGAGTGACGACCCTAGACAGGATCCTTGTTTGGGAATGATATAAGGGAGGTACCTTAGTTTCCCAAATCCTGTTGTATGGAAAGGACTAATAACAACTCGGTAATCATGTTCATATCGCACTGCATGTGCCTGGAAGATGTGGAGCACTGAGGGATGAAAGCATGCCGCGGACGTAAGATGGTGTCGCACGAGGGAGTATGTTGGCGAGGGCATGCATCATTATTGCATCTCATCCTTGCATTAATTATAGTACTTAGGAATGTTTGATTTGCCTGTTTTATTATTATCGCTTGATTGATTTAATAACATGTTAATCTTTGCTCTATGATTCCACTGAGTTAGCTACTCACTCCCACGTTACGGGACGATGCTTGCAACACCAACCAGACTGTCTTAGCTACAGGTGATGGCGATGCTTATGAAGAAGAGCCAGACTACTACTATGATGTTGAGGAGGAGTTCTCCTACATGTAACTCTCTGGCGGGTCTATGTAGACCTGGAATTGCATTGACGGGGCTATGGTATTTGGGATAGAAGACATTACACTTTCTCATTTTGTATATTTTGAAATCAAGCTTGTAATTGTTAACCTAGTGACATTCATACTTTGAGGGCTTACTATCACTTTTATATCATTTATATACTTATTACAGTCTTCCGCTTGCACAATTTAGATACCTTGGGAGTATGATATGTTGTTTTTGGTATAGTTCCAATAATGTTTAATGCCCTAATATAGACAACATTAAATCATCATTATTTATGTTGCATAAGTGATGTTTTGGAACTCGGGAGTTGGATTTCTACTCAACCCCTGATTTTCAGGGCGTTACAATCCCACACAAAAGTCTAAATATTCAATTAAGGGGAATCGATGTGGGTCCAGGCCTACATACGTTAGGGCTGGATCAATAAAAATTATGAACCAAACAATACTCAAAGGGAAATAGAAATCATCCACACATGCATGACAATCAATCCCTAATCCAAGGAATTCACAAATTTCAAATCAAGGAACCCTAGGGTGAGAAAAGAGATAAAAATTGAGGATTTATGTTAATCTAGGGTTAGAGTTTACAAAATTAGGGATGAAAATAGGAAAACAAGAGAAAAACCTGACCTAGAAATAGCTCCCGCATGCCCCGGGGCTGACACCCGTGCGCAGATGGGCTGGCCGCACGTGTGATGAAGGCCCGCCTTCACAAATCGGTTTCTTGGCCCTGGTCGGCCAGGCTGGGGCTGCAGAACCTCCAAGTTTCACGTCGATCCGGGTTATGGTCTGGGTAGGGCTGTTCACAAGTCAAGCTAGCTCGAAAAGCTCGCTCGACTCGGCTCGAGTCAGCTCGGATTGACTCGGCTTGAATGGCCGATTCGAGCCGAGCCAAGCTAATTATTTGAAGCTCGAGTTGAGTTCAAGTCAAGTTCAACCAGGGGGCATTTCAACTCGAACTCGACTTGACTCGAAGCTTGAACTCGAGCTCGACTCGGCTCGATTAATAAATATATTATATATTATATATTATATTATATTATATTATATTAATATAAGTTTTAAGTTTAAACTTAAAAATAAAAAATAAAAATAAAAAATAAACCCTAGAGTCTCTACCCGACTGCACGCACCCCCTTCCCTTTCCCTTTATTCTCTTTCTCTGCCCACTGCCAGCCGCACGCCTGCCTCGACCACCACCACCAGTTTTCATTTCAGCTCCACAATAGTATGATTTCAATTTCTTAAGATCTACTTCTTAGGCGAGAAACTTAAGAAATTCAAGATGGGTTCTTCTCAGATTTGTTAGAGCTTCAAGGAAATCTAATGATCTGATTGGCTAGAGCTCTTTACTTAGATTTTTGATTTGTGTTGTGCTCTGTTTCTTTTCTAGTACTTGGATTTCTGCTGGTGGAAGAAGATCAAGAACAGATCGGTTCTTACAGGTTTCCTCATCCGATTCGAAGCTTTGTTTGGTTTTTTTCATCGGGTTTTACTTTGATTCTCTTAAGTTTTTTGAATTTTTCATCATTGGAGGAGGATCAAGAACAGAATCCATTACTCTCTCACCCAACAAGCTCGAGCTCGACTCGAGGTAAACTTGACTTAACTTGAACCACTAGCTCGACTCGAACTCGACTCGACAGCTTTGACAAACAAGCCAAGCTTCAATGTTGAGCTCGAGGCCAAGCTCGAGCTCGAGCTCGAACTCGAGTACATCATGGACAAGCCAAGCCAAGCTTGGCCCACCTCGACTCGACTCGGCTCGATGCCTACCTCTAGGTCTGGGCGTGGTGCTCCGTCGAAGTTTCAGCTCTCCTGCAGGGCCAGATTTTGCAAACTGGCTGTGCAGGGATGAACAACCGCAAAACAAACGGATTGGGCGCGAAGATGGTTGTGGGAATGATAAAATAAGATGGAGGGGCGGATGGGGATAAACATGGCTTCACACCATGGTAGTTAACCCTTCGAAAAGGGAGAGCTTCACACCCACTTTAATCTCAGCCCTTCGAAAAAGAGGGCTTCGCACCCACTTTAATTTTTCTACAACTCAGAAACTCGGAGAGTAGAAAAATCACGTATGAATTTTTATTCAACTTCAATGAATCAAAAGAACTACAAGGATTGCTTATTTATAAGAAAACTATATACTTCAAAACTCGCGCCATGTGCACAACCTATTACTTGGTGATGAAGTAAATTAAAATAAAAATCAAACAAAGAAATCTAAAGTGTTCATGATGTTCTAAATAATATAAATAATCAAAACCTAAATATACGAAATTAATCCGACTAGTGGGCCCTGATTATGAGATCCCATGATGGGATTTACTTAATTATCGGGCTCACTCTAATGAACCAAAACTCCGTCTTCTAATTAGGAGACCCTCCCTGGATGTCGTTATCGAGCCAGATCGACGGTGGGGCCCTTCCTCTTCTTCCGTACGTGTGTGGGGATGACGTGCGTGCACATATGCGCATAATGTCCCTATCATCCCTGTTTAAGGTCATTATTGGATTGACATCCAGCCTGTTCTCTGAGCATGGTAAAAGAATTTGGGCCCTAATACCATTTGCAATCTTATCGGTAATCTAGAAAGATAGGAATGAAATACTAGTCAAAGATAAAGCCGTAGTGAATGCGGCACTCCCAGGAGTTTCAACACCCGATCAAGGGTTGGAGTATCCATAGGTGGTGAAATCTCACTATAGCGTGAGTGTGTGGGGGTGTGTATGCCTGTGTTAAAAAAAAAAGAAAAAAGAATGCGGCTCTCTCCTTTTCTATTGTCTCCATGGTGTTGGTATGGGTCATCGATGTCCTGATTTCTCACTGTTGCATTGATAATAAGTGAATGGATTCAGTGGTCTTTGGGTGATGTGCTAGGAAAAAGGAACCAGGATCTATAGCTATGTATTGTACATTCTGTTTTGTAAGACAGCCTAGTAGTGTAGTGACCGTAGGGTCACCTTCCACAGTTGCCTTTGTATTGTTGTTTTCTAAAGCTTTAATGAAATCATCATCTTAAAAAAAAAGTGTGATTATTGCTGCAAGGGAAACTTGATGTCAATACCCATTCTTAGGAATGACTAAGATGAAATCATGTTCTTCTTTTACCATCCCATGTGAATGGTTCACTCAAATGAAGAAGGAATAAAAGGCGATCTTGATAGGATCAGAACTTCTCAAGGACTTGTTTTTCCAGCCACACCGTTGTGGTGACTCTAGGAAAGTTCTATCTCTTGGGCCTCAAAACCTTGGATGTTTTATTTTCTTATTGCTAAAATCAGAGCATTAGTTTCATCTTTGGATGCCACCTTTTGTGGTGTTCCTCATAGCCAGCCAATGCTCTTGCCAAGGAAGGGATTGAGAGGCCTCACTTTTCTCTGATCAGTTTTTCCTATCGATTGAACTAATGGATCTTTGCTTATTTTGCTTTTGAATATATAATCTTAAACAAATGCAAAATGAAGAGCGGAATGTCATACATCGCACATGGAAAAGCAAGGCTCAAATGATGCTATTTTCATTTAAGGTGGAGAGACAACAACTAGTTAAAATCCCAAATGAAAATAGGGTTTAGGTAAATGAATCCGCCTCACTTATTTTTAATAAGCTGCACACCCTTGTAAGTGAAGTACCAATGTATGAAATGGGGGAAAGGTTTATATAGTTGAAGCCAATGCCATTTTTGTAAATAGTAGATAGGTGACGCAGGGGAGGACGTGAGCTCGAGCACCGTCTTCCTCAAGGGGATAACTGTTCCGAATCCATGGAACTTCTCTGGACTCCTCACAGAGACTTCTCGAATCCACGAGAAAAGAGAGCAGAAAATAGAAATAAATTCTAAATAAATTCGAAATAGATTAATGAATCATTGATAATTTTCTAATGTGTCTCCTTACACTATTAATAAAGAAAAAAATAAACTAAAATTCGTAATTACCAAAAATAGCAAAATTCTAACTCTAATAAAAATCCTAATTCTAATACAACTCTTCTAAAGCCTAATTTCTAAAAATAAAAATTACAAATAAACTTTCTCTAGAAGAGTCCTAGTATAACTAAAACTTATTTCTATAAGGAAAGAAAATCTAAAACTCTAAAAAATATCAAAAATTCAGAATTACTAAAAATAGTAAAATCTTCCTAAAAATTCGTTTTTGAGCTGAAAGCGCACGTTTTTTGACGAAACGGACAGATGCGACCCACTTTGTGGGTCGGTTCACCTCGGATGACCCGTTTCAGTAAAGATCGATAGGTTGTACGCCCTGTAACGATACCCGGATCAAAAGTTATGGTCAATTTATGGTCCACCTCCTTTTGGCTCAACCATACTGGGAATATCTCTGTGACACGTTCTACATCAGACCCCTCCACTTGAAAAAAAAAACTCGTCCTCGAGCTATGCAAGAGACTTGACACATGAGTCTGCGATAACTTCTGACGCCGATGTTCATTAGCCCTTTTTTGTACTTGGCATTAAGCTCTTGAGCTGACACAATACATGTACTCATGCTTTCCTTGACTTGACTAATATTGATCAGTTCCTTCACATATGAAACAATACATGTACTCATGCTTTCCTTGACTTGACTAATATTGATCAGTTCCTTCACATCTGTCTTTAAAATCTCATATTTTTTCTGATAATGTGGGCAATTGGGCGGACTTGCCCCTGAGACGGGATCAACGTCATTTTGTATATCTCGTATGGGAGGTAATTTATTAGAGAGTTCATCGATCACAACCCTCTTAAACTCCTGCGATACTGGTTCCAAATCCTCTAAGATATTTACAGGCTCCATATATTTTTTCTTTTCAACTAATGGATATATATTTCCCGTTTCCTCATATTGTTTGACAAAGGCCTGTTCAGTGATGAGATATTGTCCTTCTACTTTAGAAGTCTTGGGTTAGTTCTCCATTCCCATAAAGGTCACATGTTCGCCACTGATGAATCCTGTAGTCTGTTGCAACTCCGTTTTGATGAAGTTGTTTCTCGCGGACCAATAATAGGATTTTTCTGCATAACCTTTTACTGATCGACTATCTTGATAATAATTTTGGTTTTGTTGAAATAATACCTGATCGTGATCTCGAGGGAGGAATCGCATGCACAATAACTTCTTCATCCGCGACCATGTGCGGATTGACGCCTTCATCTGTCTCATCCGCTCGAGTTGAAGTTGTTTCCACCAATCTGAAGCTCTGCCCGTCAACTTGTATGCCACGAGTTTAACTTTTCTTTCTTCTACGATGTTCATGTAGTCGAAGAAACGTTCGACTTCGAGCAACCAATCGAGGAAGTCCTTGAAATAGAGTTGACCATTAAAACTAGGAAGATCACCTTTCATCTTGAATTCTTGAACCATCCTTTGGTTCATTGATAGCATCGCCTTACGATCAGTATAATTACGAATTCCAGCAATTGCTGGTGGTGGATCACCACCATGAACACAGAGTTGCCTTAGGTTTTCCATCAAGAGATCCGCTATGCGGTCGATGGAAGCCTGCAGCCCTTGCATGGCTTGCCGATTCTCTTGTTGCACTATTTTGAAAGCTGCCGCCGTTAAAGGTAAATTCCCTGGAGCACCGCCCATGGGATTGTTGCCCGACCCGTCGTTAGAAACCATCAATCCGAGGAGAAACCTCGCTCTGATACCAAACTGACGCAGGGGAGGACGTGAGGTCGAGCACCGTCTTCCTCAAGGGGATAACTGTTCCGAATCCACGGAACTTCTCTGGACTCCTCACAGAGACTTCTCGAATCCACGAGAAAAGAGAGCAGAAAATAGAAATAAATTCTAAATAAATTCGAAATAGATTAATGAATCATTGATAATTTTCTAATGTGTCTCCTTACACTATTAATAAAGAAAAAATAAACTAAAATTTGTAATTACCAAAAATAGCAAAATTCTAACTCTAATAAAAATCCTAATTCTAATACAACTCTTCTAAAGCCTAATTTCTAAAAATAAAAATTACAAATAAACTTTCTCTAGAAGAGTCCTAGTATAACTAAAACTTATTTCTATAAGGAAAGAAAATCTAAAACTCTAAAAAATATCAAAAATTCAGAATTACTAAAAATAGTAAAATCTTCCTAAAAATTCGTTTTTGAGCTGAAAGCGCACGTTTTTTGACGAAACGGACAGATGCGACCCACTTTGTGGGTCGGTTCACCTCGGATGACCCGTTTCAGTAAAGATCGATAGGTTGTACGCCCTGTAACGATACCCGGATCAAAAGTTATGGTCAATTTATGGTCCACCTCCTTTTGGCTCAACCGTGCGGGGAATATCTCTGTGACACGTTCTACATCAATAGGTAAGGGGCAAATGCCATGTGATGAGATGTGATTGACTCATGAAAGCCTTGAGATACATGACACATCATTAACTGCTGGAATAGTAGATTGTGTAATTTGGAGGGAGTTTGAGGGTAGTTGGTGTGATAGGAGATAAATTGAATTTTGGGCTTATGCGGCCAATTTGGATCAGACAATTGTAATTTTGACCTCATTTTTAGAGTTATGATAGCTCCAGTAGGCCTTTGGGCCCACCTAAATTGGGTCCGGGTAGTTTCTCGTGAGCTTTTAGGGACTGGTATGGGTTTGGACATGATTTTATAAGGGCTGGTTTTGGGGTATGTGGTTCCCGGGTTCTAAGGCTGATGAGTTACTGGGTTCTAGGGTTTTAGGGTCTTAACTTAACTTTTAACTTTTAAGGCTCCTGGCAGCTGGGTTCCAGGGTGTTGGGGTTCCAAGTTATATAGAGTTTTGGATCTTGTTGCAGTCGGACATCCCATGTGGTGGGTTGTCTACACAACTCCATTTGCAAAATCAGGGGATTATAGTTTTTCAGGACCAAAAGGCCCCCGTACTCTATAAGCCCTTAAAGATTTTGCTGGAGATTAGTGAGTTGACGTCACGAACTTGTGGGCATTGAATATTCATAGTTGAAACAGTAGTGGAGCGTGTGTGATATTTGTTAAAAATCCACCTCGTCCAACAGCTTCTTCAGATCATTCAAGGGGTTGGCCCAAAAAAGAGTCAGATCCAGTTCTCAAGTGGGCCACACAATAGAGAAAGTGCAGATTGAACGGCCTTTAAAACACTCGGGCCCACTGTAATGTTTTTAAAAATATTCATTTTTTCCGTGTTGGATAAAAACTGAGGTGGATCTAAAACTCAGGTGGGCCACACAGCAGGGTACTGAACGCAGATTATTGAACTCTCTTCTTTCCATTTAGGGCCAGCTGAAAAACTCGTGGGCTCACAATGATTTTTTTCCTTGAGAAATCCAACCCGTCCACCATTTTAGCTGCATAAATTTTAAGGGATGGGCACAAAACTTAGGTAGATCCAATACTCAAGTGGGCCACACAGTAGGAAACAGTTGTGATTTTTTCGTGGGTGATCTTGATTTTTTCGCAACTTATTGTGATTATATTTTTTCATATGATCGTGATTTTTTTCACAGCTGTTGTGATCTTTCACTGGTAATCGTGAATTTTTTTTTTTTCGTGGCTGATCTTATTTTCTGGGGGGCTGGTTGCAATTTTCTTGTGGCTGATCTTGATTTATGTTGTCTCATCGTTATTTTCTCGCCGCTGATTGTGATTTTTTTTTTTGCAGCTGATCTTGATTTTTTTTCGCGGTTGATTGTGTTTTTTTCATGGTTAATCATGATGTTTACGTGGCTGATCTTGTTTATTTTAAGGGTGATTGTGATTTTTCACGGTTGATCGTGATTTTTGTACAGCTGATCGTAATTCTTTTGCAGGTGATTGTCATTTTTTCACATTTGATCTTAATTTTTTCAGGGGTGATCTTGATTTTTTTCACAGCTAATTATGATTTTCTTTTTCAACCCATCCCCAAGCACCATGACATTTTCAAGGGGAGAGTTCAATGGTTAGTGTTTAATACGGACTTTTTTCTGCCGTGTGGCCCACCTGAGTGTTGGATCTGCAAGACACTTGTGCCTGCCGCTTAAAGTTATGTAGCTAAAATGTGGACACGTCGAATTTTTCAAAATGGCTTTTTCAACTGGCTTACTTGAGTTTTCGATCTACCTCATTTTTTTTGCAAAAACAAATGAACAATTTGGGTTTTTCGAAAACATCAGTGTCCCTTAAGTGTTTCAATGGTGACATTCAATCTGCACTTTTTTCTTTGGCTCATATTTTTATACTTGCCTTATTTTTTTATCTAACCCCTGAAGTAATTTGTAGGCAGGGTGAAATTCTCACAAACATCATAGTGGGCCATCATTATTTAAGTAGTGAGCGTTCGAACACTAAAAAAAATCTTATATTGACCTGGGTTGGGCTAAAAGCAATTGGGCCTAAGCCTAGCTGAATGTTGATCTCTGGACTTGGACTGACGGGAAAAGCCCACCCCCTCCCAACTTACATGTCTACTTGGGTTTGCATATCATATAAAATTAGAGTTGGGTATGAGACGTCTCAATTTGACAAACTCAACTCGTTCGACTCACTCAGGCCCAATTCGACCTGAACCGAGTGGGTGAGTCGATCCTAACTAAGTAGGCTTGGTTCAATCCAAACTCAAATTGAGTCAAGTTTGGGTCACTTAGTGACTTGACACAACCCAAAATCCGACTCAGTACTGGCTCAACTTGATCCAAAACCTAACTTGTACATTAAAAAAAACTAGACGTTTTAGATATGAGATGCTGTGTAGCTTATGAAATATGGGGAGAGGCTGCAATTCCTATAGGCACTAGGGTTTTGAGTTGTGATTTCAGCCCGCGGATACCCACTTCACCTAACCTAAGTTGGTGTTGGCTTAACCCTACTTGGTACTTGTGACTGGGTCGGACTTGGTCTGGATTACTTCAGGCCAGACCCGGACTCGGATTGGGTCAGGCATGCTGGACTTGGTACCGAGTCGGGTCAGTTCTATTTCAAAAAAGGGTCGAGTCGGGTCAGCCTTAACTCGGTTCAACTCGACTCGATGCCCAGCTGTAGGATTATTATTAACCAAAATGCCCTTCCACCTGCCGGTTTCTAGAAAACGGGCAAAGTGCACTAAAAACACCGCTGCCTTGCGCTCTCCGGAGAGGTTTCTGGTTTTCAATGGAAGCGGGAAGTGTAAGAAACAGGAGAGGTCTCGAAGCTGAAATCCTAGCAAAGGTGGGAGAAGTAATCTCAGCCGTCCACGATGCAAACCACGTCGACCAAGTCATCTGCGCCCTCCATTCCATCGCCCTTCGTCTCTTTCCTCTCGATTCTTCCCTCTTTTCAGGTTCGCTACAGAAAAAAGGAAGAAGTAATTTTGCCTTCGTCGCTACTTAAGCTCCCATGGGGCCCACATGCTCAGATGGCCCAATGATCGAAGCCGTCTACGCTCTGGATTCTATGCTGCAAGGGCCATCGGAAGAAACTTACACCGAACGGATGATTCTGAGCATTAATAACACTGGAATGGAAGTTTTCAATGGCTCACGTTCACTCCAAAAATCGAAGCAGAGTATGATGGCTGAAGGTCGATTACGAGAGCATAGCTTATTTATCGTAGCAGTACCTAGGACATGGGCGATTCAAATCATTGGACCATCTTGGCATGTGGACCGAATGGGGTGACTCAATGCCGGCAATCCTGACTCCAGGCATATGCAAAACCATCTAGCTTCTCTTGTTTCTACTTACACATGCTTCTCACCATTTAAAAACTGTTGGAAGGAATCTAGCAGCATTTCAAAACGCGAATTTTCAAAATCCTGTTTTGAAACATGCGCCAAGAACTGCCCTCACCATTATTGGATGGTGGGCGATACCTGCACATCGAGTCTCGATGCAATCTGTGCCCAGACAATCTTTTCCTGCGTTTTTTGGGAAAATTTCCATGGGCTTAATTTGCACAGAGGGTTGTGTACATACCTTCCACCATGTAATAATTCCATGTGGGAGTATTAACAGTTACTTCAGTATGGACTGTTGGGAAATTCGATTTTTTTTTTTTTGAAATGCTGTTACATTCCCATCAACTATCTGTAGATGGTGGGAGATGACGTCCACACCAAGTCTTGGTGTGTGCTGTGTGTATTGAAGTTGTGTCATTTTTTCTATGGACACAACTTTAGTGCATGCATTTAACACTGAGCAAGACGTGCGGTCACAGTTCCAACCATTTAAAGATGTTGGAGGGAATCTAGCAAGCATTTGAAAATCCAAAATTTTGAAATGAGAGATGCACACACAAACATTGGCCTTTTTACTGGAAGTTGTAGGATATCAGCTCCAAGAAAAATGCAATCCTGATGAATAGAAGGGAGCCATTATTTACTCCCAAGTCCCACTCTTTTTATTTGCAAAATGGAACAGAAATGGTATAACAGTGTACTATGTCAATTTCCAAATTGGAAAATGATGTGTGCAAATCAATCAGGATGGATGACAATATCAATTCCCTGAAGTATATGATGAGTAACAATAAAACAATCCATGCGAGGGATTGAAGAGGTGAATTGTGGTACACAAAGCCAAGTGGCACACGTGTAATATCAGGGTCATGTACCAGGTGGGCCTCTATGGGAAGATCTGTTGTCATAAAAGCCATGCGGGTTCACTTATCAGGTGGGCCACATTTATTTTGAATGTAGGCTGTTTGTGATTTGTTCTTATACAACAACAATCCATTTTCCTAATAAAAGTGTAGCTGATCTGATGAGTGGATTGGCCTGACTTATGGGCCGGGGGCATGTTCATGGTCCCGTCTAATAATTGGCATGGATCTGGCATAGTTGTGCCATGCTGGCGTGTGTGCTGTAATTCACCTTTCCAATTTCTCATGCAAATCACCACAACATCTATCGTTAAACAGTTCATCTCGTGAAAGTTAATGTTCTTGGAATTGGTTTTATTGAAATATTAAGGGCGCCTGTTTGCTCAAATTGCAGGTAGCCTTGATCACTGCTACCGGAATCAGGTGCATCATCTTTTTGTTGCATTTGTATTATTGAATTTCACTCTGTTTTTACCATGAAGATAACTGCTCTCATGTCCTAAAAAATCTAGCATACAACGTAAGCCTACTGCCATTTATTTCGGGCCTGAAATTCAGGCCCAGACCTAGGCCAAGGGCTACCTGCAAGCCTGATAATATAGGTCCAAGGCTGGCCCCATGGCCTGGGTTACCTCACTGACGTTTTATTGGGGAAGTTGTCAAGCCTGGGCCTTGCCCCATTGTTTTTCGGGCCTTAAATAAGGCCAAGGACCAGACTACCACCTAAGCTCCAGGCTGGTCAATTGACAATCCTAGTACAAAATACCTGTTATGTTGTCTAATTCCTGTTTCCAATATTTTCAGGTCCTCAATGCCAAGGTTCCTCCCCAATCTGAAAGGGATGATTGGAGACATGTCTTCTATCAAGGAACTGCATTTCCGACATTGGCTAGGATATTAGCATATGGTAAGGGGCCACAGCGTACGTAAGCGTGTCCTGTTTTGTCAATGATGAATGCATCCCTCAATCAATCCCAGCTTCTGTACTTACAATAATTTTATACAATGTCAGCTCCTTTTTTTTTTTTTCCTGCTTTCTTTTCATTTTAATGTCTGAGTTGTCTTTCCTGAAGGGTTTCAAAACATGGTTTTCCATAGATCTATCCTCCACACCAATGCCGAAAACCTCACTTCAGGAAAATTCACAGTAAAGCCCTCGCTACTAATCTGAAACACAACGCAAAACTGCTTTTCAATTTCTGACCATCGCAGCTTCAACATCACAAAACAGGATCCACATTTATGAATCTTGTGAAGAAAGCATATATATATATATATATATATATATATATATATATATATATATATATATATATATATATATATATATATATATTGTGTAACACTGACTGGAAAAGCAAATCTGTATAAGAGGAGGTAAATTTCAGATGGGGCTGTGGCTATGGCTATTGATTTATTAGTTCTGCTATGAGTACATCCGTAATTGATACTGTGGACCCTCGATCTTAATGTTTACAAAAATTGGGTGTCCCCCGTGTGTTTGGGTACTACCGGGCATGAAAGGGCTGGCCCTAAGATTGCTTTATCTAGCTATAGTTGTATAAATATAAGAGAACAGGTGATGCTCCTATTGCTTTTGCTTTCCAGTTTCCACACACTAAACGCAATATTTCCATTCAGGGGCTTTATGTGGGGCATGATTAGAAGGACCATGCTTGGTTTCTGTTGCGCTCTTGATCGTTCAAGGAATTATTTTGGTTGTGAAGCAGGCAGTGTACTCTTTTATGAGTTAATAGGAAGTTTTAAGGACATTTGAATTTTAATAACTAAATGCTTTTCAACTGTGGTTTCTTTTTTGAAATTCAATATACCTAACTTGGGTGGTCACCTAGGGAGAGGGCTCTTGTAGGAGCACCATTTTTCATATTCTGCTGTGTACCATTGCAAAGGGTCTAAAGTACTGTTTTCCATACCCTTGCAATGTGCTATATGTTGTAAATATTCTCCTTTAAGTCATAGTCATCCTGTAAATCCTAAATATAGGAAATAGTTTTTCTATTTATGTATGGTTCTTCTATTGGAATCAAACAAGAATTCAATCTCTATCAAAATCCTTCTGCTCTCTTATTCAAACGTATAATCTAATCACACAACATTGTATTAGAGGCTATGGCTCTCATTTTTCTCTCATTCATCTTTGTTTGAAGCTTCCGGCACCCACTTCGTGTGATCAATGGGTTCCATTGAAGGTTATTTATTATAGAAGTCATCTTTCAAGGTTTTTTGGGTACTTTTTTTTTTTCCAGAATTGTCTCTGATCAAAAGCTCTCTCTCTCTCTCTCCTCTCTCTCTCTCTCTCTCTCTCTCTCTCTCTCTTTTTGTGCATTTCTCTAGAAATTTCCACATTTTAATCAAGAATGTTGATCTCCGCCATACGGTCACCGCTTGATCTAATCCTTGGTTGCTTGGATCAGTTTTACCTGGGAATCTTTCCACTATGGCTGATCTCTGAAAAGATTTCATTCAGGAGATTTTTTGGCCTTGTCGTGGGAGACCAATTTTTCATGCCTAGACAGTTCTTTGTTATCATACCTTATTTTTATTTTTTTTGGAGTTGAAGAGCTGCTGTCCACATCCTCGTCATTGGTGTAATCTCTTGTGATTGATATGCTGGTTTGAACTCATTAGATCTTTGTGCTGCTGGTTTTGTTTTTACTCACAACATTATTAAAATGGACGCCAGCGGATGTGGTTGTAGTATAAAGGAGAGCATTTTTGCACTCACTTCAAGCAACACAATGATTTTATTGACACTTGCTGGAAGCTACAGAGATGTCCACCCTCTGCTCCTTGACGCAATGCTCACAGTGTTTCCATATAATCAGCTTACAAGATGGATAAAAATTTGACTACCGATGAATGCTTTTCTGGTGAATTTTTTCAGATTCCTTGTGTGTAGTATGAATCCATGTGTCAAAAAATGGCTACTCTTAGCTAGAGTAATTCTATCCAATGTTTTTAAATATCGACGATATTGGCTGATATATCTCACGATATATGTCGTATCCCACCCGTGCGATATGGAACGCACAGGTAGTGCTGATATATCCCACATGTTCGATCCAATGAACATTTTCAATTATGATTCGGTTTTTTTTTTTTTTTTTTTTTTGAAATTATGTTAAATCAGTGTAAAATGGTTACAAATCTATTGGTTCTTCATGTTTTGCATGAAAAATCATGGAGTTGGAGCTTTGGTTTCGATATCCATTGGTTCTTCATGTCCTCCATGTCTTTTTTTTTTTTTTTTTTTTTTTTTTTAATTTTTTAAATTTTTTTATTGAAATTTTCCTTTAATCAGTTGTCAATTGAGACTTATTTGAAAATATTTAGGAGTATTTGATGAAATGATCATCACATACGCTCAAATTTTGAAATTTGAGCGTAGGTGGTCCGATTTGGGGAAAATTGGGAAATTTTCAAAAATTTCCCAATTTCTCCCAAATTTCTTGCAATGTTGCACTTGAAACATGAAATCAAGTATGTACGAGGGCTGATCTATTGATTTGTTAAGCCCTTGTTAATTTTCAAAAAATAAAAATCATTTTTAATTAAAAATTAATATAAAGTTATTAAAATATTAATCTTTTTTGAAAATTTCCTTCAACCAGTTGTGAATTGAGACTAATTTCGAAGTATATAGGAGTGTTTGATGAAATGATCATCAGATACACTCTAAATGTTATGCATTCAATTTGAATATGGTTGCATTAGTTCAGTTAGACAGCTCATAACTTAGGACCCTGTACATTGAAAACCTATAATGTGCACTTCTTTTTGGAGATGTTATGATTTAAAAGTGTGTATTAAGGCTTTTTTTTTTTATTTTATTTTATTTTTATTTTTATACAATCCCTAAAGTTTCATTGAAAAATTCAACTGTTTTCCCCATGCTTTCCCGTGTTTCCCAAAAAGTGCGATAAATTACCTGATACAAACGATATATCCTGTGCGACAACCGATACGTATCTATATCCCAAGGATTCCAATATTTCGAACACTGATTCTATCTTTGAATCCTATAGGGCAATCACCATTCATTCAGGTTCTTTTAACTTCTGCCTTGCATATCAGTTATAGCTTTAGGTGATTGACTCAGGAGATACCAACCACATGACTAGTATGTTAGATTCTTTTTCTTCCATCTCTCATGCATCCTTTGCAAAAGTTAAAGTTGTGGATGGTTCCCTTACCAACATAGCTGAAAAGGGTGCCATTCCAATCTCTTGCATCATGTTTTAGATTCACTATTCTTTGTTCCTAACTTATTTTTCAACTTTTCGTCTGTTAGTCACCTTACAAAATTCAACTGTTTTGTAACCTTCTTTCCTATGCACTATGTTTTTCAAGACCTGCAAAGAAGAAAGTGATTGGTGGTACCATGGTGGACATGAAGAAGGGGGCCTGGACCTTCTTGATCTTCATAAAACAACTTATCATGCTAGTTTATTTTATTATTATCATTTTTAGTTCAAATAAGGATGATCTCCATATGTGGCTCTATCGATTCAATCATTTGTCCAGGGGGTTTTTAAAACGGTTGTTACTTGCGTTTCCTAATATCAATAAATTTATTTGGGAGCCTCTGAACTTGCAAAACATCATTGCTGTGTCTTTCCTCTTCAAGAAAACAAAAGGTGGGAAAATTTATTTTAGATTAATTCACTCTGATGTTTGGGCATTTTTTTTCATGTTTTGGCTTTCGATACGGTCTCCTTTGTTGATGGTACTAGTTGAACGGTCTGGTTTTATCTTATGAAAATAATGAAGTATTTCATCATTTTGAAACTTACATTGTTGGGTTTCTAATTAGTTCAAGGTATCCCATGTAGACCGTTCGGAGTGACAATGGAGGAGAATGAATACCTTTCCCATGAGTTTTAAAAATACTTGGAAGAACATGGTATAGGATCTTAGGCATCTTGTGTCCATACTCAGCAGAATGGAATTGTAGAACATAATAACCATCTACTTGAAGTCACTCGTGGTGTGTAGGAACAAATTAAGGTAGCAAAAATTTACTAGTCTAAAGCTGTTTTGACTGCCTGTTATTTGATAAATTGCTTACCAAGTAATGTTTTGGATGTCAATAGTTATGTTTATATTTTTCAAAAACACACCATCCTGTCTCCTCCATTCCTTTAAGGGCGTTTGGCTGTTTTTGTTTTGTGCACAATTTTGATTCCAAGAAAACAAATTGTCTCCTACATTCATCAGATGTATTTTCATGGGATACTTTACCTCACAAAAGGGTTGCAAGTGTTTAGATCTCAAGAAAAATATGTTACTATGGATGCCACGTTTCTTTTTCTTTTTAATTCCCTACCATTCTGATTGACCAAAGCCTCCACCCACAACTTCTCTTGAACTTGTTCTTCCCATTTCTTTTGATATTCACCATCTTATCCAAGTTCCAACCGAAAACACTAGTAAGATTAGTGTTTGTAGTATCGGTATCGTTACATGCTGGCTGTGGATACAGAAACATGTATCGATATCGCCCATACTTGGAAATGTATCACTGAGGGAAACATTGGGGAAACACGAGGAAATGGTGGAATTTCTCAATGAAACTTAAGTAGACACTAAAATACATATATTTGCATATTTAAAAATCAAGTAATTGCGAAAAAGATGCATACATAATAAGTTCCTCTTTAATGGTGTTCTAAAAGCATATTCTGTTGACACAGGGAGACATTAGAGAAACATGAGGAAAATTGTGGAATTTTTCAATGATACTTCAGGAGATGCTAAAATACACCTATTTGTATATTTAAGAATCAAATGATAGTGAAAAAGATGCATATTTGCATATTTAGGAATCAAATAATAAGTTTCCCTTTAGTGGGGCCTAAAAGCATGTATTGTTGGCTCATGGGAACATTGGGGAAACATGGGGAAAATGGTGGATCCATGCATCCGTCCATTCATGCATATACATATATACAAAAACACATGCATGATCCATCCATCTATCCATGCATGCATGCACACATACACACATACACACACACACATCCATCCATCCGTCCAACCAACCATCCAATCATCCATCCATCCATGCATTCATACATATACACACATACAGTCATACATTTCATCATACAACCTCACACCTATAAAAAATGAAATGGAATTTTTTTAATGAACAAATTTTTGGCGATATTGATGCATTGGTGATATGTTGGCAATATTATTGAAATATCACCAATACAGTAGTGATACAAGCAACACCTAGAACACAGTCGAAAATTAATGCAGGGGCATTTTCACACTGTGCTCGAGTGGGGTCGCTTGTGGGATGCAGGGACACACTCGGGGTGGGTGCGGCCCACGGAGGAGGTCTCGTGTTCAAGAGTCCTCACCAGGGGTGATTAATGCGCATTTCACATCAGGCTCGAGTGGGGTAGCCCGTGGGATGCGGGGACACACTTGGGGTGGGCGGCCCATGTGATTTGGGGCCCACGAAGGGGGTTCGCCCGAGGTCTTAAAACCCATGAGATGTGGGGCCTAGGCTATGAGATAAAGGGATTAATTCGCCATACTCTAACAGTTCGAGCTTTTAGAGCAATGGGTTAATTGTCTTGCATCAAAAATATTGACAATATCGATACATTGGCAATACAAGTGACACATGAAATTTACACAGTAAAAAATATTGATGATACATCGGCGAATCGATACATCGACGAATCGATACATCGACATACTTAGCGATATATCGCCAATACTCAAATTTTTTTATACTACCAGTCTTATCGGTATTGCCGAGCTGGAGATATGGATAATATCGAGGTATTATCTATATATCAGGGATACTCCGAACAATGTAAGATGATGATTGTTTATGAACCAAGAAGTTGGATCTACCTGCTTCTATGGCCAACCATCTCCAACCTTCGGATTCTTCAAGTACTGAAAATTTATTTGTTACCAATTCCAACCTCAATCTTCTTATTACTTGAGGCAAGGAACAAGAAAATGTGCCTCACACCCTATTAACAACTTTGTTTCCTATCGCCATTTGTCATCTTTACACATGTCTTTCCTCTCTGCTCTTAATTCTATTGCCATATGTAAACAAGTTGATGTGCTCTTGCCAATCCCTCATGGAGATTAGTCATGGAGGAAGAGATGGCTGCTTTGGAAAGAAATCACACTTGGGAAATGACACCTTTATCGAAAGGAAAACGTCTCATCGGGTGCAAATGGATTTTCACTCTTAAATATATCTTGATGGTAGCATTGCTCATCATTAGGTTGACTACTTGGAAACATTTGTCTCCGATCGCCAACCTTAATTCCATTGGGGTTCTCATCTCACTAGTTGCAATATGCATTGTTCTCTCTATCAACCGGATGTAAAAATACGCTTTGCTTGATGGTGATCTTCTTGAAAAGTATGCATGATGACTCCTCCTGTGTTTACCTGACAGGGGAAGAAACGCTTGGTCTGTTGTCTAAAAAAGGCTATATATGCACTTAAACAATTTCCACACACTTGGTTTGATCGACTTAGCACAACACTTCTCGACTTTGGGTTCTCTCGGTGCAGTGCCTATCAATTTATGTTCGTCAAACATTGTGGAAATAAAACCACAATTTTGATTGTTTATGTAGATATTGTTCACTTTGGCAATGATGAAATTACCATCAAGAAACTCAAGACTTATTTGCAGAGATGGTCTGATATAAAAGATTTGGGTCTTTTAAAGTATTTTTTGGGCATAGAAGTCACCTGATTCAAGTGAGGGGTTTTCCTTTCTTAAAGGGAAAATACTCTTGAGCTTCTTCATGATTATGGCAATTTGGGTTGTAAACCCATTGATACGCCTAGGGGTGTACATCGAGTCGAACTGAGGCTCGAACAGTGGTTGACCTCAGCTCGAACTCAGCTCGGCTTGGTCCTCGAGCCTGACTGGCCATCTTGGCTCGGTTCAGTCAGCAGCTCGGGCCGAGTTCGAGCCAAGATCAAGCCGAGTTCGCCATTGAGGCATTTCCACAAACACCTGAACTGCGACTTCAAAATCCCACTGTTTTACAAACAGGGGCAATGGTTTTACAGGTATTTTCTCAAACACCTTCTAAGTAACATAAAAACAAAAAAAAAATAAAACAAAAAGAAAAAAGGTATTTGTTTCACGTACATACCTTCCTTGCCACTAGCCAAACCTTCCTTGCCACCTTGCCACCAACGAAACCTTCCTTGCCACCAGCCAAACCTTCCTTGCCACCAACAACATTTCGTTGAGGCATTTTATCAAACAGTTGGTGAGCAACATCAATGGCAAAGTAACTGAGTCACCGAACTAGTTGGATTCGAGTTGGATTCGATCCGAGTCGAGTTGAGTTGAGTTGGGGCCTACTCGAACTCGGCTTGAACTCATTTTCGAGCTCAAAAAATCAGCTTGACTCGGCTCGAACTCAGCTTCGAACCGAGTCGAATCGAGCTTTTTCGAGTCAAGTCGAGCGAGCTAATCGAGCTAGCTCGGTTCGTGTACACCCCTAGATACGCCTCTTGATGCTAATTTCAAGATTTGTCTAGATGTTGGGGACCTTCTTCTTAATCCACGAGTCTACTAGAAAATTGTTGGGAAGCTAATCTAATTCACAATTAATCGTCTTTAAGGGGCAATGGGCCCGACTAGGCTAGGATCGGGCCAAAATCAACACTAAGACCTAAAGCTCGAGCCTGGTGTGGGCCTAACATAACAGGCCCAAGGCCTGAGCCTGGAAAAAAACTAGTTGGGTTGGGCTTAACTCGACCCGGCCCTCCTAGACAAAAAATTGATAAGAATCTTGTTTGAAACTTGGATGTTCCTAATTTACCCATTGATTTAGTGGCGATATATGCATAAAGAATTAGGCAGTTTAAAGGAATGAAACCAACAATTTACATTCAAGATGGATGGATTGCTTGACCAAGGATTGGAATGGCATACTCATGGTATATAACATGTGCATATAAAGTTAGGTTGGGCTGCTCTGAGCCTAATTGACTGGGACAAAATAACTTGAGTCTAAGCCCAACTTGAAAATTGATTGAGCCATGCATGCAAGGCCTAAGCCTGGCCCATGAGCCAAGCTAGTCAATCCAAGCTCAGCCAAAGCTGTGTTGGCGTTGTCGAGTCGAGTAGGCCATTCGACCCATTAGCATCCTTGTCTTGATATCGCACGTGTTGTAGGTGTTATTAGTTAGTTTATGCATGCTTCTTGTACTTTCATCTTGATGCCGCTAAGTGGATCTTGTGTTATCTTAAAGGGTCCCCAAGGTATGGTCTTTCCTACTCTTATCATCGACATCTTTTGGTAACAACCTTCTCGGATGCAGATTGGTTGGCAGTCTTGTTGATAGGTTTTGCACTTCTAGGTATTGTACATATATTGATGGGAATTTAGTTACTTGGAAGCATGAAAAGCAATTTGTTGTTGTATTGGGCATTGGGCTATGGCTCACATTGCATGTGAACTATTGTGGTTGAAGAAACTTCTAACCGAATCGTGGTTGTCTATTATTGAGTTAATGGAAATGGTGTGTGACAATCAAGCTGCTATTTATATCTCTATAACTCATGTTCCATAAATGCACCATACACAACTAGGTTGACTGCTGCTTCATTCGTGAGAAGATAACAAAGAAAGAGATCATCACTCCTTGTGTTCATTCCGCTGACCAATTAGCTAATGTGTTTTCTAAATACCCATCCTAAAGCTCAATTCATGAACATTATGCACCATCTTGATGGGAGTATCGAAGGAGTATATTCATGATGACATGATGATGACAATGCATTGTCGATGACACCAACAATGAGATATTTTGTAATTACTGTTGGCGATGGGGATGATGGTGCAAGAGGAAGTTGGGTTCTAGGTTTGGAGCAAGGGGAAATTGGTAGGAGCGAGTATAGCTGGTCAAGAGAATTGTGCTTACCTCAACTCCCGACCCTATACGTTGAGAAGGGGAGCTCTAGATCCTTCCAGGATGTTGTTGTTGAGAAGCCTCTCAATTGTGATGTGGCAATGGGAGAGGGCTTTAGGGAGGAAGGCATTGCAAACCTGGCGGAAGGAAGATGAGTATGGAGAAGGTTATCCACCGACGACCTTGAGGTGAGGTTCACCCGAAGATGATCAAGAGTGCATGGAAGGTGTTGTAATGGAGCTTGGTGATGATGGTAAGGGTCGGAGCCTCGATTTCTGTGGCTTAGAGGAAGACGACTGGGTTTCTAAGCACCCAAGTGAGACAAAGATGTGGATCTTGCTTTGTCATAGGCAAATGTAGACAAAATCATTCTTGCTGGCAACATTTCCAAGGATTGCATGGTCTTATTGATTTGCAAGTGGGCTGAGTGATTGGCATTCGAGTGGGAGGATGACCGGTTTTAGGTTTGAGACATTTTGCTAGAATTTTTTATCCGAGAAGTCTTCATGGTAGTGGGTTCTTGTATAGGGGAAGTGATCGCCATCGATCTAGAGATGGAAGGCTACGAGGAGCTCTGGGTTGCCATAATGTGCGTAAGGAACAAGAAGCAATCATTGGTGTCGGAGAGGGTGCCTATAGTTGTCGTAGATGTAAAGGCATAGGTGTGGGTGATGCAAGAAGAGAAAGGTGGCGAGCAAGGTCAAATGCAATCTGCTAGGAATGGTGGAGTCGGATTTGAAAAGGAGAATGGTGGTAGAGTCACCGTGGAGGAGGATGATGAAGCATGGATCAGGTGGTCCGACTGGCAGCAAAAGGGACCTAAGAAGCGTGTGAGGTGATGGTGGGCGGGTAGGGGGTGGGTGGAGAGGCAATGGAGACGTGTGTACCATGCGCACAGATAATTGTCAAAATCGAATAAGTGGAGGAGAGAGTGAACTCACATGTAGCGCAGGGGGTTGGTGGTGTCGTTGTGCTCGAGATCGAACCACACTTCCCATTAGTTGTTAGCAATAGAGAAGGGGTGGAAGAGAGGTGTGCCACGTGTTGTAGGTATGGTGTAGGTGGCAAGGCTAGGGATGTGGGCATGCCACGTGTCTTGCTAGTCGCTCAAGTTGATGACATGTCCTAGTCACGTGTGACCGACTTTGCTCATGCAGAGCTAACTTGCTGCGAAACTCGTGTAGACGAGTCGCTTAGTTTAGGCGTGTGCAAGACCTCTTTTCTTGTGTTCAAAGTAGTCGATGAGTCTCTCCCTCTCGATAGACTCCTTGTCCTAGAGCTAAGTTGTAGGGAGACAAGGAAAAATTTTGTGTAGTTTCCAAAGCATGTGCTTCCTCATCTATTTTCGCCCAAGCTTGGAGGAAGGCAAGTTTGAGAGAGGATCCCTAATGTGAGCATTTCTTCTCCAGATGGGTGTGAGGGACCTATGGTGCTGTATGAAAAATGTCTGGAAGAGGAGCCGCTGCAAGTGGAGGGCCAAGGATGCAGAATTGATTGAGGAGATAGGATGATTAAAGCCCTAGAAGTGCAAGAGATGCTTTCTAACAACGAGATGCTGTTGGATGCTTCAGACATCCAGCATATGTAAGCTCCATTCGCAGTGGTGAGGAGGCCATGAGCGGCAAGAGGATTGCATTGAATGAGATTGCTTCACCTATTCGGGGGGAAGGAGGTTATATCTATGGGTAGGGGTATGCGTTGGATCAAGGTGGCAATTGGTCATGTTGGCAAGATGGTTGGAGTTTCCTTTGTGGGGGCTACAAGGAATACTTCATTGCCATGTTTCAATTTGTGAAAGAAAAGGGAAACCAAAATCTCTAGTAGCCGGTTAGGGGTCGTTTGGCACCATGGATTTGAGGGGATTTCAAATCCCCTGGTTGTTTGGCACCATAAAGCAACTGGGGGTTTCAAATCCCCTCAAAGAGGGGTTTGAAATCCATGGTGAGAGCTTGGATTACATCTAAAATCTTTCATAGAGTTGCATGTGTAACATGTGTGTCACTAGACTATTAATCTATTGGACACATGGCCCACTAATGATATCCCAAAATAATTAGATTATCAATTGCATCACTATAATTACTTTAATACGATGATTAGCGCCTTCCAAACATTGTCCATGTAAATCAACGGTTAAAAATCGTTGGTTAGTCACTTAGACATGATCTTGTGCTTGTGGCCCATCTGAGACTTGGAATTTCATCATTTTTGGGCAAAGTATATATTTCAGCGGGCTTATTACAACCATTGTGTCCAACATTACATAAGTTCACTAATTGGAGATATTAAAGTTGATTTAGTAATTAAATTCAAACCCTTGTAAATATACTATGCATAGCTACTTTTGGATTGAAGTTGATTCTGAATCCAGGGTGCCAAACACAATAGGAGGATTTCAAATCCAGGGGGTTTCAAATCTAGGGCGTTCCGAATCCAATCTCACAAATAGGCCCTTAGAGATAGATTCATAAAGTAACAAAGGGGAGGAGATAATTGAGAAGTGTCATGTCTTTTATCAATTATGGGGTGGGTACTTCTCCTAGAGGCAAGGCAAAGGGCAGAGGGGAATGATGCCAATTGCTTAGGGATGTGCATTAGCGGGATGAGTGTTATAACTTGCATGAGTTGTGGGCCAATTTGAGATCAATCTAAGCCTGTCAGATTAATAAAATAATCTTACAAGCCAAGACATAATTCTTACCAAAGAGTGGACTGTCACACCATCATAAATATGTTCAAAACCACAAAGGATACATATTTGGAATCTTCTAAATATTTGGGATTTTTCCACATTTTTTCCAGAATTTTTTGAGACAAAATTTGACCGCTACACCCTCGTATCGCCTGTTATGGCCGATACCCATATCAGTTTCGACGGGCACCGATATGCCCATTGAAACTGACATGGCACACCTTGGTATTGGGTGATATATCAGCCAGTACTATTGATACTGCAAACAATAGATGTCCCCAAAATTTCCCATACCGGTTGTCCTAACCTTTTTGTTGGATCTTGTTAAATGTGGAATATTGCTTGTAGTTGTCCATTTTTGGTGAATCTATAGGCACATCAGAGTGGGGAGATGTTAGGGCATGACTGACCTAAGATGGGTCCCACTACGTCAACGATTAGGTAAGCGAAAAGCAGGCCAATCTTCTATGGGTGTACCATTTCTGTGTCAAACAAATGCCATTTCTCTTGATTGGCATCACATGATACTCTTTAACTAGACAACATAAAAATTCCAACTATTGACATGCTTCAAGCCTTAGATGTTGAACTACTATTGTTTAAAACAAGCTTGAGCCAGGTTACTCATTCTTGTTGATTTGGGTTTTGAGTGAAACTCTAACTCCCCATGTAAAGATTATCTTATTTGCATATCTTTGGTTGCTTATATTTATTGCTATTCTATATGCAGATGTTGCTTCAAACTGGCTAGCTTGTTTCCCTCTGTCAGCACGAACACATGTTTATGACTCTTTCTTCGTTAACGGACCTTCAACTGAAACTGTTCAGGCTCTAGTTCCTTTTCTAATGCAAAATGGAACAAACGAAGGTGTAGATCTCGGTTCTGTTTGCTCAAATGCTGAAAGGTACTAGCTAATACTATCTATGAGTGTATAATTGTTGAATTTCTATTTAGTGTTTCTTTTGAAATTTTGAAGTCCAAAGAGTATATATGTTTCTGTTATAAAACTGCCTCCATCTCATGCGTGGGGGTCCTGTTGCAGGGCTGTAACCACATCTTTATTTGGTGGTACAAATTGATAAACTTTACCAGCATTTAGAATGATTTTCTCTGTTCCTGTTGTCATTCTTGGATCCATTCATTTGCCATGTTTCCTAGCAACAGTCGTGTATTATTAAAGACATTTTTGCCGTCCATTTTGACAGGTTACTGGTATCATGCTTGCTTGAAAATGATGGAGTACATTGCATAGCTAGAGAATTTGGTGACTCATTTGCAAATGAAGAAGATGCTAGCGAATGGTTCAAGCCAGACAAATTAACCTTCATATCTAGGGTGGCGCAAGTAGTTGCATCTATTCCTGACAAAGCAAGACCAAAAGCAACAATTGCACTTTCTTCACAGTATCCTTAAGTTGTTCACTTAGAAACGTTTCCTGAAATTCTACAAAGTAACTTGGTAATTTCTTCAAAATTAATTCCTGTTCTGATCATATTGTTCAGAAATATGCGTTGCCCTTTGACATCACTCATGTCGATAGTGGCTGACAGTTCTTGTGGTAACAACGTCTTAATTTTGTGATAATTGTGCCTTTTAGATTGACTTTGTTTGAGAGAGAATTCCTACCCATCTTTTTCATTTTTTTCCCTTTTGATTAGTAATTCCTCCTTACCTAAGCATGCTGGATACAAACATAGTATGTTTGGGATTTGGTCTTTGCAAATTATGTATCTTTGGAGGTTCTTTCCACTAGAAAGTTCTCGACTATTACTTGAAAGGGACATGCAAACTAATTGTGATGGGAACTTGAATAGTTTAATCATTGATCTAGACTGTCCATTTGGTCCAATCCCTCTCTTCATGGACTACCGAGCCAAAGTCTTACTTATTGGATGATCCTAAGTTCCTAACCATTTGATCGATGGATTATGAAATGGATGGTCCAAATATCTTATGACAGAAAGGGCTGAATCATCAAACGAAATGGAAATGGTGTACAGATATGTACTGTACCATTGTATTGTGTTGTGGCATCTATGCCTTTGAAGATTCCCAATCTCTAGATATTGGTCCATTTTTTTGGATTCATTGTGATCTGATCTTTGGTTACGAGTGATTTTTGACATGCAGAGGTGATCATACGATGATTTGTGGGTGTTGGAATACTTGCATGCTGTATGGTGGTGTTGGGGGTAGTGCGTGGTTGATCAGGTAGAGATCTAGTGTGTATTAGATCTGAATTCTGAATCCTTGAGGTTATTTGCGGCTGTTTTCTGGTGATGTTTGCAATGAAAGGAATTGATTTGTCACAAGCTGGGCATGATTGGGGGATTGTAGAGATATATGGAGTAATGTATTATAAATGTTGTATAGTCATGCGGAGTGCCACACTCCTTTTCTATTATTAATAACATACACATGTTAGTCATATTAGACTAACAAACAAGATTAAACCCTAATTCTCTCTCTCCTCTCTCTCTCTCTCTCTCTCTCTCTCTCTCTCTCTCTCCCCCCTATTCTTCTTCTCATTCCTCTGCTTCATTTCAACTACATATATATGGAAAAAGTCCATGCGGTAGAGCTTCTCAGGAATAATTTTATGGTCAATCTATTGGAAAACCGACAGCTATAACAAAAAGGTCCATTGTTTGGATGGTTAGATCATCCAATTTGCATGATTTTGGCATGGTGTCCCATTAAGAGTGGGTTGGACCATTTGTGGTTGGTCCAACTCGATGCTTTGGAATCCCCACATATCCAGTACATCTTATTGCACCGACAATGGGGTGCAATGCAAACTAGCTTTATATCATCACTCCATTTCATACCACATTATGTGGGACTGCCTATTTGTTTGATTTATTTTTACATATGAAAATAATGTTTTAACCTTCTGCGTATTAAGATATAAAATTGAAATTAATAGTACAAAACATTTTCATGGACTTGAAACTCTTTATAACAGTACAAGATTTCCAGGTGTTTGACTGACTTTTTTTTTTTGGGTTCAATCTATAAATTTTCCTTCTTTTCACATTTCTCTGGTTTGTTGTTTATCCTCAACAATGGTGTTTTAGCATGTTCTTCAAGCAAGTCACCATTCAACTATTTGCTGCGGCAGGAGAGCAGGCTACAAAATTTCATAACAACCCAGATGCATTGGAACAACTACTGTGGATGGAACCTTTTTATTTGCTGGTGAAATGTTTGCACGCATTTGTCGGCGAGGCTTTGCAGGTGTTTGTGAGATTTATAATGCATGGAAGTTGGAACATGAAATAGTCTTTTCTCCATAATTGTGTTTACAATTTGTAGAAAGTTATTTATCCATTAAGAGAGAGAAAATGATGCAAGACCAATGCATGAACTCGAATAATGTGAGAGACATCAACAAATTTAAATTAATTAATGAAAACTACAAATCTTGCTACCATCATCACAAATATCAAGATTTTAAGAGGAAACATGTATAGTTTAAGCCTAAATTGCCAAGCATCATCCTATAAGACCATTAAACATGAGAAACTAGATCTAATGGATGTAGAAACATCCACATAGCATAGGGTTAGGCTTATTGTAAAGGGGAAGGTCTATTACTACCTAGGGTTTACTAGATTTGGGTGTGGGTGAAGCTAGGGTTAAAAAAGTTTGGGGAAAAGGGTGATTAAAGTTAAAGTGGGGAATTGAATGAAGGGATTAGAGGATTTAGGTATTAGGAGATAAGAATTAGGGTTTTGAATGTAGGGAATTTATGGATTGAGGTTAATTGAAGGATTCGAAAATCTAAGTTTTGAGAATTTGGGGAAAATTGGTAGATTTGGGATTTA
>JAJHSJ010000005.1:70279359-70460065 GCA_021015155.1 Magnolia officinalis
GCTTGCCCCGCCGTTTTTCTTGTTTGCCCCGCCGATTTTCTAGTTTGCCTCGCCGTTTTTCATGCTTGCCCCGCCGTTTTTCTGCTTGCTCTGCCGATTTTCTAGTTTGCCCCGCCGTTTTTCATGCTTGTCCCGCCGATTTCTAGTTTGCCCCGCCGTTTTCTAGTTTGCCTCGCCGATTTTCTAGGCTACGGATATGGCTACGGTTATAATCCGTAGCTATAGATTCTTTTTTTCTTATTTATTTATTTATTTATTTATTTTTTTTGCTGTTGTAATCCCACCGCCTTTTGTGGGTCCCATCACGAGGTCTGTGTTATATCCAAATCATCCATCGATTTGGCGAGCTCATATTAAGCTTAAGACGTAAAATAAGACAGATCTAACTATCAAGTGGTGGGCCCTACAAAATTTTTAACGGTGAAAATCAGTTTTCCTGCTGCTCTTTGTGGTGTGGTCCATTTGATCTGGATATGATTTTTTTTTTTTGGATAATGCTCCGAAATGATCTCTAAATATGGATGAACGTTGTGGATATAATAAATACATAGTTGTGGGGCCATGTAACTTTGATCTCTTTTGAGCCGTTCGTATAATAAATACATAGTTTTGGGGCCCACCATGATGTATGCTTTTCATCCATGCCGTCCATATATTTTTCGGGATCATTTTATGGTATGAGACAAAAAATGAGGTATATCCAAATCTTAAGTGTACCACATTACAGGAAGCAGTGTTGAATGAGCGTCAACCATTAGAAATCCTCCCCCGTCTAAGTTGGGGCCCACTGTGATGTTTGTGAGAAATCTCCCCGTATAAGTTCATTCATAGGGTCACAAAGACCTGGATGAAGAGAAAAACAAATTACATAATGATCCAAAACTTCTGTAACCCTAAAAGGGTTTCAATGGTAGACGTTCAATTTCCCACTGCCTTTTACAATGTGGTCCACTTGATAGCTAGATGTGTCTTATTTTTCACCTCAAGCCTTAACATGAGTTCGCCAAATAGATGGACGATTTAGATATAACACATACCTCACAATGGGACCCACAAAAATTGATGGGGATTACAAAAAAAAAAAAAAAAAAAAAAAAAAAAACAAAGCCAGCGAGTTGGGGTTGACCGGGTTAGGACCGGTCGACCGGGTCAGAGAAAAAAACCGCAGTCAGCAAGTTGGGGTCGACCGGGTTGGGACCCGGTGACCTGGGACCCGGTCGACCGGGTCAGAGCGTGTCCTATGGCTACGGATTATAACCGTAGCCATAGAGACGCCAAATCCGTAGCCATAGGTGGGCTTTCTTAAAAACGAAGCCAGCGAGTTGGGGTCGACCGGATTAGGACCCAGTCGACCGGGTCAGAGCTTGGCCTATCGCTACGGATTATAACCGTAGCCATAGCTATAGTGCTATGCACTTTTTTCTCTTTTTTATTTATTTTATTATTTTTTTTATTTTTTACATGGAGAACATTTTTCCCTTACATTTTTCTATAATACATAATTATGTAAATATGTATATATAAGTATATAAAAATATTTTTCTATCTTTTAATTCATTTTTTTTGTCTATTTATTTAATAAGCATATCTCCTAAACTAGAATGATTTACTTAACTTACCATATATGATTTTGGGGTAGGAGAAACTAATTTAGCCAACCAACCTATTTATTTTCCAAGATTCTATCGGGTCGATGGTCAAAAATCTATTTCATTCAGTTCATGGTCAATTTCAATCAACATCGATGGTTCGGGTTGGTGCTCAACCCTAACCCAACCCAAGGTTCCTATACTTAAACCTTGACCCAACCCAACCCAATCTTGGGTTGGGAATTCTCAACCCAAGCCCAACCCCAAAGGGCTCGACGGGTTGATTGGGTTGGTCGGGTGTATATATGCTAATATTTTCGTTATTACATTAGTTTATTATATTTCAATATAGGACTTATTTTTTGTATCTATGATTTTATTAATTATATACGTGATTATTCATTATAAAGAACTTCATTTTTTTTTCTTTAAAAAACCAAGCTAAAATATAGGACTACTCCTTTAAAAAGTCATGTATCATAGCACGCAATCTACTACTCCTTTAAAAAGTCATGTATCATAGCACGCAATATATTTGAGAGAGAGAAATCCAGCATATTTTGTTAGCTTGAGTCCTGGAAATGACATGGACAGATGTATTAGGAAGTAGCGAGGCAAACTAGGAAAAGCAGCGAGGCAAACTAGGAAAAACAGCGGGGCAAACTAGGAAAAACAGCGAGGCAAACTAGGAATATCAGCGGGCAAACTAGGAAAAGCAGCGAGGCAAACTAGGAAAACAGCGAGGCAAACTAGGAAATATCAGCGGGCAACAAACTAGGAAAATCGAAGCGAGGCAAATAGGAAAAAAAGCGAGGAAAACTAGAAATAGAAGAGCGAGGCAAACTAGGAAAAGCAGCGAGGCAAACTTGATCTATCAGCGGGGCAAACTAGGAAAAGCAGCGAGGCAAACTAGGAAAACCAGCGGCCAAACTAGGAAAAACAGCGAGGCAAACTAGGAAAAGCAGCGGGGCAAACTAGGAAAAGCAGCGAGGCAAACTAGGAAAAGCAGTGGGGCAAACTAGGAAAACAGATTTTTGTTCAAACTCTCCCTCTTCAAGAGAATATTTTCTCCATAATGCGTGTTTGATTTTTCAATTTCATATGAAATGCAAAAGAGCCATCATTACCATTTCCAAGTGTTTGTTTAAACATAAATTGTGGCTCGTATATTGTGGGTGAAACAAACAATGCAGCAAAATCATCATTACAGTCAAATGCGAGTGATGTGAGTCATGTGACCAATGTTGTCAAAATGATTATACAATCGCAAATCGTCAAGAAAGTGTTAAAGGGTTCTTTTTCCTTTATTTTATTGTCTTTCAAGAAATTTCCCGTAAAAAAACATACAGCGGGGCAAACTAGGAAAAATTTACCCACGATTAGTCACTCAAACTACTAAACCGTGTAATATAAAGCACAGTGACTCTGCAGAATTTATAGATAAAAAGTCTCTATTACTAGGTGGACCTCCTTAATGTGTGTGTGGCACCCAACTCATCCAGAAGTGTTCCCCAACATGTGATTCCGGAGGTTTTTAGGTGGTTGTCCAATGATTCCTATGGTGTATCCTACCTAATGATTGGATTATGTTAATTTTTTATATGATATATTTTCATTATAAGATGTCTATTTATATGCGTTTTATGCGTGGTGGGCCCATGCAACTAGTTATAGATTATTATCATCCACAATAGTTGAAGAGGAATTGATTCTATAACAAAAAAAAAAGAACATGAATAGTTTTTGTACAAAAGTAAAAGGGTATTCATGTAATTTACGTACAAAGTTATTTTTCAAGCCAAAACATATCTATATTTACAAATATTTCTTCCATCCTCTAACTTATAATAACTAAGGAAGAAAATCAATCCAAATTGGAAGATCCATCGACGGAACGATAGAACCATCATCCCCTAGGTTAATGACCATAGTATTAGTATTGCATGCCCAAAAACCTAACATGGATCTTGTCTAATGATAATGTTAATGATATTGAATATTGATCATGATGACTAGATCTTGTGTTGACATGTTATTAATGAAATAATTAATGAGTGGGTTTACCTTCACCATATATATACATGGCTTAAAAGGGAGGGTTCCGCTGTCATCCTTAGGAACTTGAGTTTAATCACAGCGGCCATTAGCCAAGGACTTTAATCACAGCGGCCGATTACAGCAACCATAAACCCCTATCGGGGTCGACCGGGTCAAACCCGGTCTACCGGTTAAGTGTCCAGCGAGATGGGGTCGACCGGGTCAAACCCGGTCGACCCCGTCACTGTTTTACCCGTCACGTGGCCTACTTGAGCTTCTAATTTTGAAATGAATTTGGATACATCAAATCCATCAATAGAGAAAGGGCCACTTTTATCATCTAGTAGAGTAAGAAGATGAGTGAGGTTTGGAATAATACACTCTAAATGATGAACATCCTGATGAACATGAACTGGTTTCTGTGTTTCACTAGAACATCGTTCTACAAATGAGAATCAAAGGAGGCCCATGAAATGTAAAGTCGGATGTGCATGAACAGCGATTTTTATATCCTGTTGGGACATGAAAACAACAAATCAATTTAAGAAACAAGGACATGCATTAACAAAATCAATGATGAGGAGAAAATGGTTCCTATGTGTATTGCGAATTGCAAGAATCTGTAATTTTTTATTTTTCTCAAAGAAAGTGTCACGAATTGCAAGAATCTGAAATTTCCTAAAACTCAAGCCATAGTACGAGCTCTCCAAATAGATGGACGGTTTGGATATAACACAAAATTCATAATGGGACCCACAAATATCGGTGGGGATTAGGATTAGAAAAAAAAAAACTAAACGCCGGAAAGAAAAAAAAAACTAGGAAGGGTCTATTGCTACGGAGTTGTAGTCTCAATTGCTACAGATTATAACTGTAGCTGTATATACATAACCGTAGCCATAGGTAACCCGCTCCAGGGATCCAGTTTTTGTCCAGCGAGTTGGGGTCGACCGGGCCCAACCCGGTCGACCCCAACTCGCTGGACAGTAACCCGGTCGACCGGGTAACAACCCGGTCGACCCCATTTAGGTAGATTTCACGTAAATGGGGTCGACCGGGTACTTACCCGGTCGACCGATTAACTCTCCAGCGAGTTGGGGTCGACCGGGTAGTACCCGGTCGACCCCGAATGTTTTCTATTTTTTTTCATTCAATCTCCACTGTTTTCTATCATGTGGTCCATTGAGCTTTAGATCTACATCATTTTTGGGTACATGATAGTGAATTGAAGGGGATTGACCGTGAAATGCATTGAATTGAAGGGAATTGTCCGTGAAATGAGTGGAATTTACCGTGACGCTCCAGGGATTGTCCGTGAATTGCAAACCCACATAGAAGTTTATCCGCTGCACTAATTGAGTTTGCGTTCACATTCACATTCACATTCACATTCATATCCATTCATCACATTCACATTCACATCCATCTAAACCAAAACTACGTAAATCCATCCAAACACACAATCTTCCTGATATACACCTGTTATACAATATATTCATCACATTCACATTCACATTCACATCCATATAAACCCAAACTACGTAAATCCATCCAAACACAAACTACATCCATCCAAACACAAACAATCTTATTCACATTACATTCATACACGCATAATACATATAAAAGTTTAGGTTTAGGTTAGGTTATAAGCTATAGGTTTAGGGAATTGACAATAGGTTAAGGTTTAGGTTTAGGAAATTGGGCTCGGGTTCGGGTTCGGGATCGGGTTCAGGTTTGAGTTTTCAAGTTTAGGTTTAGGTTTAGGTTTAGGAAATCGGGTTTAGGATTAGGGATTTGAGAATAGGTTAAGGTTTAGGTTTAAGAATTCAGGATTGGGTTTAGGTTTGGGTTTTCAAGTTAAGGTTTAGATTTAGGTTTAGGTTAGGGAGTTTAGATTAGGATTAGGTTTAGGTTTAGAGATTTGAGAATAGGTTAACGTTTAGGTTTAGGAAATCGGGTTCGAGTTCGGGATCGGGTTCAGGTTTGGGTTTTCAAGTTTAGGTTTAGGTTTAGGTTAGGGAGTTGAGATTAGGATTAGGTGTAGGTGTAGGTTTAGGGATTTGAGAATATATTTAGGTCATAGGTTATAGACTAGAAAAAACAGCGAGGCAAACTAGGAAAAACAGCGAGGCAAACTAGGAAAAACAGCGAGGCAAACTAGAAAAAGGAGCGAGGCAAACTAGGAAAAGCAGCGAGGCAAACTAGGAAAAGCAGCGAGGCAAACTAGGAAAAGCAGCGAGGCAAACTAGGAAAAAAGCGGGGCAAACTAGGAAAAGCAGCGAGGCAAACCAAAAAAGGAGCGAGGCAAACTAGGAAAAGAGCGAGGCAAACTAGGAAAAGCAGCGAGGCAAACTAGGAAAAAGCAGCGAGGCAAACTAGGAAAAAAAGCGAGGCAAACTAGGAAAGCAGGAGGCAAACTAGGAAAAGGAGCGAGGCAAACTAAGAAAAGCAGCGAGGCAAACTAGGAAAAGGAGCGAGGAGCCATCATTACCATTTCCAAGTGTTTGTTTAAACATAAATTGTGGCTCATAAATCGGGTTCGAGTTCGGGATCGGGTTTAGGTTTGGGTTTTCAAGTTTAGGTTTAGGTTTAGGTTAGGAAATCGGGTTTAGGATTAGGGATTTGAGAATAGGTTAAGGTTTAGGTTTAAGAATTCAGGATTGGGTTTAGGTTTGGGTTTTCAAGTTAAGGTTTAGATTTAGGTTTAGGTTAGGGAGTTTAGATTAGGATTAGGTTTAGGTTTAGAGATTTGAGAATAGGTTAAGGTTTAGGTATAGGAAATCGGATTCGAGTTCGGGATCGGGTTTAGGTTTGGGTTTTCAAGTTTAGGTTTAGGTTTAGGTTAGGGAGTTCAGATTAGGATTAGGTGTAGGTGTAGGTTTAGGGATTTGAGAATATATTTAGGTCATAAGTTATAGACTAGGAAAAACAGCGAGGCAAACTAGGAAAAGGAGCGAGGCAAACTAGGAAAAGCAGCGAGGCAAACTAGGAAAAGGAGCGAGGCAAACTAGGAAAAGCAGCGAGGCAAACTAGGAAAAGGGCGAGGCAAACTAGGAAAAGAGCGAGGCAAACTAGGAAAAGCAGCGAGGCAAACTAGGAAAAGGAGCGAGGCAAACTAGGAAAAGAGCGAGGCAAACTAGGAAAAGCAGCGAGGCAAACTAGGAGAAACAGAGAGGCAAACTAGGAAATATCTTGAGTCTATCGAACCATTTGAAGATTTGAGGCCGGTTTGATCTGGTGGAGTTGCCAATATGAGTCACCCAGCCCCACGTGTGGTGCGTTGAGGGGAATGCATGTGTTTTTTATTTATATATTGCGTATATCAACTTTGCTCTTCGGATACAATAATTTTATTTAAATGAGGTGTACATTCGATCTTACCCATGTAAATTCAAACTTGCTCTTCTTGTTTATCCATGAAAAAAATGTAAAGAAAAAAAACCAACTAATGGCTAAATTAATAGGAGGAGAAAAAGAAGGCTTATGGGGACATGGATTTCCTGTAAAGCCTTTAATGAGAAGTTCCCGTGCAAGGATGTTGGGTGGGGCCCACTGCAATGTATGTGAGAAATCCATTTTGTCCATCTGTTTTGCGAGCTCATTTTAGAAAGTGCGTCAAAAAATGAGGTGGATACAAAATCAGGTGGGTCACAAGAGAGTAAAAAAATTGGGAAAGAAATTCCTACTGTTGAAACCTTCTAAGGCTCCACCTTGATGTTTATATGCTATTTAAACCGTTTACAAGGTCATTCCCAATGGGATGAAGTAAAAACACCAAACTTTAGCCCCAAACCTAAAACTTTTATGACCATAAAAATGCTTCAACAGTTCTTAGCGAATTCCCACGCTTCCCTCGTGTGACACTAGGAAAAGGAGCGAGGCAAACTAGGAAAAGCAGCGAGGCAAACTAGGAAAAGCAGCGAGGCAAACTAGGAAAAACAGCGAGGCAAACTAGGAAAAGGAGCGAGGCAAACTAGGAAAGGAGCGAGGCAAACTGAAATATCAGCGAGGCAAACTAGAAAAACAGCGAGGCAAACTAGGAAAAGGAGCGAGGCAAACTGAAATATCAGCGAGGCAAACTAGAAAAACAGCGAGGCAAACTAGGAAAAGGAGCGAGGCAAACTGAAATATCAGCGAGGCAAACTAGAAAAACAGCGAGGCAAACTAGGAAAAGGAGCGAGGCAAACTAGAAAAACAGCGAGGCAAACTAGGAAAAGGAGCGAGGCAAACTAGCTATAGATATTGAAGGATCAATTAGCTTCAACCGGCTAAGGGTCAGTTTGGGCAGTGGGATTAGAAGGGATTAGGTGGGGATGGGATTCATCTGCTCTTGTGCCAATTCCACTCCTTGTTTGGGAGGAATGGAAATGCTTGGAATTACATTAAATGGAATTGCATTGGGTCGTGTGCTAATTTCACTCAATGTTTGGAAAGTTGTGTAGGTCCCAACATGATGTGTGGGCTATATCCACACCGTCCACCCATTTATCGAGATTATTTTAGAGCATGGGCCAAAAAATCGGGTAAATCTAATGCTCAAGTGGACTCCACCATAGAAATCAATAGGGATTGAATACTTACCGTTGAAAACTTCTTTGGTGCTACATAAGTTTTGGATCTATCTGATTTTTAGGCCCATGCCATAAAATGAGGTTACGAAACAAATGAACGGTTTAAATATAACACATGTATGTTATTCTAAGTAATTTCAAATGATGGTGGGTATATTCATTCAATGTACCACCGTATTATCAACAAAGTAGGGCATTAATTTAATCCCATGGTAATAGGGGACAACCCTGCCATGGGTAATAATTATGTTTTTTGAATCCCATCCCCACCTAATCCCTTCTAATCCCACTGCCCAAACTGACCCTAAAATAAGCTCGCCACTTAGGCAACTAGCATTGAGCAATGCTCGCAAGGATAACTCAATGAGGTGTTCATGAGTCATATATGACTTTCCTCGTTATTACAAGGTTGCGTAGCTTAGTCAACGTAGCGCGTCACAAGGTTACGTAGCTTTATCAGCACAAAAGATAAGGAACACTTGTCTTTATTCGGCCAGCATACGGACATGGTCGTATGACAGGGAGTCAAGGCATATATCTGTTCAAATTTGTAACTTTTACAGTGTTGGACCCCACATCATGTTATATACAAGGAGACATAAACATACCTTGGCATATGCCCGCAATTACATTCAAAGGAAATCAACGGGGCAAACTACAAGATCAGCGGGCATGCGTGTATATATACGTCTGTGTGGGAAAAGGTTCTATATGGTCGAGCTCATGTGAACTACCAATGAGGTCGAGCTGTGTGGGCCCTATCATGAGGTATGTCAAACATCTACCCCATCAGTTAGATGCACCATTCCATGGTGGGCCTAGAGCAGAAAAATCAAGTTAATTCGTGACTTTTGTAGGCTACACCACGTACAAAACTTGAGAGGGGTTACCTTCCATTAAAACATTCATATTTGCCGTTTGGGCCCACCGAAATGTGTTTCACAAATCCAGCCCATCCACAATGTGTGTCCCACTTGGATGAGGGGTCAGACAAGTTTTAGACACATCCAAATTTCAGGTGGGCCCCATCAAGTAATTTTATATGTTTTAGCCATGTCTTCACATGATTTTAGATGGTATGGCCCACCTGAGTTCCGTATACGGCTGATTTTTCGGCTATCCTGTAATTTAGAGGGGACCCATCAAGTTCACGGTGTTGATGTTCGACATACATCATGGTGGGGCCCACACAGCTCGACCTCATGGGGAGATCCCATGAGCTCGATCGTATATAACCTTTTTCTCTAGTTAAAAAATATAAAAGGAAGTACATAAATTCCATGTGGGGGCAACTGAGTTTAAAATATACCTTTGCTGCGTGCTGTCTTCTCTGGACCGACCATTTTGAGAAGAAGACAAAATGCGATTGAGGGGGGCCCACAAAAAGGGTTTTTAGAGGTCTTTCTGCCAGAAAACAGTGAGGAAAGGGGGTGAAAGCAACGGCTGTGAAAACAACGGCTGTGAAAGCAACAGTGGAAAGGGAGGGGAAAAAGAAGCAGTGAAAATGGGAGAGGAAAAGCCACAGCCGTGAAAGGAGGGGTATTTTCATCCTGAAATGCTGCGTCCGTACGAGGAGGTCCAGTTGCATATTCTAAGTTTGTATTGTTTCAGAAAAACTGCTGGATAAAAGGTGGGGTCCACATTCGTAAATTTCTCTTTCTCTACCTCATTTTAGGATGGGGTTCTAAAAATTATTCAGATCCAAATCTCGAGTGAACCACAACCCAAGAAACAGAGTGCCTCACCATTAAAAATTTCAAAGAGCCCATCATAACATTTTAATAATGTTTATTTATAATCCAACCTGTTGGTAACGTTAAAAAGATTTGGATGAAGGGAAAATACAAAGATCAGATTGATCCTAAATTTTTGTAGCCTATAAAAAGTTTTTAATGGTCATTCAACACTATTTCTAGCGGTATGGTCCACAACACTATTTCTAGCGGTATGGTCCACTTGAGATTTGGATCTTCATAAGGTTTCAGGTCACATCCTAAAATGAAATGGAAAAAACATATGGATGGCATAGATATATGAAAAATACATCAAGGTGGGCCCCACATGGTTGGGGTAACACCTACGAAGTTGTTCCCTAGTTAACAACTAATCCACTCCCAATCTGAGTCCTCGTAGACTACGGAAGCATATTTCCTGTGAGACTCTTGCATGAAGTTCCTGCATTAAGAAGCTAGGTGGGGGCCACCATGATGTTTGCGTGAAATCCACCTCGTCCATCCAATTTTCCAAATCCTATTAGGCATGAGCTAAAAATGAGGCAAATCCAAAACCCAACTGGGCTGCACAATAGGAAACATCGATTATTAAACGTCCATTATTGAAACATTTGTGGGGCCATAGAGGTTTTTGAATAAGCTAATATTTTTGTGTTTTCAGTTCATCTTAATGGGAATGACCTTATGAATGGTATGGATGACATATAAACATCATTGTGGACACTAGGGAGTTTTCAACGGTAGGTATTTTGCTACCCATTTTTTTCTTGTTTTGTGTCCCACTTGAGCTTTGGATCTACCTATTTTTTGGCTTATGTATTAACTTAAGTTGGAAAAATGTATGGACGGGTGGATTCCTTGCAAAACTTCTTGGTGGACCCCATCTACCTTTTAAGTGTAAGAACCTGGGAAAGGTTGTTGCTTGTCATTAGAAATTAATGAATTTTTAAGTGGACTGAAACATGAATTTTTGTTTGATTTTATCTCTACGATTTAGAGAGTTCTTCTCTTTATAAATACACGTGAGTTAAAATAAAATAAGAAGATTTATTCAAAGGTTTTGGTTAGAAGAGTGAAATATGAATATTATCAACTGCATTTCAATCTTTCTCATCTTGTTAATCCATTGTGTGGCTGCCCCTATCACACTGGAGGCCTCAGAAGGGAGAGCTTTCTATTAAGGTTCATGTTCAGCACGGTGACTTTAGCATATCAAGTTGAAGGAGCGGCTGGCCCCCATTACAGTTGTGGGCTGAGTATCGAGGATGTGTTTGTTCGTTACCTAGGTAATCTAATCATGGTTTGAATTCTTTTTTCTAATCCTATTTTGGGTTTTCTTTATTTTGTTATGATTATTATTTTTTTTTACTACATTTAGTTACAACATGTATCATGAAATTTTATGATATCATGATATTTTGTAATAGTAAGTTCAACTGAACACATGCTAAGCTGGCATTATTTTTATTGTTATGATGTTTTACATGTATATATGGTTTTTGCCTGTTTGTTTTATTTTTCAAGTTAATGAGCTTTATTTGTTGGTCAATGTTGTTGGGTAATATACATAGGTTTTCACTTCTGATATTGAAAGTGGAGCCTATGATTTTGTAATGTGGACAATTAATCAGTTGTCCCGCACTATGGATGGACTATGCCCTAAAAATGGATTGCGATCAAAATGGCCTCATGGTATTGCCAAATGTACAAAAATGGAATTATTTTCATTGTTTGGTATTTTACATGTATATGTGATTTTTTGGCCTTTTGTTTTATTTTTTCTAGTTTATGAGCTTTATTTGTTAGTCAGTGTGGTTGTGTAGTATATATAGATTTTAACTTCTGAAAAAAGAGGCACATGATTTCGTATGGAGAATCCCACCCATCACATTTCTACATACTTTGTACCCCGCACTCGATCGGTTTGAAAGTATGCTCTGCAACTTGCTGATATAATCAGATCCTGCTCATCAGAAATTCGGATCGATTAGCCATCATTATCATTGCATTATATCTCAATCTATTGTATGTGAGAACTAACCCTATTATATGAAAATTAGTCAAATCTTATGAAGTAGAGACTGTACAATTGTACGAATAAAGTCGATGCTTAATACCTTCCTTCTCTATAACCATGGTTCCTTACTTAGAATCTCTAGAACACAAATACAAGAGTCATATTAGGACAAAGGATCTTTGGAATCTCAATCCTAAGCGTTCCTATAGGGTCTTACTGATTGTAGATTCGAAGTAATTGGTTAGTAGCGACTCTGGTCAACAATAACACCCTTTTACCCCCATAAAGCCCTTAGAGAGGCAACCTGTGGAAAGCGAGTTGATTCCCCCTCCCAAGATCCAATTCCACAATGCCTTACCATTAAAAAGTTCCTAGGGTGTACCTTAATGTTTCCGTAGTGTTTATTTGCCATCTAATCCATTGATAAGGTCACATAATCCCGATGAAGGGGAAAAACAAATATTTGTATGATCCAAAACTTTTGTAGTCCATTAACGGTCAATCACCACTTTTCCTATAATATGGTGATAAGACCTAAATATTACGTATTTATCCCCTATATTGTATCCTTTTCTTGTGCATAGAAGTGTTAAAATGAACTAATTAGGTGTGTTTTCAACATGTAGGATGATTTTGAAGTCTAAGTTAAATATGTGCATAAATGTGTCGAACTAAAGCCCAAAAGAATTAAGATGGAGGAATTGAAGAATTGAGGATTAAAACGAAAACCTAATGCGCCAAAGATCCAAGGAATCCAAATACCAAACCGAAGAAATTAACTAAAAATCAAATGCTTTTGAATTGGAAGAAAACAACAAAGTTCGATTGCTTAAGCAGAGAGTTTGATCGATCGATAAACCTTTGAGCGAACTTGATCAATTGGGCATTATATCGGAAATAATAGGAATTTTAGGCTAAACTCTCTGGACACTTTTTGTTACTTTAGGTCAATCGAAGGTGGGAGTTCGATCGATCGATATTGCAAAGGATTTTTTAATTTACTCGTGTGTCGTATTTTGATATCTTCAGTTGATCGATCGATCGATTGACTGTGTGCGAAAGTACGTAAGTTTAAAGTCGGTGCGGTTTTTTCTTATACAAAAAAGTGTTTCTAAGCTACTTGACATACAAATTTGGGCTTAGAAAGAGTTCAAATAAAGGTGAAGTTTCTCTGACGCCGTTCTTACTCCTCAATCCTTCGATTTTAGTTTGTTTTCTTTCGTTTTTTTAAGATGTCAGCCATGCCAGGCTCTTCTCTTAGCTAAGGCCAATGGATGAATCTCTTGATGAATTATTCTATTTAGTTCATTTTTAATTCAAGTTTATGGATTTTTAATGTTGGATTATGATTGTGTTGATTAAATTCTTAGTTTGGACTAGGATTTGATATGTACAATTGATTCGTTTATTCTTAATTATGGGTACAATAGATGTTTCTGATTCCATACGATCGGTTGCCTATATCTTCATGAGAGATCAATCTATCTTGATTCATATATCTTAAGTAGATGTTGGTTAATGAATCTGTGAAATTATCTTTCAATTAGAACGAATCGAAATTCAATTCTAATTGAGTTATCTACTTGAATAAATGAATTGGTTTAATAATTTGTTAAGTAGAGATTTATAGATCTTAGTGCTTCTTAATTATTATTTAAACCCCTTATCTCATCGAAAATCATAATCTCAATGGAAACCATACTCAACTCCTACCTTAGTTCTAGTTGTGTTCTAAATCATATAGTTTATGTGAAATAATCTCAATCTCACCGAGTTGTTACTACATCACAGCCTTACATTTGGGTTTGGCAATCACATAGTCTACTTGATAAATGCATCCGCTTCAATTTTGGGATCATGCCCTAAAATGATCCAGAAGAAAGAAGATGGACGACGTGGATATAGAATAGATGCATCAAATTGCGCCTCAAAGTCTTGGGTGAGGACAGGGTCTCACCTAATCCTCTCCTTACTATCAGTCTTCCCTGGCAACTCGACTTGGGACTAGAGAACTCGGTATGGGTGACTCATTGTTAAACTGGACTGGGTCTGACTTTGATAGCCATTTTTTAAAATGTATTAACAAATATGTTGTTGGGATCTAAAACTCATCTACATTAAATCATGCCCTTACACATGGGATCTAATTTCTAACAATCTAGATCATTGATCTGATGGGTTACACTGGATGAACCATGACTTACATGTGAGACCTAAGCTCCATCAATCCAGACAATTGATCTGATGTATCCCATTGTGGATTAACCATGCCAAAAAAATATATATCACATTCAGTAGAAAAATAGCTAATATTAATCATTTAGAAATGTTTGTTTGTAAGTTGTAATGTCTCGTCTGTTATGCAAATTTATGGCTATCCAGATTGTTCAAACCATGCTCTGTTCTTCGTGGATGGACCATTTCCTTATTTGTTAAGTAATTGAACAATCCTACCCATCTAATTTCTCTATTTAATTGAATTGTCAATCATTTCATTTCGAGCCGTCAATTTATCACCACAATTAAATGGTTATAATCTTTTGGTCGATTTGGTTTCATGATTTAGATGGTCATTTATGTGTGCCGATTATTTAACTAGGAGGAGACACCACAAATTAACATGGTGATAGACTATCACCCTTTAACTAAGTTAGGATGCGTGTATTATTGAAGGGAAAGAATAACGGAATGATGATGTATGTTGTTGATGCAGAAATTTGGTGATCTCCTTATGGACCTGCTTACCTACACAAGGAATGGACAAGGAAGACCCTGACTAGAGTAGGGTACCCTAGTTAGGAAATAGATTTGGGTCTAGTCGAGTATTGAGGGTTTAGAGCTAGTGATCATGCGTACCTTTCACCATTAGAGGTATCTCTATTTATAGTTTTAGGAGAAGCGGTGACGTAGATAAGATCTCCCTATTTAGTAGGTGCATATTGTAGATGGATTCGGATCCTGAACTACTAGGAAGATCTTCCGGGATCCTTGGCGAAGATCTCGGGGGTCCGAACATGTCGCAGATATCCTCCAAAATCTTTGGAGAAGACCTCGGATGGATCTCTCTTGGGTAAGATCTGATTATCTGAAACCAGCGGAGATGTGCAATGGGCGTCCGAGGTGACCTTGGCCAACCTAATCTAGGAGTGGCGTGCCGCTTTAAGCTATGCCGACCTGGGTCACACCGACTTGGGCTGTCCCAACCTGCGTCGTGAGGACCTGGGTCATGCTGACCTAGGTCATACCGACCTGGGCTATGCCGACCTATCTCCTTAATCAAGAAGAAGGACGGGATGTTCCTGATGAACTCTGGAGATCGTGAAATCGACGGAGGTAGTGCTCTTTCAGGTGTTTGGACAGGTCGGTAGGTGTTTGGATCTGGTGACGAGACGTCGAGCTCGATCTTACTTCTTGCTTGGGTTTTGAGTATGGGATCGAACCTGCTGTCGTGTCCGACTTGGAGAAGTGTGTAAGGTCCTGACCTGATCTTTCATCATTGGTCAGCTTATTTTCCCTACAACATATGTTATGCCCCAAACTACACAGCTACATGAAACCGTCCATCAAGTAGGTCCAACATCTAAAATACATTCTGCTCGAAGCTCGTAAGTTACGACACAAAATTTTCTGTGGCCCGCATGATGTAGGTGTGAAATCTACTCCGTCCAACAGTTTCAGCATCCTATGTTAGGATAAGTGATCAAAACTGAGGCAGATACAATGCTCAAGTGCTTTACACCACAGGAAACATTAAGGACTCAATGGCCACCACTGAAAATTTATTCGGGCCCACAGGGGTCTGCATGTGGCTAATATTTGTGTTTTTCCTCCATCTTGGTAGGAATCACCTTATAAACGGGTTGGATGGCATATGAACGTCATAAAAAGCCCCATAAAGATTTCAATGGTAAGTGTTTTCAACCCTAACTTTTTCCTATGGTGTGGTTCATTTGCGCCTCATTTTTTAAATATCATTCTAACATGAGTTAGAGGAACCGATGGGCAAATTGGATTTTACACCAATATCCTGGTGGACCCCACAGGGCTGTGTTGCACAAACTCCTGGCGAACGTGTCACAACAAACGCACATCGACTCATGGCAATATGATTAACTCGGGACGCGGATTACGTCCTACCCCCGCCGGTCTCGAGCCACGAACGGACAGTTCTGCAGGAGGGCCCACCGTAATATATCTGTTTATCCACACCGTCCATCCCTTCTATCATATCATTTTAAGGCATGCGTACAAAAATGAGGCAGATCCAACGCTCAATTGGACCACACCAAATAATGAGGTTGCATTAAATGCAAGAGTCACATGTGGCGTGGTCCACTTGATCGTTGGATCTACCTCATTTTTGTGCTCATACCATAGAATGATACGAGAGAAGGGATGGATGACGTGGATAAACAGATACATCACAGTGGGCCCACCAACAGAACTAGCCATTTGTGGCTAGAGACGGCGGGGGTGGGACTAGAGTTGTGCATTTGTGACCCGATCCGGCAGATCCGACCCGATCTGACCCGATCCGACCCGTTCCGAACAGAACTGACGGTCAAGATCGGGTCTGATCGGGTTGTGGTTTCCAGATCCGATTTTTTTTCGGGTCAGGTTCGGATAGACCTCTGTCCGGATAGACTCAACCCGAATACTCGAACCGATGGGACCCGAACCGCACTGAACAGACCCGAACAGATAGGTGGGCGGGTAGTATAAAATATATTTTTTATTTTTTACCCTATTTTTCCTAAAAATGGATGGACGGTGTGGATAAAACATATAAATTGCATAAAATATGTTGATCAAGTCATGAGGACCCAGATGAAGGGAAAAAATAAATATCAGCTTGATCAAAAACTTTTATGGCCTACGTAACATTTTTAATGGTCAAAATTCATTCAACACTGTTTTCTATAATGTGGTCCACTTGAGATTTCAATATACTTCATTTTTTTTTCTAATGACTTAAAATGATCTATAAAAATAAATGGAGGGCGTGGATGAAACACATACATTATGGTGGGGCCCACTGAGCACGGACGTCCGGTGGCAAGGGGAGTAGCCAGTCCGTTTCCTTTCCAGAGTACAGTTGTACTCGTCTGCCCTCTCGAGCCGCAGGCGCTCCTCGAGCTTCGTGCTGTACGGACGTTTCAAAGGAGATCAAAGTTATGGGCCCCACAGTGATGTATTTATCATATCTACACCGTTCATATACTTTTAAAGATAATTATAGAGTATTATTCAAAAAATAAATAATATCCAAAGATCATGTGGCCCACACCACAAATAACAGCATAGAATGATTTTCACTGTTAAACCATTCGTGTGGTCCACTCGATAGTTAGATCCATCTTATTATTCGTCTCAAGCCTCAAGACGAGCTTGGAAAATAGATGAACGGTTTTGATATAACACATACCCTATGTTAGATCTGCTCACTTGGATTAAGAAATCACCTGTGCTTGCGTGATAGGCAAGTTGTTTATTTCGTGCACGACACGTTAAAGATTATATTTAATATTAAATACTGTACACGGATCATTGAAAGTTTTCTCATAGCCATGTGGGGCCCACCTTGATGTGTATGTTTTATCTAAGCCGTTCATCAATTTTTACATATTATTTTAACCATTGAGTACAAAAAGTAAGTATATTAAAGATTAAAATAGACCACACCACATGAAACAATTTAATTAAATTTATATATCCGAATTCTATCCAACCAGATCCGACTCGGTTTTACTAACCGAGTCGGACACTGTTCGAGTTACAGAAACCGTGCATAGGATCTGTCCGAATCATGTGGCCCAGATCCGGGCACGGATCTGATCGGATACGGGTAAAGCTTGTGAAATTTCGAATCTGGTCGAGTGGAACATAATCCGATCAGAACAGGACCGATGCCCAGCTCTAGGTAGGACGCAATCTGCCCATTAACCCGGACTCAGGGTTTATATGATCTCAGCCGTTTAGACGATGTGTCCCACTTTCTTTGGTGGATAGACAACAATAAAAGCTATTAGCTGAACCTTTGATGATCTGGATTTTTGGTTTGAGTATGGACGGTCAACATAACATTTGAGAGTGTTGTTTGAAAATTCAAGCATAGTCCTGTCCATCAGTCAAAAATCTCTCAGGAGATTTTCAAACTATGAAAAATCTCGTTAAAAATAAAAATATTTAACAATATTTACTATTAATTATTAAATAATTTAAAATTTAAATATATATTTCGAATGTCTTAGTGTAGACGTTTGCTACAATGCATCCCGATTGCTATTGGAGACGGGACGCGGATTGCGTCCTACCCCCGCCCGGACGGTAATCCGTCCGGGCAGGGCTCTGTGGAGCCCACCGTGATGTAACTGTTTTATCCTGCCGTCCAACGATTTTTTCAGAAAATTTTAATATGTGAACCAAAAAATGAGGCAGGTCTAAGGCTTGAGTGGACCACAAAGTGGGGATTGAACATCCACCATTAAAAGCTTCTTGGGAGCCAGAGAAGTTTCAGATCAAGCTGATATTTGTGTTTTCACTTCATCCACGTCTACGTGACCTTATGATTAGGTTTTATGGTAAAGAAAACATCACGTGGGCCCTTAGAAAGATTTCAACGGTGGGTGTCATATCAGTGCAGGCTCCTTTGGTGTGGTCCACTCAAGCCTTGGACCTACCTCATTTTTTGGTTCACGTATTAAATTTTCTGAAAAAATCGTTGGACGGCGGGATAAAACAGTTACATCACGGTGGGCTCCACAGAGCCTTGCCCGAACGGATTACCGTCCGGGCGGGGATAGGACACAATCCGCGTCCATTGGAGACGTAGGAGCTTCGGACACGGATTGCGTCCTACCCCCGCTCGGACGGTAATCCGTCCGGGCAGGGCTCTGTGGGGCCCATCGTGATGTAAGTGTTTTATCCATGCCGTTCAATGCTTTTTTCAGATAATTTTAATATGTGACCCAAAAAAATGAGGTGAGTTCAAGGCTTATGTGGACCACACCAAAGGAACCTACACGGATAATGACACCCACCGTTAAAACCTTTCTAAAGGCCAACGTGATGTTTTTTTTTACCATACAACCTATTCACAAGGTCATGTAGACGTGGATGAAGTGAAAACACAGATATCAGCTTCATCCGAAACTTGTCCAGCTCCTACGAAGCTTTTAATGGTGTGCGTTCAATCCCCACTTTGTGGTCCACTTAAGCCCTTGGACTCGCCTCATTTTTTGGTTCACATATTAAAATTATCTGAAAAAATTGTTGAACGGCGTGGATAAAACACTTACATCACGGTGGGCCCCACAGAGCCCTGCCTGGACGGATACCGTCCAGGCGGGGGTAGGACGCAATCCACGTCCAGGAGCTTCAGCCTTTGTAACTTAAAATATTTCAATGATGGACACCGTTTAGGTGATGGGACTTTCCTTGGATGGAGGTGGTTGAAAGATCAAAACTTTTAAATTGGATTATTAACCTTTCGATCATCTGACCTTTTGTTCTGAAAATGCAGTGTACTTAACCTTACAATAATCAAATGGCTAAAACATTTCAATCTGAGATTTGTTTCTGGGTTTGTTGCATTTATTGTTGGCCCATCGTATGAACGGTTTGGATCATTGAAAAGTACCTGATCAAGCTGCTACATGTACCTATGTATCATATTGCAATACTTCCGGATGTATTCAACTAAACCTCTCCTCTTCAATCTGGACGCATATTGTCTTCTCGGAATGTGTTTGCAACTATAGAGATTTCCGTGAAAAATTGTCTCCCTCCATCAGTTTTTCAAATTTACAAAACGGGCAGGAGTCTAAAAGTCAGGGAGATCCAAAAATCCTGCTGGGCATACCACACAACTACCGTTGAAACCTTCATCGAGCTGACTATGCTGTTAATAAAGTTATTATCCCTCGGATAAACTGTAGGCACGAATATCATTCTGATACAAAACTTAAGATGCTTCTGCCAAGTTTCCAATGGGAGCATTCAATTTCCATTTTTTCGTGTGGTGTGGGTCACAGGAGTTTGGGATCCACCTGACTTTTATAATCCTGTCCTAATGTGGTCTTGCAAAACTGATGGACGGAGTGGATTTGTCATTGAAATCTCTGTGAGCCCACACCGCTTCCAACTACAGGAACTTCCGGTGCCATTAGAAGTGGATTTAGTGCAGCGGCTACTTTGATGTATGTGCTGTATATCCACGCTGTCCACCCGTTTTTACAGCTCATTATAGGGCGCTAGCTCAAAAATAACGCAGAAATAAATTTCATGTGAACCACATCACGTGAAACAATGGTGATTCAATTCCCACCATTAAAAACTTCCTAAGGCCCACCTTAATATTCACTGTAATATGTATTTTACATCCAATCTGGATGAAGGAGAAAAAAATCAAATACCAGCATGATGTGGTCCATTTGAAATTTAGATTTGCTTCATTATTATTATTATTTTTTTCCCTCATGTTCTAAAACAAGCTGGAATGACAGGTGAAGAGCTGATATGATATACTATTAGGGGTGTACACTGAGCCGATTGGAGTCCAGTTGGGCTTAGCTCGGCTCACGTCAGTCATCGGACTCACCCAGCTCGAACTTGGCTCAGCTCAGTGATCGAGCCAGCATGTCTAGCTCGGCTCGGCTCGGTCTCGGATCAATTTGAGCCGAGTTCAAGCCAGTTTCGAGCTTTCGAGAAAATCAGTATTTTTATCCATAAAAACCCTGTTTTATTTACTTTTCCTGTTTTAAACATAAAAGGAAGTGTCTGTTATCACAAAAACAAAGAAAGAAGCGGTTCCTAATAAAAAGTGATGATAGCAGTGTAAATAAGAGAATTCTAGGTATATTCAAGTGAATAATGAGAAAAATACCAGCATACATCTAAGTTCAGCTAGCCTTAAATAAATACAGTGATAAAATCAGAGGGTGTTAAAGCATGCTCCATTTTAACAAAGAATCACCACCCACAATTCCAAGACATCACTTGAATCACCACCCACAATTTCAAGGAAAAATGCAACTGTACATTCTCTAAAATACTGATATGAGAGAGGAGGGAGAGGGTGGAGAGAGAGAGGGAGGAAGATGGGTTAGGGTTTAGGGAAATGACCGGATAAGAGATTTAGGGAAATGGTCGGACGGCGAGGCGAGCGCCCGAGAGAGGAGGGAGAGAGTAGAGAGAGAGAGGGAGGAAGATGGTTTATGACTTATGAGAGAGGAAGGAGAGAGTGGAGAGAGAGGGAGGAAGATGGATGGGTTAGGGTTTAGGCGTGCCAGTGCTCAAGTTCGAGCTGGAGGGAAGGAGGGTATTTGTTACATGAAGTAGGTTTTTTTTTTTTTTTTTTTTTTGTTTTGTTTTGTTTTGTTTTGTTTAAGGGGTATATATAGTAGTGTACTGAGTCCAGTTAAGCAGGGGCTTGCTCGAACTCATTTTCGAGCTTTAAAAATCGGCTCAACTCAGATCGAACTCAGTTATGAGTCGAGTCGATTCGGGCTTTTTCAGGCCACGGTTCGTTTACACCCCTATATACTATACATACATCAAGCTGGCACCACATTGAGAGGCAGACCATGTTGGTAGGGCATGTCTCGATGAATATGTTGCATATCTGCCATCTGTTTTTAAGCTCATTATAGGACATTATTCCAAAACTTAAACAGATCCAAATCTCTGGTGGACCACACTACTGGAAAAGTGATGAATGAGTGTTAAAATCTTTTTGTAGGCCACAAAAGTTTTGGATGAAGCCGAACTTTGTATTTTCCCTTCATCCATTCTAGTTAACCTTATCAACAGGTTGGATAGCAAATAAAAATTATGGATCTTCTTACACTGGCCCTAGGATTGGTGGGCGCTCAATCACTAATGTTTCCTATGGTACGTTACACTGAGAGGATCAACTTAATTTTTATGACCACGGCCTAAAATGAGCTGAAAAAACAGATGGACGGGGTGGATATACAACACATCATCAAGGTGGGCCCTACAGTAAGGATATCAACCACTAAGGTGTGACCCGGTAACACCTGATCTGCTTCCGTCCTTTCAGTCAGATATCCCATGGACCGGACTCGGATTCTCCACAGCACCCACGTGGCTACTGTATATACGTGGCAAAACTCCACGGCCTACCATGATGTTTGACAAGGTCACGCAGACATGGATGGAGGGAAAACAAATATCAGCTCTTTGGTGGCTCAAGAAGTTTTCAATGGTGAGCATTCAATCCCTATTTTGTAGTCTATTTGAGATTTGGATTTACTTCGTTTTTTTACTATGCCCTGAAATGAGCTTGAAATACTGATGGATGACTTGGATATAAAATTCATAAATCGAGGGCCAACGGGGTCTCACCGTAGGGCCCACCTTGATAATCTTTTATCTACCCACGTCGTCCATCCGTTTCTACATCACATTTTAGGAAAGAAACCCAAAACTTAAGAAGATCCAAATCTCAAATGGACCATACCATAAGAAATAATGATGATTGAGTGCCTCACCATTAAAAATTTCAAAGGGCACACAGTATGGTTTTCCTAATGTTTATTTATTATCCAACCTGTTGATAATGTCGAGAAGATCCCATGAAACGAAAATACAAATATCAGCTTGATCCAAAACTTTTGTGGCCCACAAAAAGTTATTAATACTTATTTATCATTGTTTCTAATTGTATGGTCCACTTGAGATTTGAATCTTCTTAAGGTTTAGGATAGCATCCTAAACTAAGATGGGAAAACAGTTAGAAGGCGTGGATATACAACAATTACATAAACGTGGGCCTCACATGGTGAGGATAACACCCACTAAGCTCTTACCAGCTAATCCGCCCCCAACCGACGCGGATTTCCTGCGAAAGCCTTTCGCAGGAAGTTCCTGCGCTGGGATCGTAGGTGATGTTTGTCAGGAATCCACTACGTTCATCCGTTTTTTGAAATCATTTTAGAACATGAGACCAAAACCGAACAAGATCCAATATTTTAGTGGGCTGTATTAAAGGAAAAGGTGGTTAGGTAAATTCCTATCGTTGAAACCTCCCTGGGTTCGACAGTGATGTTTACATGACATCCATACCGTTAACAACGTCATTCCTACTGGGATGAACTGAAAAAACAAATATTAGCATGTTTCAAAACTTCTGTGGCCCCATGAATACTTCAACTGTGGACGTTCAATTATCACTTTTTCGGCCCAATTGAGCATTGGATACGGTTCATTTTTATCCTCATGTTCTAAAATGAATTCACAAAATGGATGGACGGGAAGGATTTCGTACAAACATCGTGAAAAGGCCTAGCTATATGTCCTAGAGGGGGGATGAATAGGACAATGCCAAATAAAACTTATAACAGCGGAATTAAAAAGAATATGATAGCAAAATTAAATCACAATGCAGGAAAGTGAAACAACCTCAAAATTTAGATCTTGAGAGGTTGATACAAATGTTGTTCTAAGGACAACCTTTCACCAAAAACCAAAGTTTATGGTAGGACAACCTTATTTCTAGAAAGATCTTTGTATCAAATCTCAAACCAAAGAGGAATAAAGAAATAAATACAAACTGAATTAAATAAATTGTAATCACAAATGTATTGTTCTAGGGACAGCCATACACCATAAAAATGGCAGGGCAACCTTGCTGGAACAACTTTAAAAGAAATTGAATATCAAGCTGATAAAGGAATAGCAGAAAATAAATTCTAAACTATTACAAAATTCTCACAAAGCTTGAATTAAATGATTACAACATTCACCACCATACATACATCCCACAAAAGAATATTAAAGATTAGAAATGTAAATCATTCAACCACAACACTAGGGATTATAGTGGTTCGCCTGTGTGTTCACCAACTGTTAATCAACAGCCACACAAAATGCTACTCCACTCCTAATATCCTCACACAGGGGATATTAGCGTTCACTAACAAAATAGGTTTTCCCAGGTTCACCAAAAACCTTTACAATTGTGTCTTTGTTTGTGAGCTTACACAATTAAAAAAAAACCCCACTTCTGAGTTTTCCTGGCTCTCCTCAGATAACCAATACAACAAGATTTTTCTGGCAAATCTTGAAAGAAACCAAAACAGAAAGGAATTTACAATTAAATGTAAAATACCTGATTATCTCCTTCGTTGTAGCAGCCCAGTAGAACCAAATCAGAGTAGATGATTGAATGTCCAAGTTCAATGTCCAGTACTCAATTACTATGGTTCTAATTCTAATAGATTTTAAATTAAACCAAGTAGGGCTTGCCTTAATTGATTTTGATTCCAAAGAAAGGAATAAAAATTCCTCTTATCAAATTAGATTGGAATAGCAGAAACAAAATCAATTAAATAAAGCTAAGGAAAGAGAATATTAAATAAGCACACTTAGCTTAGATGGAGCACAGAATTATCTCTTAGAGTTCGACGAAGATTGGCTTGAATGGATTAATTAATTCGATGATTTCTTCTGAGATTCGTGCTCTATTTATAGGTGAGCAGATCGCATCTTCGACTGGTCTAAGGAGCTCTTCGACTAGTCGAAGAAATAACAGATTTGAAAAAAATCGGGCGCGATAAGCTTTGACCGTTCTACGACTGGTCGAAGGCCTCCTTCGACTGGTCGTAGGTCACCTTCGACTGGTCGAAGGTCTCCTTCGACTGGTCGAAGACCTTGTGAATTATCGCTGGACTTTGTGTCAAAGATATACGACTGGTCGAAGAAGCAGTCGACACTGTTCCTTCGACTGGTCGAACAGATCCCTGGACTAGTCGAAGCCTAACAGAAATCATCCGATTTTTGTAACAAACTTACGACTGATCGAGGAATTTCTTAGACTGGTCGAAGCAACTCTAGGACTAGTCGAAGAAGGCCTAGGACTAGTCGAAGAAGGCCTAGGACTAGTCGAAGAACAGACCAAACATATGTAAAATAAACATTCGATTTATGTATCCAAAGTGACCTACTTCTAAGGTCAACCTAAGGTCAGTCAAACCTCAACCATGAAGTAAGGACATTGAAACATTAGGAACTAGTGACCTTGAAGTATGAGCCTTGAAGTCTTGATGTAGTTCAATCTTGAAATCTTGATGTAGCTCAATCTTGAACTCTTGATGTAGCTCAATCTTGAAATCTTGATGTAGCTCAATCTTGAAAGTGTCTTGAGTTCTTTATGAACTGCCTTGTACTCTTCTTGAAGTCTTGCAGCTTGAGTTATGTCTTGTGAGTAGTTTTTGCATAAAAGTTTGATCTTTTTACTCGTGAGCTTTGCTTGTTGTGAGCTTAGCTTATTGTGAGCTTAGCTTGCTCTTGAATGTTGATCTTTGAGAGAGCTTCACTTATGCAAGATATATAATAGTGATTTTGGCACCACAAATTTGACAACAAACAGGGATATAGAATATAGCACTTACAATCTCCCCCTTTGTCAAATTAGTGACAAAATACATAACCAAGATAAACATAAAAAACAACTGGTTAAAGAGATATGAACCAGTTCATATCAACTGGCTTACCTGCAAATCAATATTCAATATTCAACCAATTCACACGTACTCCCCCTGAGTAACATAACCAATGCTATCACACATACTCCCCCTGAGTAACATAACCAATGCTACTCCTCTCACAATCACATCGTTAAGAACAAACCATTCTCCCCCTTTTTGTCACAATATGACAAAGGAATCAATAAAGGAGAACTAAATAAAGGGATATATGAGAGGAAACATGAGGAGTTATGAGATTATAGCAAAACAGAGATAGAGATACTCAGCATAGCTTCACATAGAATAAATATCCAGTATAAAACATAATAGTATCCAACTCAAATTCAGTCAACCAAGTGCTAAGTTATAAGGTTATTACAGACTAGAAAATCCCATATAGACTAGTCAGAATTAGAACTAGAAGACGGAGCAGGAATAGAGGGATCAAGTTGGTGCATGCCTTTGTTTAATCGCCGAAGATATTTCCGCATGTACTTGAATTGAGAATCATGAGCAACAGACATGTTTTCTATCTTTTCATTCAAATTTTCAACTTTACCCTCCAATGCACTCAGACGTGCATCAAAATCAGATGGTACAAAATCTGGATCATTTGTTGAATCAGAATCCAGTTCCTCAAAGATATCATCCATATTAATGTCATCCCCAGCTTCTTCATGACCAGCACCACTACCATTACCACCTTGTTGAGGATGTAATTCCAGCTTCATCTTATTGAGATTAGAGTTGTTGAAAATCAGATGATGAATAGGTGCCTCATTAACTGGCATATCGACCAACATATGTGTAGCTAATACAGTCATTAAATAACCAAAAGGAATGTCACTATGACCAGGATGGAGTCTAAACTAAAGAAGGAAATGACATATTAAGGATGGCAGACAAATCTGAGTACCACTGGAAATAACATGAATAATACGTACCATAAATGAGGTCAAGTCAGTTTTATTACCTGACCGAGGATACAGATTAGACACAAAGATTCTGTGAAGCACTCTGTATTTGGGTAACAAAAACTTTGCGGGAAGCGCATTCCCTTTTTGTGTCCATTGAACATCCATGTTGCACAAATCTCTAGTGAGCATGCGTTTTTCAGAAATTGAGGGTTTATCAGTTAGGTTATGGATAGGAATACCCTCATCATTCACAGGAATGTCCATAAGGGCTGAAATTAAATGGCGATCAATTTCAAATGGCCCTTCACTAGTAGATATTTTAAAAGTTAAACTATCTAGTGAGAAGTCACTTATGCATGTAAACATGGATTGAGCAATGGACCGGTATGCAGGCCCACTCCAATGCAATAAGTTAACCCAACCTACAGCTTCAAGCAAAGGTAGGATATCAAAAGGTGCAATATGGTTAATATCAACAGGATGTTCAACAATAACATTACGAGCTCTAAGGTCTATAACATAAGAAGAATCATTAGTAGGCTCAAGAAGATGACGTTTGGTCAATCTGGAGGAAGAAGAAGGACCAAGGGAAGTAGATTTTCTACCTCTAGAAGCCATTTGCAACAAGGATATCAAGGAATTAAGAAGTTACAAAGGATTGAGAAGTGGGTTTCTTCAAAACAGATTTTTTCAAAAACTAAACCCCAAATCTCAATGAAATCCAAAATAGAAAGCTTCAAGTTAAAAAAGAGAGCAATCTATACACTGATTTGTAAGAAAAATGTAAATGGAACACTAACCTTGAAGAACAAGAATGGTGGGTTCGACAAGTCGAAGCTCGGCTCCTTAGAGAGAAAAAAAGAAATGAGGAAAAAAGCAAAAATCCCCAAATTTAAGTGATTTCCGAGATCTACGACTGGTTGTAGGTATCTACGACCGGTCGTAGGTCGACTGGTCGAGTATACTCACGACAGGTCAAAGGAAGTCCAGAAAAACATATTTCTTGCAATTTTTAAAGAAAATAGAATTAAACCTAGGAAATATATACACTATGATACATGTAGGCATAAATAATCATTTTGAAATACACATGCCAAGATCAAATTTCATCTTATTAAACCTAATTTTATCAAGAGGTTTTGTGAAAATATCAGCTCTCTGATCTTCAATAGGAATATATTCCAGAGATATAACTTTTTCTTCTACCAATTCCCTAATATAATGAAATCTAATGTCAATGTGCTTAGTACGAGAATGCTGAATAGGATTTTTTGAAATATTTATTGCACTGGAATTATCACAATGTAATAACATAGAATCCTGTTTAATTCCATAATCACTTAGCATTCGTTGCATCCAAACTAGCTGTGTACATGCATTACCAGCTGCGATATACTCAGCTTCAGCTGTTGATAGTGATATAGAATTTTGTTTCTTACTAAACCAGGAAACTAGACAATTTCCAATGTAAAAACAACCACCACTGGTTGATTTTCTATCATCTAGATTACCAGCCCAGTCAGCATCAGAGTACCCAGCTAATTGGACACTAGTCTCATAAGGATACCAGAGACCGAGATTTACAGTACTTGCGACATATCTAATAATTCGCTTGACAGCAATCAAGTGAGATTCTTTTGGATCAGATTGAAATCTTGCGCAAATACCAACACTTAAAGAAATATCAGGTCTACTAGCAGTTAAATATAACAAACTACCAATCATACTCCGATAAAGTTTTGAATCAATATTTTTACCATTATAGTCTTTTGAGAGTTTCAGGGTAGTACTCATAGGAGTATCGAAATTCTTGCCATTCTCAAATCCAAATCTCTTGATTAGATTCAAGGCATACTTAGATTGAGAGATGAATATTCCTTCAGGTTGCTGCTTAACTTGCAAACCAAGAAAATAAGTTAATTCCCCAACCATGCTCATTTCAAACTGTGATTTCATCAAGTCTGCAAACTCAGTAGTCAAGTTAGTACAAGTTGATCCATAGATGATATCATCAACATAAATCTGTACTATTAAGATATGATCATTATGTTTTTTAACAAATAGAGTTTTATCAACAGATCCCATTTGAAAATTGTGACTTAAAAGAAATTTTGTTAGTTTCTCATACCATGCCCTAGGTGCTTGTTTTAATCCATAAAGTGCCTTTTTAAGCCGATACACATAATCAATATTTTTGGGATCTTCAAAACCCATTGGCTGTTTAACATAGACTTCTTCATGTAAATCGCCATTTAGAAAAGCACTTTTTACATCCATCTGATGGATCTTTATCTTTCTAAAACATGCAATGGATATAAATAGTCTGATAGATTCAAGACGTGCTACTGGTGCAACCTTCAATTTGAGTATAACCTTGTACCACTAGTCTAGCCTTGTTTCTAATTATATTTCCACATTCGTCAGACTTATTTTTGAAAATCCATTCTGTTCCAATGATGTGTTTATCTTTAGGTCTTGGTACGAGATACCAAACATCATTTCTTACGAATTGATTAAGTTCTTCTTGCATCGCAACAATCCAGTTCTCATCAGCAAGAGCTTCTTTTACGTTAGATGGTTCTATTTGGGATGTAAAACATACATAATTACATAATCCTCAAGTTGTCTACGGGTGCGAACACCGGTGAGAGGGTTTCCAAGAATTTGTGTGGTTGGATGATCTTTAACAGTCCTCAACTCAGAATCAGTCTGATTCGATGAAGTATCGGGTTTATCAATGATTAGAACTTCATCATTATCTGAATTGAGATTGGCGTGTTTAAGTGATCATCAATGACAACATTAATGGACTCTTGAATCACACCAGTCCTTTTGTTCAGAACCCTATAAGCACGACTGTTTAAGGAATATCCTAGAAAAATCCCTTCATCACTCTTTGTATCGAATTTTCCCAAATTTTCACGATCACGTAAAATATAGCATTTGCTGCCAAAAACTTGAAAGTATTTAACAGTAGGCTTTTTATTGAACCACAATTCGTAAGCCGTTTTATTATTATCTTTACTAGTGTAGACTCGGTTAATAATATAGCAAGCTGTGTTGACTGCTTCAGCCCAAAGATTTTTAGAGAGCTTCATGCTATTCAACATGACATTAGCCATTTCTTGAAGTACTCTATTCTTTCTTTCTACAATTCCATTTTGTTGTGGAGTTTTGGGAGCAGAGAATTCATGTAATATTCCTTGGTCGGTACAGAACTTCTCAAAATTGCTATTCTCAAATTCAGATCCATGATCACTACGAATCTTACTGATTTGAGAACATTTTTCAGTTTGAATCCTTCTGAGAACTTTTCTTACTTCTTCAAGGGTTTCAGATTTATCCCTTAAGAAGACTACCCATGTAAATCTGGTAAAGTCATCAACTATTACCAGGATATACTTTTTCCCACCACGACTTTCCGTTCTGGTAGGTCCTATCAGATCCATGTGGAGGAGTTCGAGTGGTCTTGATGTGGTATTTAAATTCACCTTTTTGTGTGAGTTCCTTGTTTGTTTGCCTATCTGGCACTTACCACATATTTTATCTAATTTTTGAAGTTTGGGTAAACCTCTTATAAGTTCTCGTTTGCTCAATCTATATAAATTTCGATAATGTACATGTCCAAGACGTTTGTGCCATAAATCAGTCTCATCTGTATGGACCATGTAACATGTTTGATTAGATGAGCTGGATTCGCTAATAATATAGCAATTTTCAGATGTTCTACGTCCAGTTAATATTACAGAACCCTTATTGTTTAGTATCTCACAGCTTTGATTCGAAAACCGAACACTATGGTTATTATCACATATTTGAGATATACTAAGCAAGTTATGTTTTAAGCCTTCAACATATAAAACATTTTTAAACACAGGAAGATTAAAAAGTTGAACCGTACCTTGGCCTACAATCTTGCAGTTGCTACCATCACCAAATGTGACTGAACCATTAGTCATATCTTTCAGATCCGTGAATAAAGCTTTGTCACCTGTCATATGCCTGGAGCATCCACTGTCTAGGTACCACTTTGAATGACTTGTTGCTTTGAAAGCAATGTGAGCAACCAAGCAGGTGACTTTTGGAACCCATTTCATAACTGTTTTGGGTTTAGAAACATAGTTGGTCTTCTTTTGTTTATATTTGTAAGAATGACCTATAGAGTTAGATTTTAAGAGCTCCTTGAGTAAATCAACTATCTTTTCAGCTAGTGGATTTCGTTTCTGATTAAAGTTGACATGGCTACTTCTAGGTTTTAGAAAAGTTTTTGAATTTCTAGAAAAATCTTGATAAGTACTTTTCCCTTTTGAGTTTGAGGACTCTCCTTTAACAAACATAGGAGTATACTTTTGTTTAGGAGGTAGATTTTTATCGTAGCCCAACCCAGATAGATCGCCACATTTTCTTGATCCGGATAAAAGTTTTTCTAACTTTGGATCTCCTTGGGCATATTTCCATGTGTCCTTTAGACTCAGAAGAGAAGATACTTCAGTTTTGAGTTTCTCAATTTCAGATTTCAAATCAATAATCAGGAAGTTCTTGAATTCCAAATCGCATTTTGACTTTTCAAAACAATCTGAAATTTGTGATTTTTCTAAGACAAGTGATTCAAAACATTATTTGAGTTTAGAAAACTTTTCTTTTTGAAGTTTAAGTTTGACAGCAATTTTACAACTTTCCTTATATAGGGCATTATAAGCGTCTTGAAGATCATCTTCATTTTCACATTCACTACTCAGATTTTCTTCACTTGTTGAGTCATTATCTGAAAATGTGAATTTGGCTAGAGTCATAAGAGCTTTAATCTCATTGCCCAACTCAATTTCAGAATCTTCTGATTCAGAAGAAGCTTCAGAATCAGATGATTCATCCCATGTAGCCAACATACCCTTCTTCTTGGGTTTGTCCTTTTTAGGACATCTATTTGCTAAGTGCCCATATTCTTGACAGTTGTAACATTGACTATCTTTCAAAGATTTTTGAAATTTGGGTATAAACTTCTTTTTATCATTTGATTTTTGAAAATCAACCCTTTTCTTGCTTTTGAAAATCTTGTAAAATTTTTTTAGCTAAAAGAGCCATATCATCTTCTGAATCAGAATTTTCTTCTGAATTATATTTAGAAGATTTAAGTGCGATAGATTTACCTTTAGGAGCTTTAAAGTTTAACTCGTAGGTTTGTAGAGAACCAACTAGTTCTTCTACCTTCATATTATCCGTATCACGAAGTTCCTGGATTGCGGTTACTTTAGAATTGAACTGTTCAGGAAGTGAGCGTAATATCTTTGCACACACTTTACTTTCTGGGATTTTATCGCCAAGACCCCATATTGAGTTTACAATGTCATTCAATCTAGTATAAAAGTCCATAAACATTTCATTTTCCTCCATATGAATTTCTTCAAATCTGGTTGTGAGGAGTTGGACTTTAGATTTTTTGACAATTGTAGTTCCCTCGTGTGTCATTTCTAATATATCCCAAGCTTTCTTTACAGTATCACAGGAAATGATTCTTTTGAACTCAGCCGGTGATAGCGCGTAAGTAATTGCACTTAGTGCTTTAGCATTAGCACTACTCTCACTTTTCTGAAGAGTGGTCCATTGGTAATATGGTGTGACTTTCATAGATTTTGAACCATCAACCCCAGTAACTTCCATGATAGGAGGTTTCCATTCAGTCACTGTGGCTTGCCACACACTCTCATCCATTGATTTTAGGAAGATTCTCATTCTGGCTTTCCAATAGGCATAGTTGGAGCCATCAAATGGTGGAGGCCTCGTGACTGAAAGGCTATCAAAATTTGACATCTTTTCAAATAGCTTAGATCGTTAGCTCAGGAAATAAATCCAAATAAATAGCAATAAGAACGAGCTATTAGGCTTTGATACCACTTGAAAAGGCCTAGCTATATGTCCTAGAGGGGGGTGAATAGGACAATGCCAAATAAAACTTATAACAGCAGAATTAAAAAGAATATGATACCCAAATTAAATCACAATGCAGGAAAGTGAAACAACCTCAAAATTTAGATCTTGAGAGGTTGATACAAATGTTGTTCTAAGGACAACCTTTCACCAAAAACCAAAGTTTATGGTAGGACAACCTTATTTCTAGAAAGATCTTTGTATCAAATCTCAAACCAAAGAGGAATAAAGAAATAAATACAAACTGAATTAAAATAAATTGTAATCACAAATGTATTGTTCTAGGGACAGCCATACACCATAAAAATGGCAGGGCAACCTTGGTGGAACAACTTTAAAAAGAAATTGAATATCAAGCTGATAAATGAATAGCAAAAAATAAATTCTAAACTATTACAAAATTCTCACAAAGCTTGAATTAAATGATTACAACATTCACCACCATACATACATCCCACAAAAGAATATTAAAGATTAGTAATGTAAATCAATCAACCACAACACTAGGGATTATAGTGGTTCGCCTGTGTGTTCACCAACTGTTAATCAACAGCCACACAAAATGCTACTCCACTCCTAATATCCTCACACAGGGGATATTAGCGTTCACTAACAAAATAGGTTTTCCCAGGTTCACCAAAAACCTTTACAATTGTGTCTTTGTCTGTGGACTTACACAATTAAAAAAAAAACCCCACTTCTGAGTTTTCCTGGCTCTCCTCAGATAACCAATACAACAAGATTTTTCTGGCAAATCTTGAAAGAAACCAAAACAGAAAGGAATTTACAATTAAATGTAAAATACCTGATTATCTCCTTCGTTGTAGCAGCCCAGTAGAACCAAATCAGAGTAGATGATTGAATGTCCAAGTTCAATGTCCAGTACTCAATTACTATGGTTCTAATTCTAATAGATTTTAAATTAAACCAAGTAGGGCTTGCCTTAATTGATTTTGATTCCAAAGAAAGAGAATAAAAATTCCTCTTATCAAATTAGATTGGAATAGCAGAAACAAAATCAATTAAATAAAGCTAAGGAAATAGAATATTAAATAAGCACACTTAGCTTAGATGGAGCACAGAATTATCTCTCAGAGGTTCGACGAAGATTGGCTTGAATGGATTAATTAATTCGATGATTTCTTCTGAGATTCGTGCTCTATTTATAGGTGAGCAGATCGCATCTTCGACTCGTCTAAGGAGCTCTTCGACTAGTCGAAGAAATAACAGATTTGAAAAAAATCGGGCGCGATAAGCTTTGACCGATCTACGACTGGTCGAAGGCCTCCTTCGACTGGTCGTAGGTCACCTTCGACTGGTCGAAGGTCTCCTTCGACTGGTCGAAGACCTTGTGAATTATCGCTGGACTTTGTGTCGAAGATATACGACTGGTCGAAGAAGCAGTCGACACTGTTCCTTCGACTGGTCGAACAGATCCCTAGTCGAAGCCTAACAGAAATTATCCGATTTTTATAACAAACTTACGACTGATCGAGGAATTTCTTAGACTGGTCGAAGCAACTCTAGGACTAGTCGAAGAAGGCCTAGGACTAGTCAAAGAACAGACCAAACATATGTAAAATAAACATTCGATTTATGTATCCAAAGTGACCTACTTCTAAGGTCAACCTAAGGTCAGTCAAACCTCAACCATGAAGTAAGGACATTGAAACATTAGGAACTAGTGACCTTGAAGTATAAGCCTTGAAGTCTTGATGTAGTTCAATCTTGAAATCTTGATGTAGCTCAATCTTGAACTCTTGATGTAGCTCAATCTTGAAATCTTGATGTAGCTCAATCTTGAAAGTGTCTTGAGTTCTTTATGAACTGCCTTGTACTCTTCTTGAAGTCTTGCAGCTTGAGTCATGTCTTGTGAGTAGTTCTTGCATAAAAGTTTGATCTTTGTACTCATGAGCTTTGCTTGTTGTGAGCTTAGCTTGTTGTGAGCTTAGCTTACTCTTGAATGTTGATCTTTGAGAGAGCTTCACTTATGCAAGATATATAACAGTGATTTTGGCACCACAAATTTGACAACAAACAGGGATATAGAATATAACACTTACACATCGCAGTAGGTCCCACATGGGTTCCGAGCGCAGGAACTTCCTGCGAAAGGCTTTCGCAGGAAATCCGCGTCCACCCCCAACTAATCTGCTCCGGAAACGGATTGGCTGCTACCCCTGCCACCAGCCAATGGCTAGTGGTCGCTCTGTGGGCCTCACCATGATGTATCTGTTTCATCCATGCCGTTCATATATTTTTCAATATCATTGTATGGTATGAGACCAAAAATTAGTTATATTACAATCTCAAATTGACCACATTACAGGAAACAGTGTTGAATGAATGTCGACCATTAAAAACTTTTTGGGGGCGTAAAAGTTTTGGATCAAGCTTATATTTTGTTTTTCCGCTTCATCCGGTCTGTATGACCTAATCAACAAATTGAATGTCAAATAAACAGTACATTGGGCCTGAGGAGGATTTTAATGGTGGATATCCAATAACTATTGTTTTCCTGTTGTGTGGTACACCTGAGATTTATATCCCTCTAATTTTTTGGATAAAAGCTTAAAATGATCAGTAAAAATGGATTAACAGAATGGATGAAATACATACATCATGGTGAGGCCCACAAAGTGCAGACCATCAGCCACCAGGCGGTGGCAGGGGAGTAGCCAATCCATTTCTGCGGATTGGCGTTTCTATCAGAACGGATTGGCTACTCCCCCTGACACCAGCCAATGGCTGCTGGTCGGTGCTACGTGTGCCCCACCATGATGTATATGCTTCATCCATGCTGTCAATAATTTTTTACCTATCATTTTAGAGTATGAGACCAAAAATGAGTTATATCCCAGTCTTGAGTGGACCATATTACGGGAAACAGTGTTGAATGAGCGTCAACTATTAAAAACATTTTGAGGGCCATAAAAGCTTTGGATCAAGCCGATTTTTGTTTTTTCCCTTCATCTGAACATGTATGACCTAATCACTAGTTTGGATATCAAATAAACAGTACAGTGGGCCTTAGGAGGATTTTAATGGTGGATATTCAATCACTATTGTTTTCATGTGTTGTGGAGCACCTGAGATTTATATACCTCTAATTTTTTTGATCAAGACTTAAAATGATCTTTAAAAATGGATAAACGGAATGGATGAAACACATACATCATGGTAGGGCTCACAGAGCACCAACCACCAGCCACGGGGCTGGTGGCAGGGGGAGTAGCCAGTCCGTTTCATTTCCCCTGCTCGGAACGGATTGGCCACTCCCCTAGCTAATGGCTGGTGGTCGGTGCTCTATGGGCCCCACCATAATGTATGTGTTTCATCCATGCCATCCATCTAGTTTTACAGATCATTTTACAATATGAGACCAAAAACTAGGTCTATCACAATCTTAAGTGGACCACATTACAGGAAACAGTGTTGAATGAGCGTCGACCATTAAAAAACATTTTGGGGCCATAAAAGTTTTTGATCATGCTGATTTTTGTTTTTTCCCTTCATCTGAGCCTGTATGACCTAATCAACATATTGGATGTCAAATAAACAGTACAATGGGCCTTAGGAGGATTTTGATTGTGGATATCCAATCACTATTGTTTTCATGTGGTGTGGTCCACCTGAGATTTATATACTTCTCATTTTTGGGATCAAGCCATAAAATGATCTGTAAAAATGGATGAACGGAATGGATGAAACACATACATCATTATGGACCCCACAGAGCACTGACCATCAGCCAGGGGGAGTAGCCATTCCGTTCCCTCCCTTTCCGAGTCCTTATGCAAGACGTGGATATCCTGTGAAAGCCTTTCGCAGGAAGTTTTTGCACTGGGATGCTAGGTGGGACCCACCTTAATGTTTGTGAGATATCCACCCCATTCATCTGCTTTGAAAAATCATTTCAAGACATGTGACCAAAAATGAGGTGGATCCAACACTCAAGTGGGCCGCACACAAGGAAAAAGTGGAGATTCAGTTAGCAGCGTTGAAACATTTTTATGGTCACAAAAGTTACCTATGAGACTATTTTTTTTTTTTTTTTCGTGTTTTCACTTCATCATAACGGAAATGACCTTATAAACGGTTTAGATGGAATATAAACATCAAAGTAGAGCACAGGAAGGTTTCAATGGTAGGAAACTCTTTTCCTAGTTTTCCCTCTCATATGGCCCACTTGGGTTTTATATCCCCTCATTTTCGGCTGCATGTTCTATAATGGTCTCTCAAAGTGGATGGACGGGGTGGATATCTCACAAACATCACGGTGGCCCCACCTAGAATCCCAAAGCAGGAACTTCCTACGAAAGTCTTTGACAGGAAATCCGCGTCAGGAAATCCGAGTTCTGAGAAATCGGATGCCGGTTGTTAGCGATTGGTCGTCACAAGATGTTCCTGGGATGGGAAGTAGGTGGGCCCATCGTGATGTTTGCGAGAAATATGCGACCCCGTCCATCCGTTTCCCCATCGCGTCGGGACAAAGATCTCAAAAAGGGAAATTGACTCTACTAGCCTCTATGTATTTTCAAAATTTTTTTAAAAAATTAAACCTTTCAAATATTCCAAGGGTGGCCTTATGACAAGCTTCCGAAAATTATTAGGATCAAGATGCCTTTTGTCCCTGTGTGGATGGTTGTACCGTTTTCTAGTGAATAAGAAGTCACGTCAAATTTAATGACATGTATGGGACCTTTTTATGGTGTGGCAAGGCCCAACTTGTGGGGGCGTATACTAATGTATGTGTATAATCCATGCCACCCATCCTTCTTGCCATGTCATTTTAGATCTAGGGCCCAAATATCAGCCTGATCCAGAGCTAGTGTGGGCCACGTAATAGAAAATAATAGTCATAATGTCACCCACTGTTGAAACTTTCCAGGCTCACTGCGATGTTGGTTAAAAGTGGACACCGTACAATGCGGGACTTTTTGGGACCACGGCAAGCTGTTTGACAAGGTGGATGGAACGGATCACTCCATTGTGGGCCTTAGGCTATGATACCAATGGCTATCATTTCATTTGGTAGTAAAGTACAACAACGACGCATATAAAATGACAACCACCCATATAACAAGGCAACTACGACTCATGCAAAACACGACCCATATGGGCCCACATCGATGTATATGTATAATCCATGCCGCCCATCCTTTTTGTTATGTCATTTTAGGGCCAGGCACCAAATATTGGCCTCATCCAGTGCTCGTGTGGGCCAAATAATAGAAAATAATGGTGACTGTTGAAACTTTTCAGGCTCACCGTGATATTTATTAGAAGTGGACACAGCCCAAGTTAGGACTTTTTGAGCTCACAACGAGCTGACCGACAAGGTGGATGGATCAGATCACCTTATCATGGGCCTTAAGTTATGGTACCAGTGGCTACATAGTAAAGGAAGTAAACACGTGAAAACCACAGTCTATTTAACATGACAACCACGATACATGACAACTACAACCCATACAAACCACGTCCCATACGGGCCCACATTGATGTATATGTATAATCCATGTCGCCTATTAATTTTGCCTTGTCATTTTAGAGCTAGGGCCCAAGTATCAGCCTGATCCAGTGCTCGTGTGGGCCACATAACAGAAAATAATAGTGACTGTTGAAACTTTCAGGCTCACTATGATGTTTGTTAGAAGTGGACACTACGCCCACAGTGAGCTGGCCGACAAGGTGGATGGATCAGATCACCCCATCGTGGGCATTAAGATATGGTACCAGTGAGTATATAGTAACGGAAGTGAACATGTGAAAACCACTATCCATTTAACATGTCAAACACTATCCATATAACATGACAACTACGACCCATACAAACCACGGTCCATATGGGCCCACATTGATGTATGTGTATAATCCATGCTGCCCATCCTTTTTGCCTTGTCATTTTAGAGCTAGGGCCCAAGTATCAGCCTAATCTAGTGCTCGTGTGAGCCACATAATAGAATATAATGGTGACTGTTGAAACTTTTCAGGCTCACTGTGATGTTTGTTAGAAGTGGACACTACCCAAGTCAGGACTTTTTGGGCCCACGGTGAGCTGACCGACAAGGTGGATGGATCAGATCACCCCATCGTGGGCCTTAAGCTATGATACCAATTGCTAAATAGTAAAGGAAGTGAACACGTGAAAACCACAATCCATTTAATATGACAACCATGATCCATATGACATGACAACTACGACCCATGTAAACCATGACCCATATGGGCCCACATTGATGTATGTGTATAATCCATGCTGCCCATCCTTTTTGCCTTGTCATTTTAGGGTTAGGGCCCAAGTATCAGCCTGATCCAGTGCTCGTGTGGGACACAATAGAAAATAATAGTGACTGTTGAAACTTTCCAGGCTCACTGTGATGTTTGTTGGAAGTGGACACTGCCCAAGTCAGGACTTTTTGGGCCCATGGCGAGTTGATCAACAAGGTGGATGGATTAGATCACCCCATCGTGGGCCTTAAGCTATGGTAACAGTGGCAAGATAGTAAATGAAGTGAACATGTGAAAACCACGGTCCATTTAACATGACAACCACGACCCATGCGAACCACGAACCATATGTGCCCACATTGATGTATGTGTATAATCCATTCCGTCCATCCTTTTTGCCTTGTCATTTTAGGGCTACTCCCTAAGTATCAGCCTGATCTAGTGCTCGTGTGGGCCACATAACAGAAAATAATGGTGACTGTTGAAACTTTCAAGGCTCACTGTGATGTTTGTTAGAAGTGGATATAGCCTAAGTCAGGACTTTTTGGGCCCACGACGTGTTAGCCGACAAAGTAGATGGATTGGATCACCCCTTCATGGGCCTTAAGCTATAGTACCAGTGGTAAGATAGTAAAGGAGGTGAAAATGTGAAAACTAATATCCATTTAACATAACAACCACAATGTTAACATGACAACTACGACCCATGCAAACCACGACACATATGGACCCATATTGATGTATGTGTATAATCCATGCCACCCATCCTTTTTGCCTGTCATCTTAGGGCTAGGCCCAAGTATCAGCCTGATCCAGTGCTTGTGTGGGCCACGTAATAGAAAATAATGATGACCGTTGAACTTTCCAGGCTCGCTGTGATGTTGTTAGAAGTGGATACGCCCCAAGCCAGGACTTTTTAGGCCCACGGAAAGTTAGCCGACAAGGTGGATGGATTGTATCACCCCATCGTGAGCATTAAGTTATGGTACCAGTGACTAGATAGTAAAAGAAGTGAACACCTGTAAACCATGATCCATTTAACATGCCAAAGACTATCCATATAACATGACAACTACGAGTCATATAACATGACAACTATGACCCATGCAAACGATGACCCATATGGGCTTACATTGATGTATGTGTATAATCCATGCTACCTATTATTTTTGCCTTGTCATTTTAGGGCTAGGGCCCAAGTATCAGCATGATCCAGTGCTCGTGTGGGCCACATAAAAGAAAATAATGGTGATTGTTGAAACTTTCCAGGCTCATTGTGATGTTTGTTAGAAGTGGACACTGCCCAATTCAGGACTTTTTGGGTCCACGATGAGTTGGCTGACAAGGTAAATGGATTGGATCACCCCATCGTGGGCCTTAATGTATGGTAACAGTGGCAAGATAGTAAAGGAAGTGAACACTTGAAAACCACGATCCATTTAACATAACAACCACAATCCATGCAAACCACGACTCATATGGGCCCACATTGATATATATGTATAATCCATGCCGCCCATCCTTTTTGTCGTGTCATTTTAAGGCTAGGGCCCAAGTATCAGCCTGATCAAGTGCTCGTGTGGGCCACATACCATAAAATAATGGTGACTTGTGAAACTTTCCAGGCTCACTGTGATGTTTGTTAGAAGTGGACACAGCTCAAGTCAGGACTTTTTGGGCCCACGATGAGCTGGCCAATAAGGTGGATGGAACGGATCACCCCATCGTGGGCCTTAACCCATGGTACCAGTGGTTTAGTAGTAAAGGAAGTGAACACGTGAAAACCACGATCTATTTAACATGCCAACTGCAATCCATTTAAAATGACAACTAGGATCCATGCAAACCATGACCCATATGGGCCCACATTGATGTATGTGTATAATCCATGCCGCCTATCCTTTTTGCCTTATCATTTTAGGGCTAGGGACCAATTATCAGCCTGATTCAGTGCTCATGTGGGCCACAAAATAGAAAATACTGGTGACTGTTGAAACTTTCGAAGCTCACTGTGATGTTTGTTAGAAGTGGACACTACCTAAGACAGGATTTTTTGGACCCACAACAAGTTGACCGACAAGGTGGAAGGATTAGATCACCCCATTGTGGGCCTTAAGCTATGGTACTAATGGTTTGGTAAAAAAGGAAGTGAGCACGTTGAAAACCATGATCCATACAACATGACAGCCACCACCCCATATAACATGACAACTACGACCCATGCAAACCACGACCCCAATGGGCCCACATTGATGTCTGTGTATAATCCATGCTGCCCATCCTTTTTACCGTGTCATTTTAGGGGTAGGGCCTTAATATCAGCTTGATCCAGCGCTTGTGTGGGCCACAAAATAGAAAATAATTGTGACTGTTGAAACTTTCCAAGCTCATTGTGATGTTTGTTAGAAGTGGACACTGCCCAAGACAAGACTTTTTGGGCCCACGATAAGTTGACCGACAAGGTGGAAGGATTAGATCACCCCATTGTGGGCCTTAAGCTATGGTACTAATGGTTTGGAAAAAAAGAAAGTGAATACGTTGAAAACCATAACCACTATCCACATGACAACCAACTACTCATATAAAAGTCATATAACATGGCAACTACGACCCATATAACATGGCAACTATGACCCATGCAAACCACGACCTAAATGAGCCCAAATTGATGTATGTGTATAATCCAAGCCGCCCATCCTTTTTGCCATGTCATTTTAGGGTTAGGGCCCAATTATCAGCCTGATCCAACGCTCATGTGGGCCACAAAATAGAAAATAAGGGGGCTAGTGAGCCCAAGTGCCAATGACGTTACTGGGTTTCCACTTGTGGGACCCACCTTGGTGTGTTTATTTGATCCACACCATCTATCTGTGTCCCGACTCATGTTAGTCGTAGAGCCAAAAAACCAGGCTGATCTAACCATCAAGTGGACCACACCACAGGATACGGTGGGGTGGGGAACACCCTCCTCACGTCAGCCATGCAATGTGGGAGGGGAGTCCCCCACTCGTCGACCCTACCTTGATGTATATGTTTAATCCACGCCATCCGCCTGTATCTCCAATTCATGTTAGGATATGGGCTGAAATATGAAGGGGATCTTATTTTTAAGTGGGTCGCGCAGAGGGAAACAATTCCTTGAAACCTTCTGAGGCCCACCGTGGAATCCCTGTTCATCTAAACCAATCCCAGTTAGAGCCTATTGGACTCCACTCGAGCAGGCCTACGCGATGAACAGAATAAATCATCCACACAGGGCTCAACTTGATAGCGTATCCCAACACAAAACAAAAAATATATAATACAAAAGAAGAAGAAAGGAATAGAATGCCAGTTGTTGCATCCTAGCAGGCAGATACTCAGCGTGGGCATGGAGTGGGGCCCACTTATGGGACCCCATGATGTATGTGACTTATCCACTCTGTTCATCAGTATTACCAGATAGTGTTAGGCAATGGGACCAAATATTAGGCCGATCCGAATATTAAGTGGACCGCACCGAGAGGATCAATGGGCGGGGGAGGCTGCCCCCTTTTCAGCCAATGGGGAGTCCCACTTGTGGGACACACCTTGATGTTTATGTGCCTTTTATGTTGTTCATCCTTCTCTTCGGATCATGTTAGGCCGGGGGCCAAAAGTTCAAGCCAATTTGGATCTTAGGTGGACTACACCCCAGGGAACTATGGGGGTAGTAACCCCTTGGACTTGGAATCCCTTGGATATGAAATCCCTTGGACTTGGGATTTCCTTGGATTTGGGATTCCTTAGACTAGGGAATCATTGGATTCAGGATCCTTTGGATTTGGGGCTCTCTTAGACTTGGAATTACAAAATTTTTGGAATCCCTAGCTATGTTTGGCACCCTGGATTTAAAATCTCTATAATTCTAAGTTAAATGCAAGGTGTATTTGTAGGATTTGAAATTAATTATTAAATCAATTTAAAATCCCTAATTAGTATGTGTATGTATTGTTGACACTATGGTTGTAACAAATCCATTGGGGCATATACTTTGCCTGAAATGATGAAATCTCAAGACTCAGGTGGGTCATAAACACAAGATCACATCCTAGTGTCTAACCAACGATTTATAACCGTTGATTACATCGACAAAGTTCAAATAATGCATATCATCATATTGATGCCAATGATAATCTGATTATTTTGGGATATCATCAGTGGGCCATGTGCCCAAATAGATTGGTAGCCTAGTGGCACACATGTTGTACATGTGGGTATCCATTTGGGTCATTCTCGGTGGACCCCACCTTGTCGTATGTATCTTATCCATGCCTTACATCCAGTTACTAGATTTTTACGTACAGGGTACATGAGGAGCCAATCTTAGTCTAACGTGGGCCACATCACATAGACCTCTATATTTCTAGTAGGGCCTGCCATTCGGCTCCCACTATTTGTGTATGATGTGCCAGTTATGGCCGATTATATCATGATATGCCTGATAACATGCTAGTGTGCTTGGCCTAATATGACACACTGATAACATGCTTAGTGTAATGGATATCATGTCCAATTATATGCCCATACGCATTATTTGTATGCCTGTTGTGGACGTCGATTGTTCATAACATATGCCCTTCGGCTTGAGACACTTAGAGGACTTTATATGAGATAGGGTTGCCTCGCATTATTCACACGGTATGCATAAGTTTGATGTATGTCTTGGATAATGTTCATGCATTATACACTGTGTGACACATTACATCTACTCCCTAGTGACATTGGGGAGGTGGTCCCGTAGCCTTGTTGAGGCTGGCAGATGATTTTATGGACACCGGAAACTATTGAGGTTACAGGGCATCACACGCGTCCCTGGGTTAAAGTCTCTTGTAACGTCCCAAATTTTTTAATATTTTAAATTTTCAAAAACCCTTAAAAACCTTTGATATGACTAGCTTGCATAATTGCGTATTAGCCCTTGACGCTCGAAGTGAGCCTATACATGGGTGGTACCAGTAAAGAACCGTACAAATCCAATTAATCAACCATAGGAAGCCAACGAATCCGCCCAATCACTTAAACATCGAGCTTAGCCTAGGTATTTGTTCACGTAGGGTCCGAATCTAGCCAACCTATCACTGACTAATCAAGACAACGTAACTAAATAAAGATCTAACCAAAGCAGAGACAATTAGGGGTTGATCTTAATTAACAAACCAAATTAATCAAGTTACTCCTTTAACCTAAAAACCAACGATTTAGGGTTATTAAGACCGAATCGTCATTTTCACTAATTATAAATTGGTCATACTATAAACTTAAGTAATCCAGACCCTAATCATTGAACACAAGAAATCTCGTTACCCAATTCATTAAAAAAATGCCCCAATTACCCAAATAAGCTCTAGACCGCTCGTTAGTAGGCCGCTAGTTCCGAAACTATAGAATAATGTTCGTCTCGCTGGGCTTGATGTCCATCGCGGGTGGAGAATCAAGATATTACCTAGAACTATGCAACTTGGGCTAGAGGCCGAGTGCTTGAAATGTGCAAATACTCTAGGGTGAAGCCTGAAACTTAAGTGAAATATATTTTCCGCTCTTTCACGAAGTTGTGGCTTTTCGACCGTTAGATCGCAACCAAACTTGAGGTATGAGTTAAGGATATTTCCATGCTCATATATGTATAGTCGCAGCCCCGATCGATCATCGACGACCATCCATCGTAAGTAGGGTCCCCACGGTTGATCGAAGTGTCCGATTGCCGCCCGATTCTGACAAACCATAGATCCTATAGTGGGACACCTTTTTCTTGATGTGGATGAGCCAGTGGGCCCCCAGAAAGACCTATAAGTGGGAAACAACCACCCTTAGGGTTAATATAATGGATAAAGGGCCATTAGAGCCATGTGCACCACTTCTAACACTATACAAAGGCCTTGTTTGGGCACCCCCTCCTCCCATACGAATTTCAACAATAGAATAAGGGAGAAAGGGAGAAGAGATAGAGGAGAAAGGAGAAGAGAGAGAGAGAGAGAGAGAGAGAGAGAGAGAGAGAGAGAGAGAGAGAGAGTATAGGGTGGGAGTGTTGGTGCACCTCCACCCTCTCATCCCCTCTCTATCAACCTCGCCGTAGCCGGAGTTGTCATCGAGGCTTTCCCAACAATGGTTGGAGGTAAGTATTGAATCTTAAATATAATTTAGGGTTTCAATAATTGTTTATCCTTAATATCATAAGCCTGTATGCTTGTTTAGGTCTTTCAATGATTTTCTCTAAAAACCTAACCCTAGGAGCTCAAAATTGGAGATTCCTTCTTAAAGGTGCGGACCATTATGCCTAGGTTTCCATTTATCGACCCTTGAGGGTCTCAGTTAATGATGTCTTGTGCAGAATGGGTTGTAATAGCTAGCATGTTCATATTTCATGTTTGATTATATTATATGTTATTGGTTGGATATGGATGCTCACATGTTCGATGAAATGTCTAAGTGGCAGAATGTGTTGCTTTGTCAATGTTCACATGCTTGATCTATTACCTAAGTGATTGTATTACTTCATGCATGCCCACATGTTTGATTTAATGCTTTAGTGAATGCAGTACCATGTGGATGCTCACATGTTCAATGAAATGCTTAAGTGGTTGTGTAGTAGAATCCATATTATAATTGTGTGATGTAATGTTTAGTCCATAGCGATACTTAAGATTTCTATGATGTTGGGTCAGTTGGCTAACCTTCCGAACTAAAGGAGTGGCCCAAGTTAAGGCGGCCACCCTAGACTTGTTCAATAGACCCCAGTTGAACACAAACGACCGACAGTAGCTAGACTACACGAGATGCTTGCACCCAATGCCAGTTGTGTCGAGGTTCTCCCAGGTCAATCAAATTGGTCCACTAGCTGACTAATCATGTTGTTCACAATGTATGACAAGACCAAATCGAATTTAGGATACCCCGTGAAATAGTAGTGAAGACCGCTTTAGTTGAAGTAGGACTATGCCAATATGTCCTAAAGGGAGTGAATAAGACTTTTAAAGTTTTTATAGTTTATTTAAAATCCTATTACACTAATCCTAACAACAAGGTCATATTAGGATTACTCAGAAATAACTCTACTGGCTTCCAAGCCCGGTAGAGGATCCAATCACAAACTACTTAATAAGCGAACAGTATGCAAACTAGTTTATGATGGATATGACTGTGTATGTGTGTGAGGTATGATATCAGATATTCAGATATGAAAGTATTAAAGTAAATCACACAATCAGAAAAATAACAATCTCAAACACAGTCATTTTTATAGTGGTTCGACAATCAGTCTACTCCACTCCCGGCAGACGCACTCAACCCTTGAGTGTGCCGAATTTCACTAAGGAGGTTTCACTGCGGTTCACCTCAAACCTAAGATTTTAAATCAGGTTCACCTTCAACCTTTACAACCTACACTGAGGCTGACTGTTTATGTTCTCACGAGCAAGGGTTAACACAACGCACCCACTTTTAGGCACACTGGTCAAGGATCTTCCATAAGACCCTACCGGAGGTTTCTATATGGTTCACCTCAAACCCGAGGTTTCACAGCGGTTGACCTCAAACCTAAGGTTTTGACTGGTTCACCTTCAACCAGATGTTTATGCTCTCCACAGAGTAAGGGTCCACACAACGCACCCACCATGTACACTCCCACCGGAGGCCTCCTACGAGGGCTTGAAGGGGTGAGAAACACCTAAGACCCAATCCTAACAAGGAATGATCACAAGTGTCCTCTGGACTCTAGATACTTACAAATAAGTAGATGAGTCTCATTAAGCATGTTGACAAAGATCTCCTCCTTTATTGATGAAGAGTCTTCAATCTCCTTGATCCGCAACTCAAAAGATGTACCAATGCATGGCGACGGGTTGGGTCAAGGTTATGATGAAATCCTACTCTAAAAAGATTTTCCTATAAGGAAGATAGGGCGATTTCAATCATCTAAGTATTCAAGGTATCCTAGCTTAATGGTTTACCATTAAGGTGGTAGCTGGAGGATCCTTGAATGCGGAAGTTCATTCCCCAATCCACTCTATTGAATATCAATGGTGAGGGTGGATTGGACGATGAATTCCCTTGAGAGAAAGGGCTTTGGGTATAAGATCTAAGGTTAAACACACAAAAGCTCTCTCTTCTTTCTCTCACAGTAACAATAAACAAGTCCTCTTTATATAGGCAAAAGGTTCCAACGGATATAAAACGGTCACATTTATGACAGAGTTCGATATCATCGAGCAGGTTCGATATCATCGATGGTCCGCTTGATGACTCGAACTCAATGTCATACGCTTTTGAAACGTTTTGCCAGATGGTCGATGAATCGAAACGATTGTCGATGTCATCAGATTTTGAACTTCGATTCCATCGATGAGAGGTTCGATCCATCGACACTTGAAAAACTAGAGAGACTTGACTTTGAAATATTTCAGGTTTTCATGAGTGATCGAGGGACCTTCGAGATCATTGGAATTTGAATGTCGATGATATCGATAGTTGTGTCGATGCATCAATAAATCAAAAAGATTTTTCATAAAGCTTCTTGGCTGGACGATTTTTGTCCATGTTTGATGCAATCGATGCGGCATCGATATCATCGATATTTGAATATCGATTCTATCGAGTGACCCCCGATCATAGATAAAACACCCTGAAATATGTTACTGGAGAACTTGACGCCCCAGATCAATATCATCGAAGGCCTACCGATATCATCGAGGTTTGAATTTTGTTGGTATCGAGGAGGCTTCGATATATCGATGCTTATATGATATTCTTTAAGAAAAACAGGGGTGCCGGAAATCTGCCTGTCGATAAGATCGAGTCGATTTCGATAGACTCGAGATTTGAATATCGATGATATCGATAGGCGTATCGATACATCGATAATTCGTCCAGATATGTTGTGAGGTTGTTGGACTTATTTGGTCCTCTTTTTGATGGTATTGATGGAGCATCAAGGACTCGACAGCGCAGGTCGATCATATCGAGATGTGTATCGATAAAATCGATAGGGCAAGAAAACTTAGATAATTTTCCTATTTTGAAAACGTTTTCTTACCCTAAAAACCCTAAGATGTTCTAGTTTATTTTAAGAGTTTTAACTTACCTGGTGATTTGGGACAAGGGATGTGAGACTCAGATTTACCTGTGGTGAGCTTGCACACATCCAGTTGAGGCAGACGCTTGAATTGATCTTCCTATCAGGCTCTGTAGTCAAACTGACTCAACACTCACGCTAATTGACAAACAAGGGCACTTTCACCCCGTTCCCAGTGAATGAGTTAATTCATAATCGTTAGTACGATACGATCCCACTAAGACTCATGAGCTAGGCATAGTGGTATGGGACACCGTGTCCGAGCTGTCGGCCTATGCCGGGGTGACGAGCCTCCCCGTAGTGACCAGTGAGCAACTAAGACTCATGAGTCGAACATGGTGGTATGGGACACCGTGTCGGAGCTGTCAGCCTATACTGGGGTGACGAGTCTTCCCATAGTGACCAGTGAGCACTGATGGAGGTGATAAATCATTGTTCGAAAGGTTCCCATCAAATTATCCGGCCAATGATTGCGTGCCAGAGTACCGTTCGAACGACTTGGGTGTGAATGTGATTGGGTGATGAGCCCTTTCCTTGTGGTGATTTGATTTTATGTGATAAGCCCACACCTCTATAACACGCCAACCACTGTTCATCCTGGCTATGGTCCGAGTGTGGGTTGGGGTGAACCGTTTGATACAGACCCCCTTCGAAAGTAGCACTCTAGTCGGTCAGGGCAGCGTGCTGGCTAGCAGTATTGAGTAATCATACTCGGTTTGGTAACAACCCATACCGGGTTGATCCTCATACATTTAGGTATCATACCGTACCTTTGGAATTGTTAATTTTTTAGATAAACGGGTGAAACCTAAATTTGGATCAAGGGACACTGGTAAGGAGTCGCTATGTGTTGCAACGAGCCACGTGATCCGAATAAGGACTTGTCGCATCGCATTAGTTTAGAATATGGCGAAACAGGCATTGAAGTCACATGTTGAGGAAGTGTTGTCATTTACGAATCAGGTGGTCGGAGTCACGTGTTGAGGGAGTGTCGAATGGTGAGAGCATACATCATGTCATATCTTCATATACGCATTTAACAAAAATATTACGAAATGTTTGATTTCTTATTTTATCATTACATGCGCTAATTGAGTTGATAACATGTGTAACTTAGAACTAATTGAACCACTGAGTTAGCTACTCACTCTCACTTGGGACAGTGTTTTAAAATACCAACCAGGCGTATCATTAATGCAGGTACTAGTGAGACCTCAAACAGGTAGGCTTATATTGGGTTGTGCCAACGTTCATTATGTTTTGGAGAATTTGGCGTAAACTGAAAGCTTTATACTTTAACCGTCTTGGGTATGTATATTGTGGATTGTGGCTTGTATAATCCCATTTTAGGAGATCATCACTATTGGAATTGTATTTTTAACTCTTAGCCCTATATTTCTGAATCTTTTGTTACTCTACCTCGCTTTGGATCTGCTAAGTGAATTGCATTACTCTGATTATCCGTATGTGGAATGAATGTGAATCTAAATAAGGTCACATGTGCATTCTCATTAGGTTAACACCCGGGAACTCAGGATCGGGTTCTTTGTACTCGGGTGCCGATTTTCGGGGCATTACATCCATAAACCCTGTGGCACCAACAGGATGCCCCAATGTCTAGACCGAGTGGATTCATGAGCACACGATTGCTGGATACATGTAGGTTGCGTCTCCCACTGTGTTCGAGTCGTTTGGAAGAGTATTTGACCTTACCTGCCCTGGTGTAGAGATATTAAGTTGAGTTTAAGCATCTCGTGAAATGGGTTCGCTATCAATGGGTCAGGTGGTTTTTTGTGTACCACTGACGAGGCGGATGGTGAGGTCTTTGTACTCATTTGGTCTTACGCGCAATAGGCGGAAGCTATTGTTGGAAGTGTACTGGACCTCGATGATGATCCAATTAAGAACTATTTTAATATGTGGACTAGTAGAGGATTGGCCTGAGCATGACATCATTATCATATGACATTTGGCCATGTAGGCCCTTACATCGCATAGCTGTTGAGACTCAAATAATGCATAATTTTCCCCATTTATATCTTGGTTTTATGAACATGAATCAGCTTAATGTTCTATTTTTCTCGTGTTTGTGTTGCAAGGTAAATTTAAGAGCTTGGATTAAAAAGGGTGCTAAAAGAATGGATTTGATGCTCAAAAATCACCAAGGCAAGGGATGGATCTTAGGAGACTAAGATTGAAGAATTCACATGTCAAAGATCCAAGAAAACTAAGTGAGGAATGAAGAGAATCAAAGATTTGAAGTGAAGAATCCTGAAATCATTCTGAAAAAGCGTATTCTGAAACTCTGAAGTCTATTTTAGGAAACTGCGCAGTGAGAAGTCTATTTTAGCAAACTGCGTAAATTTCAGGCAGTTTCTAGAGTTTTCCAACTTTGTACGAAAGTTGGAGTTCCCTACTTATAAATAAGGCTTCTCAGGACATTCCTAATCATCATTAAAAACATCCCAAAGCAAGATCTAAGGTTTTTAAAGAGTTTTATCTAAGGTTTTTGAAAAGTTTCATAGTTTTAATTTCTTTTTCTTTACAAGCTTTTAGATATTTATTCTTTCTTGTTGCTTTCTTTTTTTTAGTTATGTTTTTCTAGTTTCCTCTAGCCCAAGCTAGAAGGGAAGGACATTGGTTTAATGTTTTCATAGTTATGATGATTGATTATTTTAATGATGAGAAGAATGGCGTATGCATGTTATCTATTATTTAGGTTTAGTTTTTTATCCTCATGTGAGATCTATATGTTTTCATCATATGAGATCCACATTGATGAATAGGCTTACCCTGGATCAATTAGATTTCCTGGATAGGTGAGGTTCTCAACCTGCTATATTTCTTTGATATTCATTATCTCATTGATATTGAATTCTTAAAATCACTGACGCTTGAGAATATATATTAATGGTGTAAACCCATGATTTTCTAATCTTTTATATCATTTATTAAAATATTTAAACTATTTTATTTTCCAATTAGGCTGACCATAGTGCTCAGATCCGAGTTGTGTTATCTAAGTCATCATGATTTTGGAACATTAACCTATGTGTGGAACTTTGAAGCTTGGGTGTTATTTTAATTCAGTTAAATTACATCCATTCAAAACTCCTAAAATTAAATCATAAGTTTAGTTTTTTTTTTTTAATTACTTAGTTTGTTTTGCATTTGATTTTCTCCTTCTCGGAATTCATCTCCCTATGGGATCGACCCTGTATTCACAGGATACTACTTACAAACCTCTACACTTGGAGGCAAGCAATCAAGTTTTTGGCATCGTTGCTGGGGAGATTGAGATGGATTAGATCTGTGCAAGATAGCTAAGGTAAGTTCTCTTCTAAACCCTTCAAAATTTTTGTAGATTTTTTGTTTTTCTTTGAAAGTAAATTCGGTTGGGTCTTTCAAGCACTAACTGTGACATAAGGTTGCCCTGCTTGGGATTTTCCCAAGTGCTATGGTTGTCCTACAATTGTTGTTTGATCACAAAGATCATTCGCTGAATCTATTTTTCAGATTAGTATAGTTTAATTTCTGCATTAGTTTTACTTTTGTTAATTTGTTTTTATTTTTGCTTTGTGGTTTGAACCCTTATGGTCGGCTCTACCGCATGGGTTGTTGATTTATTTTTGGTTTGTAAATTGAACCCTCATGGCTGGCCCTGCCGCCTGGGTTGTTGATTTATTTTTGCTTTATGGATTGAACCCTTATGGTTGGCCCTGCCGCCAGGGTTGTTGATTTATTTTTGCTTTATGGATTGAACCCTTATGGTCGGCCCTGTCACCTAGGCTGTTGATTTATTTTGCTTCGTGGATTGAACCCTCATAGTCGGCCCTGCTGCCTGAGTTGTTAATTTATTTTTGCTTTGTGGATTAAACCCTCATGGTCGGCCCTATCGCCTGAGTTGTTGATTTATTTTGCTTTATGGATTGAACCCTCGTGGTCGGCCCCGCCGCCTGGATTATTGGTTAAGTTTTTGGTTTTATTTTAAGTATCATACTTACTATTTGAATTAGTGGTATTTGTTGTGTGGTGTGGATAATTTATGTCCCGTTAGAGTAGGGATCAAAACAATCTCCTCCGAAGGCGGACTAGTTCCAGGCCATAATCATTCACTTAGAAGAGGCACTCAACATCACTTAGATTCCATGACAGACCCAGTTGATAATCCAAATCCAAATGTGTCAGATCCAACTATAAATCAAAACAGAGAAAATCAACCTAACCCTCTTCTTGAGGATGAAAATGAAGTTCATAGGAATGTGTTAAACCAACCACGGACTTTACGTGAACGTCTACATCCTAAGAGATCAACTTTACCATCTTGCATAGTGTTCCCTGCTCACACAGGGAATATTGATTTTAAACCAGGTGTGATTCAATTAATTCCTAAATTTCATGGCTTGGATTCTGAAAGCCCCTACTTGCACCTTAAGGGTTTTGAGGAAGTAATTGCGACATTACAAATAAACAATGACAATAGGGATGCACCTAAGCTTAGGTTATTCTCACTCTAAAGGATCAGGCCAAAGCATAGATCAACTCTCTAAGATCTAAACCATCACTACATGTCAAGCCTTAAGTAGAGAGTTTTTTAAAAAAATCTTTCTCGAGCACAAAACAAATGCACTTAAACTCTCGAGCATAAAACAAATGCACTTAAACAGGAAATCATGTCGTTCTCCCAAAGGGGAATGAAGTATTTTTCCAAGCTTAGGAGCGCTTCAAAGACCTTCTACTTACTTGTCCACATCATGGTTATGAACCATAGTATGTGATTGATGCATTTCGAAAGCGACTCACCATGGATACTCGTCAGTTCATAGATATGATGTGTGGTGGAACCTTTCTTGACAAGGATCATAATGAGGCTTAGGATTTTCTAGACATGTTAGAAGAGAATATACAAACATAGGATGTCTCTGCTAAACCAGACCAAACTAGACCCATTCCTAGAGAGAAAACGGGGATGTATGTCATAAGAGAGGAAGACAACCTTAATGTAAAATTCGCTGCATTGGCTAGAAAGGTTGAAGCCTTGAAAATTAAGAAGGTTGATATGGTTAAAGCAAATACTTCCTTAGATAATTTTTATAGCATTTGTGGTGGTGCAGACCATGACACAAAGGATTGTCGAATAATTTTCACTTACTCTGACATTTATATGCTTAGCACATGCATTACGCATACACGCATGCACTCTCTAAGCTTCGTAGTAAGTTTATGCATGTTCTTTACGTGCAGGTTATGCTAGGGCGTATCAGCATCATTGGACCTGGAGCATGAGGCTGTTCTTTTGAGTTCTTGATTATATCTTGTATTTTCCTTTCCAACATTGTACTCAAAGATTATATTAATGGATATGTGGTGTTGATGTTTCGTGACTTGGGTACACTTGTGGTTATGCTCCTTTACAAAAAAAAAAATCACCCTGAAAATCCTTCTTATGGGATCCCAGGACTGGAATATGGTTCATGGGAGCTAGGAGTTGAGAATGGAGTACTACGGAGGTTGTCACCACCAGATTTATAGCTCGGGAATTCTATAATCCTGTTCACCGAGTTTGGGACGTGATCGTTGTTGGTATCAGAGCATAACTTGGAAATTCCTATGAATGGCATCACATATTTGTTAATGGTCTTAGATTAGTTATCCTTTACTGCATGATGATTGTGAACATAGAATGATTAGAATACCAATCTCAAAAATTTAGAAAACACCCTTGGTTTTAATTGCAACTTAGTCTAAATTAGCATTCCCATTTGAGAACTTTGAAACTATGAACATAACACCTTGGCAACTGTGCCTTATGTAAGGTTTGGTTGTTGAGAAATTTTGAGGACGAATTTTTTTGTTAGGAGGGAAAAGTTGTAATGCCTGTAACCCTGTGAGACTGACCGAACACTTCTACTTCAGCACCGGCATGTTCCTTGCGGACCAAATCGATGAGTTTTGATTGCGATCCTATTTTAGTATCGCAATACCCCAAGATTTATACCCTACTGACCGTGCGGGCGCTACAATTCCAACGCCGCGTGGCATGCCCCATTGTGATCCCTATATTAGAAGTTACAGTTTTGGCACAATATGAGATGAGCCACGCAATGTACACGAGCCCCACTTGTACAAATCCCAAGGTTGCCCAATCAATCAAATCCATCAATCAACCTATCAATCAAGCCATCACTTCTCTCCCCATTAGTCAAAGCAACCCATGTCTTGCCCATGCCTAGCCATCTCTCTCCTTCTTTCTCTCCCCATTCTACCCCTCCTTCTTCTTTTAATTCCCTCTCTACACTAAAAGTTCTACCACAAAATCCTCTAACTCTCTCTCATTTCTACCATTTACTAGCATGAGAGTAGAAAGAGATTAAGAGAGAAATTTTTTATAGAGAATTAGGGAGAGATTAAGAGAGAAAGAGAAAATAAATGAAGATTAGGGAGATGGGTTAAGAGAAAAGAGAGAGCTTTAGAGAGAATTAGGAGAAATCAAGAGATTAGGAGGAAGAGAGAAGAGGAAAGTGAGATTAGGGGAGAGTAGGGGTGGAGAGGAGCTTGGTGGACCGTCTAATATCTTTATCTAGCGGTGAATAGTTGACTGAATGGTTGGTTATGATGGACAAGTGAGAATACTTGGGCATATGATGATCATAACTCAAAATCAACAGTCAGATGGCTTGATCTATGAATGAAGATTATTCTCAATGGTTAGATTCGTGTTGGAGAATAGATGTAAGGTTAGGATAACTAGATTGGTATCGTACATATGTACATAATAAGTTAAATTTCCTGGTAACACTCGAGAACTTTCAATACTCGAATGTTGAAAATTTCGGTATGTTACAATCTACCTCCCTTAAATAAAATTTTGTCCCCGAAATTTAATTACTTGTACCATTTACGCTGATTTATTTGGTTTAATTTTTTACTATATTCCTCGTGAGGTGGGATATATGTCTAGGTGTGCGTATAATTGGTTATATGAAATCGGGATGCTACAAACTACCCCCCTTAAATGAAAATCTCGACCCCGAGATTTATATACATATAATTATTTTATTTATTTATGTATTTAATTTTATAGTATTTCACACATTAGTTCCCCCACTATATAGAGTAAAGTTTCTCTTTTTTTTTTTCCTTAGTGTTTCGGGGCAACACGGAAAACAATTATAGTATGGCTCGAACTTCTGCTTAATCAGGGCATTGAGTTCATTGGTAAGCGCTCGGGATTTTGGTACTCGGATCAAACCGCTTAAAACTTGCTTGAATATAATTCCGTAAATCCGTGGTCCCGATCATTCTAAATCCTTTCTTCTTCTTTTTTTCACCATAAAAATATCATAGGTTTCATAAAGGGTAAGCTCCAATGGTCTATCCCATGTTGAACCCAAGCTTTAGTGTTTTGTTTATACGAATAGTTGTAAATTCCCAAAATTGTTTTATATTGACAGCCTATCACTCCTAGAATTTTAATTTTCTAAACCACATATCCAATCTATTTGAAACTTGGAGTTTAAGCCCTGACATATTCCCAAAACTACAAGAAAAGTTTCAAGGTAAGATTCCCTGGTTTGGGGGGTGTTTCACCTTTGTGAGGTGAATAAAAGTTTGCTGTCCAGCAGCAGTTCCTACCGATTTTGGCAACTATTAGATTTTTATTTTATTTTGTACATGTCCAATTGAGTTGAAATTTTAGGGGCAAACTTCTGCGGACTTAAGTGATTTGCTGGAAAAGTTTCAAAAATTGTCGACAGGTACGCTTTCTGTAACTAGTGGAGGTTTCACAACATGTTAAAATTTCAGTGGAATAGTCAGAAATTATGGGAAAATTAGAAAATCTCTATTTCCATATGGGAGACTTATTCTTCTTGATTATGACTCCATTTAAGGATGACTTTTAGTTTAGAAAAAGTTTAATTGAAATTTTGGAGATTTGTTCCGATGGTACATAGATTCATAGTTTCTAAATTCCATGTCTATTAGGCTTAATGGGGAACCTGAATATGGGTTTCTAATTCCTCATCTTCATAATTTCTTTGGGAAATAATCCTAAGCATAGGTATCTAATTCATGATTCTATCCTATCCACATAAAGCTTATGATGGTCCATGCCCACAGACCTAGTTAATCTCATTCTCATGCTCTGATACCAATGTAACATCTCAAATTTTCGCGACCCGAGTACATACTCGTGCCCGAGAATTCCAGGTGTTAATAATGTAAAAACTGGATGATTTAAAATTGCACCTTATGTTTTTTATTTTTCATTTAGATCATATTTAGTTACATTCATGAAGGTAATCACTAACAAGAATACAATAGATTGTATTTATTATTTTATTAGGGTGAAAAGAGTAGAACTTTCTAATGCCCTCTTTAATGGGAGCTTATTACATTATTCAAAGTGTGCAGTAGAAAATAAATAAAACTAAACACAAAGCTATCTCCTCCTTTATTCAGAATAATCTTCTTTAGAGAGATCGTCATCTGTATCTTCAATCTGTACATCACCTGCATCATCTGTATGGTTGGAGAGGGTCAATGCCCTACTCATAGTGATGGTTAATATTAACAATAATTCAAGAGATTCATAAGAATAATGTAATGGTTCTGATACATCTCGTACTCCACCACTACGAGTGGTATCATTATATATAACCAATATATGTATAAATGCATGCCTAGCAAAGTGTGTGCGGTTCATCATACATAGTGATCATCACGATGTGGAATATAATTCATAAAAAATTCAGCTCGCCCCGCATTCTCACACTGCAAAGATTCGTTGGCATGTCCAACGCTACCATGGATTTACGTGAACACCTCAAGACAACACAACACACAGATCAAATGAATTACATGATACGATTTGTTCATAGAACGACTATTTGCAACATCCAATCCCAGAAGTGATGTAACACGCATTGCGGATTACTTACATCGATTTGTGCACCACTACTCAAAATTCATGGAATTACGCATCGACCAAGATGGTCACTACCCAGAGCACATTACATCTATGACAAAATATATGAATCACTAGATGTGAGACCTCTAACACATTACTTGCACCGAAGGGGAAATAAATTGAACCATAGGAGTTATGGAATTCCAAGACACGTGTTAAAGCCATAAAGAGAGGTAGCACATGGCTAACCTAATAAATGAGAAAAGTACCATTAAGTTATCTCAATAAAAGAGAAGAGTAACAAATAGACTAACTCAACAAAAATAAGGGGAGGAACAAAAGGCCAACTCAATATAGAGTAGAAGCACACTTTGCTCTCAAAATTGGCAAAGGGCAAGGCTTGTATCCATCACCCCACATAAATTCATAAAGATCACGCATAATTAAAATCATACCTTAAACATAATTCCCAAAATGATAAATAATTAATAATGGTAAATTAATCAATTGCATGAAAAATCACAAGAATATGAAAGTGTACAAAAATAAGATAAATCAGATCAACTAAAATTAGTGTAAGCTTAAAGAAATCCCTCGCCTTAGCCTTAGATTTAAACCCTAGTTAGATATCCATGCAGGAAAGCTTATACATGAATCATGACATTGCTTGAACAAGAGGGAGACCTCACACATGTGGAGAAGGAAGAGGATGATGGGCATCCAGGCTTCTCCTTCTCTTTCTCTTTCTCTTTCTCTTTTTATTTCTCTCTCTCTCTCTCTCTCTCTCTCTCTCTCTCTCTCTCTCTCTCTCTCTGGACGTTGGGTGTAACATCCCAAAAAATCAAGGGTCAAGTAGTAACTCAACTCTCGAGTTCCAGAACATCACTTATGCAACATAGATAATGATGATTAAATGTTGTCGATATTAGTGCATTGAACATGAGTGAGATTAAGCTAAAACAACATATCATACTCCAGAGACAGTTAAATTGCAAGCGGAAGACTGTGATAGATATATATACAATATAAAAACAGTGGTGAGTCTCCAGAGTGTGATAACATTACCAGGTTAAATAATTATAAGTATAGTTCCAAAATATACCAAATGTGTAAGTGTAATGGCTTCTATCCCAAGTACCATAGCCTCGTCAATACAATACCAGGTCTTCATAAACCTGACAGAGAACTACATGTAGGAGAACTCCTCCTTCACATCACAATAGTCCGGTGCTTCATAAGCATCGCCATCACCTGAAACTCAACAAATCTGGTTGGTGTGTACAACACCGTCCCGTAACGTGGGAGTGAGTGATCAACTCAGTGGAACAGTAAAGCATAGGTTAACATGTTATCAATTCAGTCAAGCAGTAATGATAAAGCAGTAAAATCAAACACTCCTAACTACTCTTATTAATGCAAGTATGAATGCAGTCATGATGAATGCCCTCACCACACCCTCCCTCGTGCGACACCATCTTACGTTCGCGGCATGCTTTCATCCCTCAGTGCTCCACATCTTTCAGGCACATGCAATACATGATGAGCATAATTACCGAGTATTTATTAGTCCATTTCAAACAGCAGGATTGGGAAATTAAGGTACCTCCCTTGTATCATTCCTAAACATGATCCATTCTGGGTTCGTCAGTCCTAGTTAATCTCAGACGATGGTGTGTTTTCTAGGTTACTGCAAAGGCTGCTAGGGTTGTTACGCACAAAGGTTATACCACTCCTCCATCACCTCTTTAACGATTCATCACTATACAGAAACAGGCCTAGTTCATACTCTATACACCGCGGTAAAACTCTAAGGCTCACCGCAATTTCAGAGTATGCTCGAGGTCACTACAAAGGGCTGTTAGGGCTGTTACGCACAAAGGTTACACCGCTCCCTCATCACCTTATCAATGTAGGCGGACAGCATGAATATAGTGTCCCATACCACCATAATCGGCTCACGAGTCTGGTTGCTCACTGGTCACTACGGGGAGGCACGTGGCCCCAGCGTAGGCCGACAGCTCGACCACGATGTCCCATACCACCATGCCCGGCTCATGAGTCTTAGCAGATCGAGGTACCATGGTTAAAAGAAATTTCACTGGTAAGTTTGGTACCCTAGGTTCAAGAAGTAGTGTCCAAACATGGTGAACATACATTAGACAGATCGGGTTACTTGACGAGCTTGGCCAGCTCGAGCGCACAACAAGTTGAATGACATGAAGTGCATAAGCACTTCGCGTGGCCAACCACTATCGCCAACCGAAGTACGACTCGAGTTCGTCGAACACATCTCACATGGCAAATGAATCACAGCCACGAATTCAATTCTGGTACCGATTGTCTGGACTATAATCATAGCCCTAAATACAATCAATTGCAGATAGATAAAGCAGTAGTGGATCGAGATTCAACTCATACAATCAAGGTCTGGTATTATCCGTTTAGGGCTACTAGGGCTGTTGCACACACTCGTTGCTCCACTCCCCCATCACCCATGACGGATCATACAACGTGAATATGAATTTAAACATATGCATTACATAGATAAATCATAAAAGCAGTTGAGCATGTTATGAAGCACAACACAAGCATGAGTTTGTACATATTCAATTCCTAATCACACAGCTATCTAAGGAAATTATACACATAGTTAAAGGAGTTGAGAATCATATCTCAACACCCTTATACATTACAATTTACTAACTACTACTCATTCAGACATTTCAACAAACACTTTAGAATACATACATCAACATACATGACATATGTTGATCACATAGGCATTAGGCCAAATCCTTTCACTAGGGAGTTACCCCAATCATAACACGCGTACACCCACGACGGATAGTCATGGAGAGTAGGAATCTAAGTTCCATATTCATTTGAACATTTTCACAAACACTTGGGCTACACATTTCAACATATATAGCGTATAGTGGCCGTGGCGTGATTCAGGGCAAATCCTTTCGTCAAAGGGGTATCGCTAATACAACAATCATATATCCATGACAATTAGTCATGGCGAGCACGAATGAGAATTCTATACTCATTCAGTCATGTTCACAAACACTTAGAATACACTATTACAACATACATAGTGTATGTTAGCAAAACATGTATTAGGGCTATCCTTTCGCCAAGCAAGTATTTTATCCATGTATAATGTATTCATACAGCAAATAATCATGGCAAATATATCTCTAAAATTTATACGTATACGGTACTTTCTAGAATACACAATTTCAACATACATAGTGTATATGAGCAAAACATGTATAGGGCGAGTCCTTTCGCCAAACAAGTAATTTATCCACATATAATATATTCATACAACAATTAATCATGTCAAACACATTTCCAAAATTTGTACGTATACGGTACTTTCTACGAATACCTAGAGTATGTAGAATTCCATATTTTTCATCTTTAATCGAAACGAAAAACAGACAACACTTTGTACAGTGCAATTGCATGCAGATCATGAATCTATCATTATCTGACATTGAAAGCATTGAAAACCATAACCTATACACCTAAAGTCTACACCTTTTATCGTAGAATCGTAACGAATCCAATAGGTTTGCTAAGCTTCCGTATTCGGCAGTTTGGCAACCTATAGAACGAAATAAGTTATTTATTTCATAACCTACAACTATCAAAACTCCAAAACAGATTAGGGTTAGGGTTTCTTACCTAGAAACGGAGCCGGAATCGTCGGGAAAGCGATAAGAACGGAGTGGTTAAGCATGGATAGCAGCAGGGAAGCAAGGCAGGGAGATGCTCCCACATCTCCCACACTTTCTCTCTCTTTTCTCTCTCCTCTCTCTAGGTTTCTCTCAAATTCGTATGGCTGCAATGAGAGAGGGTTTAAGGTCCTTATATAGCCTAAAAACTAACCGAAATAGACTCCAGGTCAAAGTATACTTAGGTTATAACCAAAGCGGGTCAGTTTCAGCTCAACGGAGGACTTCTGGCGGGCCTCCTTGAGCCAAAGGTCGGACTTAAGCTCACTAACACTGGATCTACGTTTAGTTAAATTTTTATTTCAGTCGAGATTCCAGATTGCAAATGGCGGACCAGTATCAGTTCAACGGTCAACGGATCTCGATCGGAGATTCTGAGTATATGGATATGTGTATGAAATTTTTCCTGATCCGAGGGTGTATTTAGGTCAGATTCTGACGGTCTGGTTGCCTAATACTGATCCGCAAGCGAGAGGTGCCAGATTACTATTTGAGATATTTATTTTTAAAGAAAATCAAGTGTTTTCACACTCATCGCTCCGAACTCAAGCGAAAGCCGTGGGACACTGTCTAGATTTGATTTCCGAGATGGTTGTCAAGCCCAGCAAGGCGGTCCTAATTCCTTAACTTTGTGTTAATCGGACTTCCGACGTGCTGTCCAGATCTGATACGGAGTTTCGAGATGCTCCCGAGAGCAGCCGGGTAATGAGATTGATCCTAGATTTTAGGGTAACCTAGGGTCAATGATTCTACAAGTTTTGGATCTTACAGATTGTATTTAAAGTGATTGGTGCTAATTTCACAGGTACTCAAGTTTAACACTGGCTAATTCTCACCTAATTTCTAAAGGATTTAGTCCTGGGTGATTTTGGCCTGAGGTGGTACTTAATCCTGTGTAGCAATGTTTAGTTTAAGTATTGTTCTTCATTACCCAAACTTTAAGATAGCATTTAATGTGAAAGTACTTAGAAAATTTAAAGAACAAGGTGGTGAAAGGTGAGATTTGTGAAGGAAATGGGTTAAGGAGCGATTTTAGATTGTGGGATTCAGTTCTGACAAGTTAATAAGGTGTTAGGATCGACCCATTGCATAAGGACGTCTAATCCCAGGTTGGCAAAAATCCAGGATGTTACATTGGGAGTGTTGGCGTTTAAGTGGAGAAAGGCACACACACAGATACACCTCTTTTATAGAAGGAGTGGGCATGTAAGAGGGGCTGTGTCACATCCCACTTGGATTGGGTTTCTCCAATTTGACATTTTCGGGCGATCTTTCTTTAGATTTAATTCATCCAGTGTGTCGGGGTCATCAAATGAAGTCGTGGTATATGATTTTCTTGGTGATCTAAATTTTAGATTGGCTTATCTTGAAAATTCTCCTAACGGGTGCCAAAACGAACTTGATCTCAATTAACGGTCCACGCTTAATGATCAGGGCCAAATTTTGGGAGAAATGTGTAGTCAGGATAGGCAAACGGTTGGACAAAATTTGGTGGTTGGTGGAAAAAGCTTAAATCTAAAATTTCACTTTTTGTACCAAAATGAATGAACTGGCTTCAACATTCAATGATGTAGGATTATAGATTGGGGTGTAAATTTTTATAACCTCGTAGTCATATGAGACTAAAACGTTATCCAAATTCAAGTTGCGATGGACGACAAGAAGTGGTTAAATCGGAACATACAGATTTATAAGGAGTTGGTAAGCCTCGAAAGGATAACTTCGCGCCTAAGGATTGACACTTGGTTATTATTATGGGCAATCCAAGTCGTTCATATGAAAGGAAATATCCTACTACGACTACCTACGAGGTTTCTTTACTCGGTGGACACCAAAATCAACGATTACGGGGCTGATCTGTCAATTAGGCCACTTTTACAATCATTTAAGGGTTGAAATTCGACGTGTATAGTTAATTTATGATAAATAGGCATGGTGTAAAATTTTACATGAAACAAATCATGGGAACCATGTGATATAGAATTAAAGGGTCTAGGTTAATGGCATTTTCATCATTATTGTTGATATAAGAGTTTTGAGAAATCTAATGGTTCTAAATGGTTATAGGCACATTTCTAAGCGATTCTTATAAAAGAATTTATATCTAAATCATTATGAATAAAGAGTTATTCCCCAAATTAATTAGGGAATGTACATATATAAAACCACATAATAGATGGTTAGATGACATGTTAAAAATAGTAGAACTTGATGGTTAGTACTCTTACTATGTATGCACGTGGATGTGGTCAGTTTCATAAACGAAAGAACAAAAAGTGGGTTTCTAGAGTGATCGAGAGGTAGAACATGTATACTGTTAGATTAAAGTAACTTATTCACATGTGTAAGCTCCTCGGATTGTAGTTCTGATGGTGGGTTAATCATATTCATAGGTGGTGAATAAGATGAAGGGACCGGAATCTTTATTCGATGTGTACGAGCGGATGCTAAGATCAAGTAGCTAGTCTACTATGATCAGGTGGTCTAAACTCAGAGTGGACTATCAGATATCTTTACCTAGCGATGAATAGTTTATTGAACGGTTAGTTATGATGGACAAGTGAGAATACTTGGGCATATGATGATCATATCTCAAAATCAACGGTCAGGTGACTTGATCTATGAATGAAGATTATTCTCAACGGTCAGATTCGTGTTGGAGAATAGATGTAAGGTTATGATAGGTAGATTGGTATCATACACATGTACATAATAAGTTAAATTCTCTGGTAACACTCGAGAACTTTCAATACTCAGGTATTGAAAAGTTCGAGGTGTTACAATGTGGTCTCCACTTGTGGGCCGCACCATGATATGTATGTTGCATTCACGTCGTCCATTCGCTTTGCCAAATCATTATGGTTGTTGAGCTCAAAAATAAAACAGATCCACATCTTAGGTGGGTCACACCACAAGTTGCAAGGGGACTGGTGAGCCCAAGAGTTAGTGACGCTACTTGCATGGGAAGTTTGGGTGGGTTTCCACTTGTGGGGCCCACCGTGATGTGTTTACTTCATCCACATCGTCTATCCATGTCTCGGCTTATTTTAGTCGTAGAGCCCAAAAACTAGGCTAATCCAACCATCAGGTGGACCACACCACAGGTGACAGTGGGACGAGGAAACTCCCCCCCCCCCCCCCCCCCCCCCCCCCCATGTTAACCATGCAACATGGGAGAGGAGTCCCCCACTAGTGGACACCACCTTGATATATATGTTTAATCCATGTCGTCCACCAGTATCTCCAGATCATTTTAGGCCACGGGTCGAAATATGAGGCAGATTCGATTTTTTAGTGGGTCACACAGAGGGAAACAATTCCCAACTGTTGAAACCTTCTGAGGCCCGCCATGGGATCCCTATTTATCCAAACCACTCCCATTAAGAGCCTATTGGACTCCACTCGACCTGGCTTACACGGTGAATGAAGTAAATCATCCACATGGGACCCACCTTGATAGTGTATCACAACACAAAACAAATATATATAGCAAAAGAAAGGAAAAGAATGCTAGCAACAGCAGGCGTTGTTACTAGTGTCTTAGCGGGCGGATGCCCGACGTGGGCATAGAGTGGGTTTGACCTTACCCTCCCTGGTGCAGAGGGCTATATGCTAGGTTGAGTTTGACCAGCTCATGAAATGGATTCGCTATCGACGGGTTGAATAGTTTTTTATGTATCACTAACAAGGCAGATAGTGAAGTCTTTTGCACTCACTTAATTTTGCGCGCGATGGGCGACAGGTAGTGTCGAAAGTGCACTAAAGCCCAGTGATAATCCAATTTAGAACTATTTTGATATGTGGACTAGTGGAGGATTGACATGTACATTGCGTCATTAGCATATGATATTTGGCCATGCAGGCCCTTGCATCGCATAGCCTGGGTATAAATGATAGCATTTATGGAATTATCGGTTTAACCCTCCATCATTTCCGCTTACTCTGGCGTTGTACCCTTGGTACATACATTGCGCACACACGTGTTCGTCCGTTTCTTTCCCAACACGAGTGGTTGCGGGTGTCATGCCCCAAACTTGAAAACCGGGCTCACAAAATTTTTGATTTCCGAATCCGGCGCCAATAACCCCTGTAGTACCCCATTCTCGGCTCCCGGCACCCATATACTAGGTTCCGATCCTGGGATCCTATAAGGAGGATTTTACAGCATGAATTTATTCCGTAACAAGCATTACCCACGAACATCAACCAAGACACCATCATAAAATGCACTATGATAAAAAACTTTAAGGTACAATGCACATAAAGAGAAATACAATGATAATAGTAACGGAAACTCCTGAAGCTTGATTGCACGCTCCTGCTCCTGATAAGCTACGGCTGCGTCCTGGTGGCACCTGCACGCATCAATCATGCATAAGCTTATAGAAAACTTAGAGGGTGGTGAGAGTGTGTGCGCAATATAAGTGTGCTCAGAATGCAATAACAAAGTAATGCGGAATATGTTGGTGGACCCATGAATACTATCAGTCGTACTAAGGCTATGCGATGCAAGACAAGAATGCTATTGACCATATAAAGGCCATGCGATGTCAGGCGTGAATGATGTCGGCCATACCAAGGTCATGCAATGTGAGATGCAACTCAAGCATACCAATCTTCATCTGAATCTACATATCAATGCATCTCATCACTAGGGCATCAAATATCAGTACAGTTCCCACTCTGGATAATCACCGAGGTTTAGTACACTCCAAATGACACTGCCCCTTTCCCAGGCACGCAGTCCAAGTGAGCGTAAGAAACCTCATTGTCCACCTGACCAATAGCCTACCAATACCTATTCGGCATATCGGTAGCGGACCCATTTATGAGCTAGTCATACTCAGCCTAGTAATTACCCCTTACCCTCGGGCGGGTAAGGCCACACCCCCTTCCAACCGACCACGACACAGTGTGAGACACGACCTCCTGGTATTCGGCCCTCGTGCGCTCATGTATTCACTTGATCTCGACGTTGGAGTCATCCTCTGGTACCATCTGATTTAGAGATTTTCACCCAGGGACATCTATGGCGCCCCGATGCTAGTAACAGTATTTTCCATGTGCGATCCTGCCCTCCACGGTATGCCTGTGAAGGCTATGGCCCTGATGTCGCTAGGGCGTACAGTAATCATAACCACACAATGTAAGATGCATAAATCATGCATCAATCCTACGCATACCGTGCATTCATGTGAGACAACTCTGCCTATCAGGGAGTCCCATAAACGACCTACCCAATGGCATATGCAATGGTCAAGCACATCAAGCATGCAGGTGATGTGTATGGCATGTATCATGATGTTATGCTAAGCATACTCGTATGATAATGATATACTCTCCTTTTATCAAGGTGGGCCTAACAATCATGGGGGCCCAACAGTTTGGGTTAGTCCACTAAGGAAGATGAGAACGGGCCCAACAATGGGCCTCAGGAAGGGTCATAATGTGGACATTTAACCATCATTGCCCATCAATGTGGACATTTAACCAACATTGCTTCCAAGGGGTGGCTCACATAGAGTCAAACACATGGTGGGCCCATGGCCTCATGCAAGGGCCTCATACACAACATAATGGGCCTCACATAAAGGGTCTAATGTACACCACGATATGCCTTACTCATGGGCCATATATGCACCACATTGGGCCTCGTTCATGGGCCACATATTAATCATAATGGGCCTCACTCATGGGCCTCACATACATCACACTGGGCCTCACTCATGGGACTCAAATACATCACAATGGGCTCATCTATGGGCTTCACATACAACGCAATGGGCCACAACAATGGGCCTCATATACATCAAGTGGGTCACATCACATGGGCCGCACCAATGGGCCTCATATACATCAAGTGGGCCGCACCACATGGGTCGCACCATCTATACCATTCATCTATTTTACAGATCATTTTAGAGCGTTACCCAAAAAAAATGAATCATATCGGAAGATCATCTGGACCATACCACAAATAACAGTGGAGATAATGATTTCCATTGTTTAAATCTCGTAGGGTCACCATAACATTTATTTTCCATCCAATCTGTTCATATGGTCACAAATACCTGAATTAAGAGGAAAACAAATTCCATATTGGTCCAAAACTTCCGTGACCCCAAAAGAGTTTCCATGGTACACGTTCAATCCCCACTGTTTTTGGCAATGTGGTCCACTTGATAATTAGATCTGTCTTTTTTTTTTTTTTGTCTCAAGCCTTAAGATGAGCTCACCATCCGGATGGACAGGTTTGAATGTAACACATACATCATACGGTGGGCCCCACACATGGAGGGTGTGGATCAACGTATATATCATGGAGGGACCCACAGAACTTGCTATCGACAATACAGCAGCTATCCAGCCGCTAGACTGCTAGGCTACTGGCCCAGCGTCCAGCAGATGGACAGCTCGTATATAACACATATCTTAGATCAGACCCACATATTGCTGACGTCATCAACAACTATATAGCTGGAGTGGGGGGGGGCACGTCCAGATGAATGGACAATTATGATATACAACACGTCAGCAAGGTGGGCCCCACCTATCCAGAAAATAGATGGACGGTGTGGATGGGACCCACGCATGTCACTACAACAACTATATAGCTGGTGTGAGACGCACCAGCCAATCATTCTCAGGAAGGTGGGTCCCACGTGGGGCCCACCATATATATATATAAACTCATATTTATATTTTTATTATTATATTTATTTTTAATTTTTTTGTTTTGAAAAGGGTCCAGCGTCCAGGAGGTTAGACGTCCGTCCAACGGACGGTCTGGATTACATACATCAAGGTAGGGCCCCACATGGCACCGTCCTGACGGATGGCGCTGATATACAATACATGTATTAACAGTGGGTCCACATGTGGGCTTTGAATAAAGTTGATCTTTGTGTTTATCCTTCATCAAGGCCTGTCCAAACGGACAGGCAGCAGGGTGGGCCCCACAAGTGGACCATGGTGTGGTCCACTAAATGGACAGCATGGATAAAATATGTAAATCATCTGGTGAGCCATTAACAATGAAAGAGAGAGATAGAGAGAGAGAGAGAGAGAGAAGAAACGGTGTGATGGAGGGGCCCTGCCACTATGGGCCCCTCTAATACATACATCAATACATACATTAAGATGGGTCCCAAATGGGATCCATACCATCAATCGGTAGGCCCCACTTGGTCCATCACAAAAACTGAAATCTAATCTTACAAAACACCCACCGATTGCCTTCTTCTTTAGCTCCTTAGAATCCTTGGCTCCTAAGCTAACTCTTTAAGGGTGGATGATGAAGTTTGAAGGGTTGGTGGTGAGATGAAGGGGTAGGAAGTGGACCTTGATCTTTTCTCTCCTTAGAATTTTCTCTCTTGTTGCTTGGGATGGTAGAGAATGGAATGAGATGGAGAGACGGTGATGGGATGAAAGGGATGGAATGGATGGGAGAGAGGAATGGTGTGGTGTAAGAAAGGGATGGGTGGAGAGAGAGAAAGTTGACTTGTGGGGGGTGAGGTGGCATGGGGTATGGGTTGCTTGTCTTTGTTGGTAAGAAAGGGATGGGAGAAGTATGGGTTGTGTACTTGCTTGTACTTGATTGATTGAGGTTATGGGTTGTAGAGATTCTCTCGAAATTTGCAATGCTCGGCGTTTTTCTCAAAATAAACGCGGGCCCACAACTCCTGGCCTGGGTATCATATCGACGCGCGAGACGCGGCATTGGAACCGCGGCGACGGCGCGGTCTGTAGGGTATAAGTTTCGAGTCGAGTCGACATAGATATACAATATGCGACTTAAGGTCGAGCATAAACGCCGATTATAGGTCACGGGTCGGCGGAATTCGACTGGGAGGACCGTGGGAGTCTACAGAACGGTACGGACTAGGATACGGGCCTTACAGTGGGCGTGCTAAATTTTAGTTGTAGCTCTAATTCAAATCGAACAACAATGACCCTGAGCGCCAAAGTAGGTAGACACAGAGTATGACCGAGTCCTGAGAAAATCATTCGCCTATTCATCCACCTGCTCAATGTGTAAATGGATCAGGTGATAGTCAGAGGTTGGGGTTCGTCCTCTAATGGTGGGTTACTCCTTTGTCTTTTATATGAAAGGACTTTTCAGTACAGATTAAATGAAATGAGAAAGAAATCCTAACAGTCAGTCGTTAAAAGATACTTCTCGAATGATCAAATGAAGTTCAACGTGTAGGCATAAACTCTAATTACAGCTAAAGTTATCAATTACTGGATTAATGCTACAAATTACACTATGGAATGTAAATGGCAAGTTTGGAAAGTAAATGATTATGCTAAGAAAATTAATTTACTCAACATGGAAAGTAAATGATTACACTAAAGAATGTAAATCAACAGGATAATTGCAAAGGTAATTGAAAGATAGATTTTGGTTTGATTAGTTTGGAATGAGACAAGTTTCCTGTTTGTCTTGCTTCACCATTTATAAGCCCTGATCCAACATCTCTAAATTCTTCCCACGTTCCTAAAGTTATTATAATTGTTTCTCCACTACCTAGTTAATGGATGCCTCTCACGTTCCTCCTTGGATTCTCTTTTAGTTACCTATCTAGCGGTCGTGCGAATTAAGTTGTTAGCCACTTGTCACTTGGCCATTCGAATTCGGTCACACCATTGTCAACCGCTTGGGTGATGTTCAGTTGTGGCTGATACGTTGTGGATCCGCTTTCCGAAATGCAACCGTACATATCTGCAGAAAATCCTGCAATTGTAGCATGCTCATCCGTATAGATTACACGTATTTGGACTTAATTGGCTAAAGACAGGACTCAACCAGATAGGATACAGACATTTCCCCCTCGTCGTTGTCCATTTGATGAAAGAGACAACAATGTTTGATGTTTCATTAATGTCGCCTTTAAATGCCCACATGTGTGACATAAAATGAACCGCCTTCGAACGGTCGCTTTGCTATCGACCACGTCGAATCATGGCATTAAATGATTCTCGAGCCAATACGTCTCTTTACTAGTCGTTTTGCTACAATAATTGCGGTTTTGCAATAAATGCCCTTTCACGTTTTGCGTCTATATATTCGCCACTTCGAATCCGATTTCATCACGCTTCCGAATTGCTTTCTCTTTGCAACTTCTTTCTTTGAAACATTTGTTTCTCATCCTTTTGTAATGGCCGCTTCTTCTTCGTCCACTTCCTCTTTCGATCAGAAAGATATAATGGCAGTGAATCTATTCACCAAGAAATGTACCAAGGAAATTATTTTCAAATCTCCTTTGGTTGAAGAGGCTTTCTGTCTTGGTCTGACGTTTTCTCCAGAAGTTTCGGCCGAAGAACTTCAACTTTGGATCCATTCTTCCCTATCTGCCTAGGAGATAGCATTCTTAATAGATTTCGAAGCTATCCCTGACACGGCCAATGCGTTGAAAACACTAAGAACATGGCCGAAACCACTTTCAGGATGGGGAGATTGGTTCACTCGAGTGTCGTCCTAGTATGAAGATCAGTGGAGGGGGATTGGCATATATGAATGCATCGAACTCTCTCTCTCTCTCTCTCTCTCTCTCTCTCTCTCTCTGAGTATGCGGTCAATACATCTCTTCTTCTTTCTCTATCGTTGTTTTAGAGTACTTCACCTAATACCTTCATTTTTTGTTGTGGTTTGATGAGCATCACCCTCAAGGATATCTATCATCTAACCGAGCCTTTGCCTTTTGGGACGACATACTATGCAGATGCTAAGACAAAGCAACGCAAAAACTTTCCAAGAAAGAACGCCAAGGGCTAACCAAATTTATGAAGGATTATCACAAATTTGAAGGTCCGATCAAATAGGATGAGCACATCGCCTTCCTTCTTCTCTGAATTTGCCGTTGTTGAGTGTCAAATATTGCATATTTCCCCTTATTTATACCTTGGCTTTATGAACATGATAGCACGTAATCGATATATTTATGCATGCTTGTTTTGCAAGGTGAATTTGAGAGCTTAAAGTGAAATGGATTCTAAAAGTATAGATTTGATGCTCAAGAATTGTCAAAGCAAGGATTGGATATTTGGAGGCCAAGATTGAAGATTTTAAGAATCTAATATCCAAGAAAACCAAGTGAATAGGAAGAAAAACGAATTTGTAAAGTGCAAAAATTCAGAACTGCTAAACTTGACTTCTTAATGACATTGAACACACTTCGATGCCATCGAAGATAAGTGTTTGACGCCATTAAAGGAGGATCGATCACATCGAGATTTAAGTGAAAAATCAAGTTTGCTACTGGATAATTGGTTGCAAAGTTCGATTCCATCAAAGGATAAGTTCGATGTCATCAAAGTCATTTCGATGACATGGAAGATTTCTGGATTTTAACCTCAACTTGTTGGACGGTTCTAAACCACTTTCAATTGCATCGAGGACTTGTTCAATGACATTGAAGATTGGGTAATGACATCAATAGCTACACAATACGAAAAGACAACAATTCGAATTCAACTTGAACTCCCACCTTCGATGACATCGAAGTGTCATCGAAGGTGCGCGGAGTGCGTAAAATTGAGGCGTTTCCAAAGTCAACTAAATAAGGACTATATATTTGGGTTCTCTAAGGGATTCAAAAGTACGAATTAGGGTAGAGGAGTAGAGCCAAGGGTGTAGCAGCTTCCAAGAAGTTCTTTCTTCATCCTTAGTTTTTCATGTTTTTCTTTATGAGTTTTAGCTTAATCATGTCTTTGGTTAGCTAATCTCTTAGCTAGAGCTAAGAGCTGAAGCTTGTAGCTTTTTTTATGATTATTCTACTTTGATTCAAGTTTATGTTGAACTTTCATTGATTTCTAGTTTGAATTAAGGAATATTTTCAGTTTTCTATGATTTATTGTGACTGAAATTACAGTAGATGTTCAGGAAGCTTTTGATATCTTCTTATTCATTTTGCAATCGTGTGATCTTATTCATTTTGCAATCATGTGATCAATAAAATTTATAATTCACTATTGTCTATGGGCATGGTTGATGCATGAATTCCTTGCGATCATGAGATTGATGCTTCATGTGTGAACTAATTCAATGAAGTTCAGCACTACTTTATGATTTAACTACTCCATATTCCAAAGGGATAGAATAGGACTTTGATTCCAGATGTGTTCTTATTGAATCAAGTAAAGTAGCATCATAATAACTACAAGTAGATCCTTAGCGTTCTAGTTTCCATTACTTTGATGGATTCAATTTACAACATTTTTTTCTCTAAAATTCCATATTTTATATCACTAGTTCTAGTTCTAGTTATTTTCAGAATACGTATAGGTTAAGTCCCTATGAATTCGACTTCGGTCTCATCGAGTTATTACTACAGCGCAGCCCTGCACTTGGGGTTGTGAACAGCCGTCACTTGCTATGTGTCAATGCCTAGTAGGTCACAACTAAGTACGTTGTTTTGGCTGAATGCCTTGCTCAAGACCATTGCATAGCCTTGGAGCCATATGTTCTCAGTCACTCGTATCGAGGTCTTTACAAAGTCACTAGTAAAGGACTACATTCTCCAGGAGGACCACTCTGTCTTTTTCAGATGTGATTAGTAGCATATTTATGACCTTCTTCCTTTAGTCAGCTGGCACATACAGACAGATCATACTCTTCTTATGGCGACTGAATTCTTCACATCTTTCTAGAGAATATCTCGGTCGACGATTGTCTCACCGGATTATTTTCCCTTGACAAATCTAAAGAAAATCAATCATTCATGCCCTTTGCAGAAGAAAAGACTTATGGGTCAAGATGGCTCATAGGGCAATTCAATCCTAATGATGAGTATTTAGCTGGTCAGTTGCATCAGGCTTGGACCTGCTATGTCATCGGCCACGACTTGGCTTACGGCAGCACAATTGAGAAAGGCAAAAATACAAAAGCAGGAGTTGAGCAATACCATCCTTCCCTATTTGCTTGGTAATTATGTCTAATGCAATACATTTCGTGCCCTCTCACCCATAAAACATACACAACCTCCTTGCGATCGCGTAATAGTAACAAATGGAGAGCTTTATGTTTTTCTCAGCAACTCTTCTCGTAAGGAGTCGCTCAACTTGAAGATCTCAAACTATCCGGAGTCTCCTGAAGCAATGGGCAGCTTTGTGGCATGGTGGGATCGTCAGTATACTAAATTTATGGGCGACCGAAGTGCTACAGAGCTTATATCCCAATTTTTGCTCTCAATTGGGTTTAGTGGTGAGCAAGAAAAGAAGTGCACCTATGTCGCTTGCCACTACTGCAAAAAGAACAGCGAGGGCGATGACGAGATTGGCCGCCACTTCTCCTGTTCTGATAGTCGAAGCACCTATCCCAAGGGTCCCACAGATTACACAGGAGCATCTTGATATTCTTGTAGCCGATCAACTGTAACGAATGTCTCCAAAGAATATTTCAGATTTAGGAGGTATCCCCAATCATCCTCCTTTAAAAATTCCCAGCCTTTCCTTCCGGCGCACCGATCTTCCCAAGTCTCATTCGATGACAAGAGATCGACCAATATTACAATCGAGTCAGATGTCAAGTTCTTCTACAGTCGTGACTGTATCAGTTTTTGAAAAATATTTTAAAATGAAGTATTGGCCTGGTCTTGGTGTCAAAGATTATTCCCACGAGATTGATGAAGGCTTAAAATGCCATGAGGAGGCTCATTTCAATAAGTGCTGGAATAAATGGTGGCGGCATAGAGAAAGATTGAACAATCCTAACCTTCCATTTGATGAAAAGTATCTCACACCTTATCATCATAATCCGCCATCATTCCCAACCTCCGCTCAGCCGTTAGCAACTGTAATAAAAAATCCTCAAGCCATTAAGGATCGACCGGTTGTCCATGCGGTTCGATCTAACTTAAGTGAAAACTACTTGGTTGCATATTTACTTAAAGTAATTTTCTTACTTATACCCTTGCTAATATTGTTTCGGTCTTTTCAGTGACTCGAGAGTTGCCAGTGACAATGGTGGAAGAGGTAGAGACTCAACGGCAAGACATGCCACCAATACCATCAATTCCTTTGACTGTCATTCCTCCATCAACCACAACCTCAACAACTGTAACGGCAGTGGCAATAGTGACTCCAGTGGTCCTATAGGATCCCATTCCAGCGACCATCGAGGATCTATCTCTTGACTCAGAGACAACAGCTAGTGCAGAAGACACTCCCTCCAGTAGCCCGCTAAAAGTTAGCACTATTCCTATTGACGCGGAGCGTGCACAACAAACTCCTCCTTCTACTCCAACTGCTCGATGAAGAATCTTGATATCCTCCACTCAGCCTTTCAGTTTTAAGCTAGCTCTGATTCTCCACTTCTTCCATCACTCATGATGATGGAGGAGATTTAGACTCTGTCCGAGTCTGAAATGGTAGTTGTGACAATGGTGCCTGAGGGATCGGTCGAGATCGAAAAAGTCGTGATTGAGGAAGAGACGACCATTGAAACTTCAACAGAAGTAGCTCAACAAGTCTTGGCCAAGACTTTAAAACTGCAATCGGTCGATGTCGAGTAGCCGGTTGAAGCTACTTCGATCGAGATCCTTGCAGCATCAGTCGAGGTCGAAATGGTCGATGTCAGTCTACTTCCATCAACTTCCCCAGTGGTCGTCCTTGGAAATGTTACTCCTACTCTTATCGACCTTCCTCCTGTGGATGACATTCTTTCTTCATTTAAGAGAGCCCTTACCGGAGAGACATTCATGGTAGAATCCCCTTCTTGTCCTAGTAACCTACAGGATTTAAGGTCCGAACTACACGACCTCCTTCAAAAAGGGGATGGTAGAGTCTTTTGATGCTGAATTGGTTGAGAGATCTGGCTGATTGGTCGAACTAGCATGTGTACTGTCTTGGTCGGACTCTACTCTAGCAACCAGAATACCAACTTTCCTGGAGCTCCAAGGAATGCTCGAGATATATTACCGCACTGGGGTGGTCATTTCTCTCACCAAAGCTGAAAGGAATGTGGCCGAATCCAGGAGGACAAGTGCACAAGAAACTGCTCAGGAACTCTCGGCCAAGAATACTGCAGTGAAGGCTTCCGAAACTAAAATTGAGAATTTGGAAGTTAAAATCATAGCTTTAGAGGCTGAGCTGCTCGCGTTGAGACAGGAGCTGGCAGAAGAATGCGAAGAGTGCCTCAAAGCTAAAGAGGAAGCTTCCAGGTTGGCTGTCGTTGTATACGCTCAGGTAGAAGACATCGGTCCATTGTCTCGGTTGGCGGCCAAGAGGGAAGCAGTACCGTGGGTTGCAAGAGTCGGATGGAAATGGCCAAAACACTTTTACAAAATTCCATGTCTTCCTACTTTTAAATGTAACTACTTTATTTATGTAAATGAATGGCCACCAAGCCCTTTTCATGGGACTTCTGTTCTTCCAATTCTTCATTATTATTATTCACAACTGAATGTTGAGTGGTCCCTTAAAACTCGGTAGAACGTGGATCGTTCCAGACATTACAACTGAATAGGAACATGCATCGTTCTTATCGTCATGCTTCCTTTGGACCATTGGTACTAGGTGCCTATTATTTAAATGGCTCTTCCCCTTTGTTTCTCACTTCATCATTACTCCTTACAGATTTAGTCTTTCCTAATGGCCTCCAACCCAACTTCCCTTATCTCAAGCACTGAGTCTTATCTGAAGGAAATTCTCAATTTTGGCTTAAAAGACTATGCCTTCTCCAGCTCGTTCTCTAGTGCCAATAGATTTACGATTGACGCCTCTTGCTCGATGGACGCTCTTCCTTTGTATGAATCAAACCATCCGCTTGAGGAACTTGTTCGAAAGCTGCAACACTTGCATACCATGGGGACGCATTACAGTAGTCTGTATTATTCCCAGCAAGAAAACTAGTGTTACTTAGAATAGCAAGAAGCAGCTAAAAAGGATTTAGCCAAAATGAGTGGCAAGCATGAATTAGCCTAGTATGAACGGTTGTGATGTGCCCAAGCACATCAACTTAACCATACCATGCTGCAAATGCTAAAGTCATACAAGGTCGGCTTGATTGAAGAATTACAAGAGCGTGGTAGCGCTTTTTATGCTAAGGAAATGGCCGATCTGGAGGATTTGTCATTCTTGGACGAGCTTATCCTCCTATACCAAAAGTGGTTGAGAGCAAGTTATAATGTTCGGAAGGCTGCCGAACATGAAGTTTCTTCGATCGAAACTCATGTCGACCAGCTACTTCATCTCTTACCAAACATTATAAAAGAAGGTCTGGTTGGGCTCCGTCTAAAGAGAGAGCTAAGCAAAGATGCGAACTCTTCTTAAAGATTTCGAGCAGATGAAGATTTAGTTCAATCGACCGCTCTTTCTTTTTTATGTTCCTATTTTTATTTCCATTTTCCCTTCTATAGCCACACAGTCGATGACCAACAAAGCGATAAATAAATTTTGAAAATAAATAAAATTTAAACGGTCGAAGGTACCTTAGTTTCAATCGTATTATCTAGTTTGGATGGCAATCTTAGTAGTTAGCCCTTACCTTCTAGCATGTATATCCAGTACTTAGCTATTTTCCTATCAAGGCCATACCTTAGCCATGCAGACAATATCTCGCTCCCTGAAAAAGCTTCATTTATTCGTCGTATTCCTACAATCTTGGGAACGGCTTGTTCAACCTTGGATGTCCAATAGTCGCTCCGCACCCTATGCGCATTAACTATTGCATTCTAATATATATATATATATATATATATATATATATATATATATATATATATATATATATATATATATATAAACGATATTTAGGCTTCAGAATATCTCACAAACCAAATCAGACCAGAACTCCTATTGTAGAAGCTTAGTATCCATGGAATTCTCTGCTCTATCTGTCAAGATAATGGAGGAGATTTTGGAGGAGGGCATAGAATCCTTCTCACATTCTCCCTTTGCATGCGATCCCTTCCATTTCCTTAGGGATGTTGACGACCTTCTTAAGAATCAACGGCCTCCTCAGGAGATTTTGAATCTTATCTTCGAACTTCGGTAACTCGGAGATGAATATTTTGAGGTGGACATAAAGATTGAACGTTGTACTACCGCCTTGAATCACACACACACACACACACACACACACACACACACACACCACACACACACACACATATATATATATATATATATATATATATATATATATATATATCTCCTGAGTTGGTTGCGTTCATTGAGTCCCAGATAGCATTCTATTGGGATAGCACTGAGACTAGCGAGGCTGGGAAGAGAGCAACTGATTTTGAGCAAGTGGCCATTGACCAGCGCCTTGCCTACATCGAATGCACTTCAGCCGAGCTTTTGAGCCAGTAGGATTCGTAGACCGAGAGGCGCAACGTGGCGAGAGAAGCGAAAGTTAAGGTTGCCAAACGCTTTGAGGACCTCAAATCGGCCAACTTATAGTTCTCATCTCGCCCCTCTCCTTTCTCGTCTTGTTCTTCTTCATCATCATCTACATCATCTTGTAACTGATAGCTTCGTATGTTCAATCGACCGCTCTTAGACTTTTTATTCCCAGTTTTTTGTATAGTCGTGTGGTCGATGACTGGCAAGGCGACAGGTAAATTTCAAGTTAAAAGAAAACAGTGGAAAAGCAATTACACAGCTTGAGTATACTAGTGTTATAGGCAATCTTATATATGTTATGTATTGTACAAGACTGGATATAGCATACGATGTGAGTAAACTACACAGGTTTATTAGTAATCCAAATATAGAACACTGGAAGGCTATTGGTAAGGTTCTTAGTTACCTCAAAGGAACTAAAGAACTGGGGTTATTCTAATCATAATTTTCAGCCGTGTTGGAACTGCATGGGACAATAAGTCCACAATAGGGTGAGTATTAACCTTAGGAGGTGCAGTTGTTTCTTGGGGGTCCAAGAAATAGATATGCATAACGCACTTGACAATGAAGTTTGAGTTTATATTTTTTGTTACAACAAGCAAAGTGGCTAAGTGGTTAAGGGATCTTTTACTAAAAAACTCATTCTATGTAAAGCCTATACTATCCATTTTACTTCATTGTAACAATGAAGCCACTCTACCGAGAGCCTACAGCGGCATATATAATGAAAATTCAAGGCACATAAGTCCGAGACATAACTATGTAAGGTAGTTTGTTTAAAATAAAATCATTACGATTTCATATGTAAAGTTAAGCAATAACTTAACTGACCTTTACTAAACCTCTAACAATAGAGGTAATTGACATCATCTAGATTAATGGAGTTAAAACTCTTCACTCAAAGTTTCACCAGTGATAGAAACTCAACCAATATTAGAAAATCTCTAAATACGGGTTCAATGAGTAAGAACAAGTCATTAATAAATGGAAAGTTTCATGAATAAATACAATAAATAGCCTCATCCAGGATAAATAGTATTGACCATTACAGATAGAGGATTGAGTCGTAGAACTCTTAATAAAATCCCGTTTAAAATATAAGTGTTTGTAGCAATGGGGACATTTGAAAGATTTCACTTATATAAAGGTAGATGTGGTGCCGCCTCTCATGAGAGTTGGAGTTTCTCTTGGGACCGTTCATGAAACAGAATAAGCATATGGCCATTAAATATGCCGAGCAAGTATTATAAGAAAACTTATACAACACAAATGTGATTATGTGTGTGGTATCTCTAGTTCTATTATGAAGAAATAACCAATTCAAGGTTGGAATAGAAGCTTAGGTCCAACTAGTCGACAAAGCCCAACTCTTCATGTGTATATGATATTCAACGCATCTAATAGATTAGCCATCATGAGCATCACTTTTTAAAACTGTAATAGCCATTGTTGAGTGGGTCAGACATGTTTTATTATTTATCAATATTAGAATGCTATTTTAAATGGTAGGGACCAGTTGATGCATAGATATTACTGAGCATTTAAATAGATGATCCAAAGGGTGTGGCCAACTACTTGAAACGGCTAGATTTTACATGCAATTCATATTTGTATGTTATTATATGATGAACCCTAGCTTTTCTTTCAACCAGTTGAATTTAAAAAGCTCCCTTTTGGGAAACGCAGTCTCTAACAAAAGGCCGTCTGGAACGGATCAAGTAAGAGACCAAGGCCAGTATTGGTTTTCGATGGACCCGCCATGATTTATATGTAGATTCAATCCGACCATCATATGTGTAACCTCATCTTAGGCTTAGATTCAAAAAATTACGTTGATTTGTGTTCAAGTGGGCCACACTAATGGAACAATTGAGAGAGAAAAATCCACTCTTGATTTGTACATGGCCCACCGTCATGAGTATGGGAAATCTATTTTGACCATTAGATGCCATGAAAAAAATCTATGCCTAGGGGCCAACAATCAAGCCCGTTTGTGATGCAAGGAGGCCACACTACGGAACATAGTTTGAAGGTTGAGCTTTTCCTTTGTATATTTTTCCAACCGTGTAGCCCACTTGAACAATGGATTGAGTTGATTTTCAAGCTCTAACATGGGTTGACTCACCCGATGATTCGGACGGATTTCATATTAACCTTAGGGTGGGGCCCACCCAAGTTGACAACCTGGTTCCTCTTTGAAATAACTTTTGCCTAGGCACTATTTATTAGCATTAATAAGCTCTTAAATTAAGAACTAGTTGGACCATCTAATTACTTGTGTGTGAGCATTTCTCTATAAATAAATAGATAGATACATGCATGTGTGGATGTGTGTGAAATATGGAAAGGTAACTTTACCAAGCGAAGCGAGAGTATGACAAGGTGTCATCCTAGTTACAAATACAAAGGGGAAGATATGCCCAAGAATCCGTCAAAAGCCTCATAATTGTTCCCAAAAGCCCTAGTAGCACAAGCCGATTCAATTACATAAGGCTTAGCATTGAGGAAGACCATTTCTCGGGTACTCAAAACTATCCTGAAAGATAAAATACTGCATGCCAAACTGCCCACAAAATTGCGAGCAGGGATACCACTCAAGATCACCTTTGCTTGCTGCACCTGCTGCCGTGCCTCAGTGGTAGACTCTCAGGATTTGTCACGAGCTCGAGCATCCCTTGTGGTGCGAGTACATGAGTGTGGGGGGGAGTATGCTTTAAAAAATAAATAAATAACCATTACCCCTTGCCACCTAATGCCATTAGCTATGATGGTCAGAAGGGCATGATGAAGATGTGGTTTACAGAACATCCAGACAAAGGATCTTTGACATATCCTGGTGGGTTCCAGTGGGGTAGAAGGATCAAGCTGAACCGATTTTTCTTCACACTGCATCCTAGCTTATTTTTTAAGGTGGGCGCAATATTTCCCCCTTGGCTGGATGTTTGGTCCCTGCTAGGGGATTTTAGTTAACTTTCACTAAAAGTTTACAAACTCCTCATAATTTAAATTACTTTGTAATTTAGATTGGCTAGCATAATTTCTAAGTTACTACAGATTGAGGAATCTGGTAAGGAAGGTGGAGTTAGTGAGCTGTTGGGGAAAGCAGAGATTAACGTCTGCAGTTTTATATATAATCAATTGCTTAGATTCAAGCTTCAGGGTTAGCTTTCAGGTTTATTTTAAAATTCTTCTACAAGAGATGCCGTGTGCTTGTTGCTTCCATAAGGCCATATAGGGTGGTGTGCTTGTTGCTTCCATAAGGCCATATAGGGTGGTGTGCTTGTTGCTTCCATAAGGCCATATGGGGTGGTGTGCATATGGAGTGGTGGAAATAAAACAGTAACTAAGAAATAAAACCAAACCCAGATGTGATGGTTTCCCTCATTTGCAAAAGAGGGGAGGATTGAAGAGACCGACTTCCTTTTCTTCATATTTCCTCTATGAAGGGCTATTTCCTTTTTCCATTCTCAGACCTTTTTTTAAAAAAAATGAAACCATTCCCTTTTCCACAGTTTTCATCAGATGGGACACTGTCCTTCTCCTTTCCTATACTTTTTTGGTTTCCCACCAATCCAAACAGGTTTAGGAAAAGAACATATGTTTTTAGAAAGAAGTTAAGCTCTTACCAAAGTTGACTGCCCAAGAAATCTAGGAAACATGGTCTGCAAAAGATATGATCAGAGCTATCTCTTTTCCATATTCCTTCTTGATCTCCTTCTGCCCGACACTTCCACTAGTTCCATCATAAACATGTCAATCAACATTTTGGTAAAGAGTGTAGTCTTTGCAAGTCAGTGAAAGAACCGTGAGCTTGGTTTATGACCGGCCCCCCTTCTTTGTTGACCTTTTAAAACCTTAAAATTGAAATATAGAGGCAACGTAACTCTAGGCACTTCTACAGAGACAAAATAATAACATCATCCGTGAGCCTCAGCATCTAGGAAAAAACGATGGGAATAATATGGTATTGCTCATGCAAGCAATACAACATTATCCATGGGAATTCCATGAGAAATTACAAAAATCAGCACTCCGATTGGAAGGAAACTCATCACGGTCTGTGTAAAAAGATGTATGAATGCCATCAGTAAGGAAGGTCTCCTTTAGGAAGTTCCCAGTTATCTTCTTCTTCGTCATCATCCTTCTTCTTCTCTGACTCTTCCTGTTTATCAAACATCTTTGGTCTTGGCGGAGGACGCCTGAAGGGTAAAAAACAGAAACCAAAATTAAAGCATTACAAAATCAAATTAATAAAGAAACACCTCGTCATTTTCTTGCACTAAACAAATAATCAGGAGCATGAAAAAGAAAAAGGAAAAAGAAAAGTGGTGAAAATACAATAGTGAAGAACTCATCTTCATTCATACAGTAAATTATTCTAAAATGAATCCCGATCCACCACAATCATCAGATAATAAAGTCTACCCAAGTATCACACTTACTTACAGGGACACTTGGTACACGTAAACAACAGCTCATCGGCCTGACACTATCGTGTGTGGCTCTTCTTCTTTTTTGGCGTATGGCTCGAAATCACATGATCGTAACCATTAGACTGGGGAAGTTTTGAGGGTAACAAGAGGTATTTGACCGAATGTTACAGAGAGGTCATAAAAGTGTGCCACATCCCTAGGGAATGTCCGATATTGGGTAAGCTGCTAGACAAGATATTACAAACTTTAACATCCTTAACCCCAAAAACCCAATCAAGAACATCTCTTTTAGGCATCCAAAAGACCTCCCACAAACTTTTACTATTGAGGAAACACCTATTTCTTTCCTTCCAAATGTTCCATAAGACTGCTAGCAAAACCAAACACCATATGACTAGTTCATCCTTGCCGAGAAACCCGTCATGCCAAGCCCAAAAAAGTGTAATCACTTGAGAAGGCATTACCTGAGCAACTTCGAACAACATAAAAAACCTGGACCAAATTTGCCTCGGGAATGAGCAATGAAGAAAAGATGATCTATCAACTCCACGTCATTCATACACAAGGCAAATATTGGGAAGGATCATTGAACGTTTATGAAGATTATCTATAGTTAATATTCTCTCTCCCTACCAACCAAGCAAAGGCACCTTGGATGGAGCATGGTGGAACCAGAATCCATGAAAGAAATCCTGATTTGGAGAGGACGAAGATCTACAGATCAAGTTGTAGAAAGCTCGAACTGAAAATTTACCCGATGGAGTTGCCCTTCAAACCGGGGTATCCGAGATGGATGAAGACAGCATAGGCGCTCCAACAGTCCATATGACTAGTTCATCCTTGCCGAGAAACCCGTCATGCCAAGCCCAAAAAAGTTAATCACTTGAGAAGCATTACCTGAGCAACTTCGACAACATAAAAAACCTGGACCAAATTTGCCTCAGGAATGAGCAATGAAGAAAAGATGATCTATCAACTCCACGTCATTCATGCACAAGGCAAATATTGGGAAGGATCATTGAACGTTTATGAAGATTATCTATAGTTAATATTCTCTCTCCCTACCAACCAAGCAAAGGCACCTTGGATGGAGCATGGTGGAACCAGAATCCATGAAAGAAATTCTGATTTGGAGAGGACGAAGATCTACAGATCCAGTTGTAGAAAGCTCGAACTGAAAATTTACCCGATGGAGTTGCCCTTCAAACCGGGGTATCCGAGATGGATGAAGACAGCATAGGCGCTCCAACAGTCTGGTGTACTCGTTCACTTCCTCGTAAGATAAGTCTCTCCTACTAGGAGGGCACCATACCTCATAGGCACCTTGAGGGAAAGAGCAATTGGCAACAAGCATATCTGGAGATGGGGCCAATCTTGCCAACAAAGGGAACTCGCTTTCCAATGACCTTTCCTCACCCCACGGGTCTGCCCATAATCTGATATAAGTCCCATCTCCAATAGAAGCTAAACCTTGCTTGAAAGAAGGACCGATAAAGAAGATCGCTCTCCATATAACTAAAGCTCGATAAAGAGATGATCTCTGTGTCTCCCACCCAGCAATTGAACCACATATTTTGAAGCTATAACCTCCCTCCAAATCCAGGGTAAAGGAGTGGTCCAGGGAAGAGAAGGCTAAAGACTCAATAAAGCTGGAAGTTAATTTAACGAAGATTGACAAGGGAGATATTGCCTCCTCTACAACAACACCAATGTTGACACCCTATGATGTTGTTGCTTCTACTATCTTGAGATCTGGTTGGACATCTTCTAGATCTAGGTCAACGACTAATAAAGTATTGAAACATACAGAAAATTAAATATAAATACTTTGTGAAGCAGTACTCGAGAGTCCTATCCCATCAGTCATCAATGATTGTGTGCATTCATTTATATGCCTTCGAAGCTTTTGCCCTTATGACATCTTCCATGTACCATATGAACTCATAAATGGAAACTATAAATGAATGTCTTGTTATATACTATCCTTAGTGCAATAAATGGGCTCCAGAATACCTATTGCACTATGCGTGTGGTCCTAGAAAGAGTTGCTCATGACAAACCCTTCAATCGTCATTGCCAGAACACTGTCTTTGATTTCAATTCCTACTCTTAAAATTAAATACGCCTTTAAATCCATGTTTGTGTTTCAAGAGGTTTTCTATGGCGATGAAATTAGTAGCAAACCTTTTCGCCAGAAGGGCACTACATCACCATGACACCTCGCAAGCATCTCGGCTAATAGTAAAGTGTGATTATAGATAAAATTAGTAATTGCCCGAGCATTAACAACCACACTCTTAACTATAGGCCTATCTCCTATCGCTTCCGCTGACGACTGTCAACCCTTCTGCTCTTGTCAAAGACATGGAACGCATCTAGACCCTTCAAAGGCCACGTGGAGCCTTCACACGGTCCCGATCGACTTCCCTCGAAGACGTCGACCCTCAAGAAGCGCATTCGCCGACGCGGTTGCAGGAGACGGCTCCACGTGGTGCGCATGCAATGGACGGGTGTACGACGTCTGGTCCCATCATCGAGTATTCGGCGGGTAGGGATACGTGTAGGGCTCAGATGAGGCCACGTTAGCACGAGATTTCCAGCGATTTAAAAGGTCCAATTATCGATGACCCCATCTCTCGCAGCCCTCGACACATGTCCTATCGTGTCAGCACCTCGAGCCCAACCCATAGCCACCTGTCCTTCTGTTCTTCAAGGCCGTCTCACGTGTTCGCTCCTCTCCTCGAGAATGAACCAGGTTATTCGGGTCCGGGCCCGACTCCGAATAGATCTCTTATGACTATTCCAGTCGTGCCAAGCTCTAAAAATCATAACCATCTGCTAGTTATCTCTGCCCCACCTTCTTCAACCGCTCCAACAGACATCTTCCTCGGTAGCCTAACCCGAGAAGAGTCTCCTATGGCAAACTGGCAGACCCTGAACCTTTTACTATCCCCCCTTCGCGTATCAAACCAAAGCCCCTGCTACTCCGAGGACGATTTCTCAGGTAGAGAGGTCTCCGACTCGGGCTTCTCGGACTACCAATCCCGCCCTCCTTCCCCCTCATCCCCCCACGACTCCATCCCCCCATCAGGAGACTCCTCAGACCTGGGTCCCATCACGCTATTCCAGGAGAACTCTTTGTGTGATGTTTTAGTAGCAGAACCTTTACAGATGTGTGCCGAACTCCCTCTCCATCCAGATGATGCCACTGAAACAGCGACAACGGACGAGAGTAGATCAAATCTTATCAATAAGATCCACAATAAGCGATGGATCAAAGAAGCGGTCAGGCACGTCGGAAGATTGCTAGGGTTGTCATTCGGGGACAGGATGAAGGACTACATCGCCCTATTCCAATGCATCGAAAACAGGGGTAGACCCCTCTCAGAAACCAGATCTCCATCAAAACAAAATCCTAAATCCAATAGCAACTGCGAGCTCCAGCGTCTGGAACCTAGTTCAGGCCTCAAGTCAGGCTCCAAAGCCAAGCTTCGTGGGCAGGGTAACCGGGAAGCTTTGTTCCCCAATGAAGATAATATCTTGGAATGTTAGGGGGGTGGGCTCAGAGCAGAAAAGAGGCCCCATTAAGGATTCAATGAGTAGAAATAATCCCGACGTCAACTGTCTTCAGGAGACCAAGGTCCCCCACTTCAAGATCAACCAACTGGCCACCCTGTGGAGGGCGAACGACGCGAAGTGGGTAACTCTTGACGCATCCGGAAGCTCGGGAGGCATCCTCTTAGCGAGGAAATCTTCAAAGTGGGACCTCGGATCCTCATCGATTGGAGTCTTTTCGGCTTCGGTAATCCTGCAAGATAAGTTCTCCAACTTTCAATGTCTCATTTCTTTTGTTTATGGCCCTACTGCAGATTCTGCTAGGACAAATTTCTGGGATGAACTGACCCAAGCGAGACAATCTTTCTTAGGACCTTTCTGTGTGGTCGGCGACTTCAACGTCATCCGATTTGCGGAAGAGCATTCTCGTAGGAGAAGGGTTTCACCAGCCATGAACCTCTTCTCTAATTGGATTCAGTCCCACAAACTTATCGATCTCCCATTATCTGGGGCGAAGTTCGCTTGGACCAACGGTCGCAGATGCCCCATCCAATCTAGGCTGGACAGGTTTCTTGTATCTCCGGAGTGGATCGAGGCCTTCCCCTCAGTTCTTCAAATCGCTCTCCCAAGAACGACTTCAAATCACTGCCCTTTGTTGCTACTGATGGAAGATGAAAACTGGGGCCCGAAACCATTCCGATTTAACTCTTCCTGGCTCAAAATCGATGGCTTCAGTTCCAAGATTGTTGAATAGTGGTCGAGTTTTCAAGTCGAAGGTTTCGCAGCTCATAAGCTCATCTGCAAACTGAGACTCCTCAAACTCAAATGGAAGGAGTGGTTATAGGAGGAGTTTTGTAAGAGAGAGTCAGAATCGGAAGCTCTCCTTTCCGAACTCCAGTGCATTGATTCAATGGTTGAAGGCAATCCAATTTCGACAGAGATCCTGGGCAGGCGCATTCAAATAATTCAGACCCTATCGGCCAGGGCTTTGGAAAATGAAGCATCCTGGAAACTCAAATCTAGAGCCAGATGGATAGCCGAAGGAGACAAAAACACCAAATACTTTCACAGTATTGCCAACATGCATTCCCGATCAAAGGCCATCTTCAGTATCACAGAGAATGGAGCCTACTTTGAAGATAAGCAGGTAATATCGAACCTAGCTATCAGTCACTTCAAAGCCCTCCTGGAAACTCAAATCTAGAGTCAGATGGATAGCCGAAGGAGACAAAAACACCAAATACTTTCACAGTATTGCCAACATGCATTCCCGATCCAAGGCCATCTTCAGTATCACAGAGAATGGAGCCTACTTTGAAGACAAGAAGGTAATATCGAACCTAGCTATCAGTCACTTCAAAGCCCTCCTGGAAACTCAAATCTAGAGCCAGATGGATAGCCGAAGGAGACAAAAACACCAAATACTTTCACAGTATTGCCAACATGCATTCCCGATCCAAGGCCATCTTCAGTATCACAGAGAATGGAGCCTACTTTGAAGATAAGCAGGTAATATCGAACCTAGCTATCAGTCACTTCAAAGCCCTCCTTTCTTCTGAAAGTCGGGTCAAACTGCGGCTCAATCTCGCCCATTTCAACAGACTGGAGAATGATGAGGCTGAGCTCCTCGAATCTCAATTCACACAAGAACAAATCAAGGCGGTTGTAGACTCTCTGGAAGATAAATCTCCTGGGCCTGACGGAATTCCCGATAATTTTCTTCCAACATTTCTGGGAGGTCATCCATCAGGATGTATTACTCTTCATTCATAAATTCCATAGCAGAGGTAGATTGTCGAAAGGTCTTGGTGCTTCATTCATAGCTCTCATCCCCAAGGTAGTTGGTGCTAACTCCTTTTCGGACTTCGGACCAATCGTCCTGATTGGGAGTCCGTACAAAATCCTGGCCAAGGTCCTCTCCACTCGTCTATCGAATGTTATCGGGAAGTTAATCTCACCCAACCAAAATGCCTTCATCAGGGGCAGACAGATCACCGACTGTGCCCTGATCACTAACGAAGTCCTACATTCGCGCCAGAAGTCAGGCCTTAAAAGCATCTTTTGCAAACTGAACATCGCCAAGGCATACGACCACGTCGAATGGGGCTTTCTCCATTATATGCTCACTCATATGGGTTTTGGGGCCAAGTGGAGAAGATGGATCGACGCCTGCATCAGATCTGCTCACTTTTCTACCCTTCTTAATGACTCTCCGAAGGGTTTCTTCAAGAGCTCGAGAGGGCTGCACCAAGGAGATCCTCTATCTCCCCTCAATTTTCTTTTAATAGGTGAGGCCCTTTCCAAAATGTTGTCTAAAGGTCAGGACGAAGGCATCTTGAGAGGAATAGCTATGCCAGGGCTGTCTCTTCCCATTACCCACATTCAATTTGCGGACGATACCCTCATCTTCTCCAAAGTAGCTGAGAGTTATATCGAAAATCTTCACATGGCTCTCCGTTGTTTCGAGGCAGTTTCCGAGCTGAGAATAAACATGGCGAAATCGAAATTGTTCGGTGTTAACATGCAAACAGAGGACCTCCACAGCTTAGCTGATATCCTTGGATGACCTGCAGACTCTTTTCCCACTTCGTTTGTAGGCCTGCCCCTTTCCATAGGCCCTCCTGTTAAATCTATGTGGGACAAGATTATATGCAAGTTCCAGAAATACTTGGCAAGATGGAAATGTCCCTACTTATCACTGGGAGGCTGGTTAACCCTTACCAAAGTAGCCCTCTCCAATCTTCATTTGTATTTCATGTCCCCGTATAGATGCCCTGCCTCAGTGTTACAGTCCATTGACAACCTTAGGAGAGATTTTCTATGGTATGGGAAGGAAAATCAGAGGAAGATCCATCTCCTTGAGTGGAAAGAAGTCTGCAAGCTCTTCCGGGAAGGCGGTACAAATGTTAAAAACCTAAAAATTATGAATCAGGCCCTTCTCGGCAAGTGGACTTGAAGATTAGGTTTTGAAGGCGATGTTCTTTGGACACTGATAATCAAAGGTAAATATGGCTCCTCCCCCGGTGGTTGGTGGACCAAAGATTCTTCCACCTACAAGGCCTCCTACCTTTGGAAAGGGATTCTTCAGTCGAAGCAGGCAATCATCCAGAACATTAGTTTTGAGCTCGACAACGGATCCGCCATCCGATTTTGGGAAGACCTATAGGTGGGTGAAGAATTGCTGAATACCCGATTCCCGAACATCTTCCGGCTTGCCCCAGTCAAAAACATATTCATATCTAATTGCTTCTCAGTTTCTGCCACTCAAACAGTTTGGGACGTAAGATGTTCTAGAAACCTCCATGACTGGGAGCTATCTGAATACACGGATCTTCTCGATTGCATCTCAAAAGCTATGCCACTCCAATCCTCGCCCGACAAACTAATCTAGAGGCTAGATAAATCTAGCTCGTTCACGGTCAGCTCCCTCTATTCCTACATCATGCCAAAATCGCATCAGGCTATCCCTGCCTCCCCATTCATTTGGAGTTACCCTGCCCCCCCCCCCCCCTAAATTCCTCTGTTTTGGTTAGTTGGTGGGTCGTAACAGAATCTTAACTGTAGACAACCTCATAAAGAGGGGAATGCAGATCATGAACATCTGCTTATGTTGCATGAAAGAAGCGGAATCAGTGAATCATCTTCTGGTGCACTGTCCTTTTATTACCCAAATTTGGGCTGACTTCTGTAAACGCTTTAAGATAAGTTGGTGCATTCCAGACTCGGCCCTCAACCTTCTATTGACATGGCAAGGGTTCAAATTGGGAAAAATCAGAACGCCTATTTGGAGAATGGCTATTTTGGCAATCTGGTGGTCAGTTTGGGTAGAGAGAAATGAAAGATGTTTCAATGACAACTCCTCCTCAGCTATCGTAGTTGGTTTTAGGGCCAAAAGGTTGTTATTCGAATGGGTGGTCAATGTTAAGGGGTTGAAAGATTGTGATCTGTGCTTTTTAGGCTGTTAGGGGTTGTCTACTATCTCAGCAGATCTGATGTTTCCTTTATGCTTTCTGTTTACTCTAATTTTATAATTTATATTAGTCCATTGCTTTTGAAAAAAAAAAAAAAAAAACATGAGATTCCAATACAAGTCGTACTTCATCAAATCCTTTTGCGCCTTCACGAATGCGCTCCCATTGTCTATGACAAACTGCATTACATTCTTCCTCCCCAACTCCTTCATCACATCCTTAATCAGCCCATATATATTTTGTGTTTTTTAATTTCATTTGACGCATTAATAACCGTTAGAAATATGGTCCTTTTATAGTAGACCATAAACTTTATGATGGACAACTTATTAGGCCTTGTCCATCCATCACAAATCAAGCGCAACCCATAAGTTTTCCATGACATTCTCAACTCGTCGATACAACAGTGCATTTCAGCAAACTCATCATCCAGGTAAGGCCTCATAATTGTATGTGGTGTAAGTGGCACCACCCTCACCCCCACGTTGCACTTTATTAATCATATTGTTAAAGTGCAAGCTCAGAGCTGCTCTAGTTGGCACCTGGTTATATATAAAAACCTTATAATAAATTTCCCCATCCTCTTTCTTACATCCCCTCCACTCCAAAGATCTTTCAACTACTTCTGCTTCTCCCCTCTTCCTTATAAATTGTCATATCTGAAGGTACATCCGTCACCCTCACACTACCACTACAGCGCATACCTCCAAATCATTGCCCCTTGCTCCACTACCACCACCTGCTTCTGAAGACCCCTCGAAAGTATGTTTACTCCCTTCCCACTGCCAAATCTGATCTCTAGCCCACTTCTCCAGTAAGGATTTCTCAACAGCCCGTCTATACTCGAGGTCATCATCTTCATCTCTTCTACTGCTCCAAGACTCTGTACCGGACACACCAACTCCTCCCTAAACTCCCTCTCACGCTCAACACACTCATCTCTCCATCTCACCTTGTCCGCAACAACACAATTTGCGGTCTCATCTCATTCAAAACATGTGTTCAATCCACAATACTCCCTACCAGGTGTTCCTTCAAATAGGACACTGCATCGCTCTTTGACACATGCCCACAATAATTGCACTTTGACTCCTGTCGGTTGAAAACGAGCGGAGTCTCGTGCTGACCAACCAATATCAGGTTGCCCCCCTTTCCTAGACATTTTATACTTGCATGACCACATTAGACAAAAAGACTATTGGGAACAACAAATAATATTATCTCAAATATTTTCATAATTTTTTAAATAAATATTTAATAACAAATCAAAAATAAAAAATATTTCTATAATGCATATAATTTATTAGCACATTGAATGTATTAATTAATTGCACTAAATCAGTCCCACAATGGTTTTTCTTTAATTTTTGTGAAAGATAATCGGTCCTACATTTTACAATGCATTTATTAAAAAAATATTTTTTATTTATGTTGTATAAAAATTAAATTCATTTTTTATTATAATAAGTGTGGTTGATATTAAGATCAGCACACACTCATCAATACACAAATATACAAGGAACCAATTTTGGTTGGTCAATATAATTTTTTTTTAAATAACAAATTTTTAGTTATTTTTTTATATTTTTAATTAAAGGTATTTTTTCCAAAAATTCCATTAATTTGTAGATCAGCCTACAAGTACTCTCATATGATTTTTTTCACACCCTAATTGCAAATTAAATAGGTGAACTTGTGGGAAATTTCAGATTTTCCCCAAGTTCCTCCGTTTCTCCCAAAAAAAAAAATCATTGGTAAAAATTCATTACTGAGCATGCAAAATCATGGATTTCAATGTAGAGTCTATTGATTCTAAACTATTTAAACAAGAAAAATAACTTTAAATGAAAAAAAAAAAAAACTTGCTAATTAGGTTTCAACCTGTTTTCGCTCTCCGATCTCAATTTCTCAACCTAATCCTCTTTTTATCTCCAAATAACTCGAAAGGACCAATCAAAATCCTTTGAGAAATCCAATAAAAATGAAAAAAAAAAAAAAAAATGAATTTTTGGTCTTTCTCTGATTTTTTTTTTTCCGGCAAAAGAGGGTGTTGTCTCTCGGTAATGTCAATACATAATTGCATGTATTGACGATACTTTATAGCTTATACGGTGATATTTTTAAAACATGGCGTTGCATCAATATATCATCAATACATTGCGATAGCATGTGATATTTTAGGTGATACAGGGGAGTTTTATAACTTGACCCTGATTTCATATCGTTAAAGTGTGATGTTGATAATATCGGAAGATACCACTCACTGGTAGAGCACTCTATGGCTGAAAGCCAGCAATCGCAATATGCCCTTCTTCCATAGAAGGGCTAATGCGAGGATGAGGAGTAATACCAATTAAAGGATATCATCGATAGCAGAACCATTGAAGATAGGAACGAGATAAACGAAAGATCTAGGCGTTTTACACAAAGCTCCATATGAAAGAAGATATCATCAGACCCAGACTCAATGGGCTCCCTTTCAGTTGCTTGTCAGAGGCAGTGTAGTCCTGAAAGCCTTTCAAAGAGGAAGAGATCAGCAAGGCTGTTTTCAGTTTATACAACAGCAAAGCTTCGGGAGCTGGTAATTTCTCGATTGGTTTCTTCTGGAAGCTTTGGAAGACTATAAAGCATGATCTGATGGTTGTTCCTGTTGAATTTCATGAGAGAGCCAGATTTAATAGAAGCATCAACGCTTCTCTTATCTACCTCATTCCGAAGAAATCTAGGGCCTCTAAGTTGAAGGATTTTACAAGCATCTACAAGATTATAGCAAAGACTCTCACTCAAAGATTAAAAGCAACGATGCATACCATAATATCTCACTATCAAGGAGCCTTCATTAACAAGTGCAAATCCTTGACGGCACCCTGATAGCTAACAAATACATCCATTGAAGAATGGCCGCTAAAGAACCGGGTTTGGTGTGTGAAGTGGACATGGAGATAATGAACAATCACATAGATTAAGGCCTGTTTGGAATGTGGGATTAAGTGGTATGGAATTGCAATTGGTCCAATGTAAATTCCATATGGCGTTTGGAAAAGATGGGAAGGATTGGAGTAATCCGGGTATCATATCATCCACTTCCAATAAAAGATACAGCGGGATTTCTAGTGGATTTCAAAATCCACTACATCTGTGGGCCCAACGTTGATGCACGTGTTTTATCCGTGCCGTCCATCCATATGCGCCCTTTACACGTGACGATCGAGTTGAATATGCATACAAGTGACCGACATCAGTTGTGAAATCTGGTCCGTTGATTACAATTCAATGGTCCACCAAACACAGGTTTCACTTAATACAATGTTTTCTCAAAGGAAAAATTTGATCCTAAACGTGGGATTGCATGGTCAAAATACCATGGTATTTCCAGACATATAATCATTGTGCAATAATGGTGTTAGTTCCACCTAATGCAACTCTATACCATTTAATCTTGCGCTCCAAATAGGCATTTTCTGATGTATGTGATGGATTGGGCTTCAAAGCTGGATAGCAAAGATGGATGTTGGGATGAATATCCACTGCATCCTTCTCAGTGATGAACTAATGATCAACGAGTTGCCTTACAGGCATTTTAGAAGCTTTAGGAGTCTAAAACAAGGGGACCCTCTCTTCCCATTTTCATTCCTAATGGTAGCAGAAGGCCTTAGTAGGTTGTCTACAAGGGTGGAAGATCAGGGCTTGATAGAAGGTTTCCAAGTACGACGATCCAACATGTTGATATCCCAACTACAACTTGCAAATGGCGCACTAGTTTTATGCAAGGCGTCAGGGAGAGTTTCAATCTCAAATTTATCCTTAGAAGCTTTGAGGTTGTAACCAGGGTAAGAGTAAACTTGGGCATGAGTTTGATGGTGAGCATCAAGCTTGTGGACCTAAGTTTGAGCCGTCTAGCAGAGATGGTGAGTTGCAAATCTCAAGCCTTTCCTATTACCTATTTGGGTCTCCCACTGTGAGCCAGCATGTATATTGCCTACTTATGGGAGCCAGTGATCGAAAATTTTAAGAAACGCCTTGCCTATTGGAAGAGAGAGTATTTATCCATTGGAAGAGGATTATTCTAATCAAAGTAACACTAGCAAATATTCCAATTTGACAACAATAGTGGAGAAATTTGAGAAAATCCAAAGGGGTTTTATGTAGGGTAGCTCAGAAGGTAAAAGGAAAATCCACCTCAGAAGGTGGAAAGATGTTTAGAAATTGAAAGAGGATGGAGGTTTGGGAGTAAGCAAAGTTAGAGAGAAGTATTGGACCTACTATCATTGTTGTCATATGCAATCGCATGACTGCTTATGCTATCGCGTATGCCATTTTGAACTACTGGATAGCATATGCCATGGTGGCATATGCAGTTATCATGCTATTGGGGCTTATGCGATCACACAAAGAAATATGCGAGCGCATAAGCCATAGTTATGCAGTTATGCCATTGTGTATATATTATGCATTGGCATAACCTCCTAGCAGTTAGATTTCTAACTGTTGGTTTTTTTTTTTCCTTTTTTTGGTTTTTTTTTTCTCTCACTTTTTGTTTATAAATAGGCACTCCATCTCCCTATTTTCACTAGGGCTATACATCGAGCCGAGTCGAGTCGAGGTGGGCCAAGCTTGGCTTGACTCGTACGTGCTCTCCTCAAGCTCGAACGGTCTCGAGCTTACCATTGGAGCTTGGCTTGTTGGCCAAATCTTTCGAGTCGAGCTCGAGGCGAGCTAGTGGATCAAGTCGTGGCGAGCTTACCTAGAGTCGAGTCGAGCCTACTCCCAACCCGACCCACACCTGACTCAACCCAGCATCCCAACCCAACCCAACCCACACCCGACCCAACTCCCAAATCAAATATTCAATTAATAATAATAATAATAATAATAATAATAATAATAATATATAATATTAGATAGAGCCATAGAGGTACCTTGTTGTTGGTGCTGATGGAGAGAGATCTCGGGCGAGTGGACGAGTACAGGCCGTACGGCTGAGACACGTCAGACAGACTTTGAGTCGAGCTCGAGCAAGTGGCCAAGTGGGGAGAGAAGAAGGAGAGAGACAGAGATAGATACACACACACACACTATGGAACTCAGGCACAAGAGAGAGAGAGAGAGAGAGAGAGAGAGAGAGAGAGAGAGAGCTCAGGCGCAGCAAGTTGGGTAAGGAAGGGACAGAGTAAGAAATGGACGGACCGGTAAGGTAAGATTTAAGTTTAACTTCTTTTATTTTTAATATAATATATATATATATACATATATATTATATATATAATATAATATATTATTCGAGTTGAGCCGAGTTCAAGTCGAGTCAAGTCGATCCGCTATGCTCGAACTCGGCTCGTTTTCAAAACGAGTTGGGTTATATGAAGCTTGGCTCACCTCGAGTCGTCGTTCAAGCCGAGCGAGCTTTTCGAGCTAGCTTTGCTCGTGAATGGCCCTAATTTTCACAATCTCATCTTTCAATCTCTCTGGTCTTTTAACCCTCTTACACTCTCATCTTTCAATCTCTCTAGTCTCTTAACCCTCTTACACTCTCTCACACTATTATTCTCATTCTCTCTTAAAATGACATCGTTAAAATTTGTATGTTGTTTTTTCACATTTTTTAGTATATTATTCATTTGAGTAGTTGTTAGTTAACTTGATATTGGTATAATAGTTTTATAAAAACAATTCCCTTCACTTGTAGTATTTTTACATATTTTTTTATTTTTCCATTTTTCCTTGAATTTTCCTTTTTTAATTTTCTTTTTAAATTGTTTGCAGGGCTATGCCATCGCATAAGCGCAGAGCCCCCTTGGGTCATACGAGATCGCTTATTCCATTTGACAACATTGCCTACTATGCAAATGGTGGAGGTTTGGTACAAAGAATCATGCTTTGTGGAGAAGTTATTTTGGAGAAGTACGGGACTGCAAATAGGGGCTGGGACCTTAGCATCGCACGTAGGGCTCTAGTTTATAAGATATGGAATGGTGTCTTATGAATCACTCCAAGATTCAGGACAAAACTATTGATCGAAAGGCTAAAATTCATGGTCAATTAAGTGGACGGTGTCTGCTTCTAGGAGGATGAATGGATTGAAGACAAACCACTTCTTGTTAGATTTCCAAGACTGCTCAGACTAATGTTGAAGCAACATGCTATGGTCTATGAATGCATGGAGCACAAGGGGCAGATTGGTGCGGAATATCATCCTTTGAAGAATCCTTAAGGAATTGGAGATGGAAGACTTACAGCAGATGCTTAGCAACCCAGAGGAGGTGTATCTCAACCCCAATGAAGAGGACATCAGAAGCTGGAAGGCGAGTGCATCGGGCATTTTTCCAGCAAGGTCTTTTTTTTCTGCAACTTACCCATCTCAAGTACAGTTCTGTTTGCTGCATCCTTGTGGAGATCGGATGGCCCTCAGAGAGTTGCGGTGTTCTTTTGGTTTCTTGTCCTTAGAAAAATCAGCATAACAGTATGGCAATACCCAACAGCTGTGTCATGTGCAAATTGGAAGAGGAGAATGGTAACCACATCTTCCTTCATTGTTACGGTGGCATCCACTCTTTGGAGTCAAATTTTTGTATCATTTCACATCGATTGGATAAAGAGACAATTGTTTGGTGAGGAATTTACAAGCTGGCCAGCAGGCCATTCAGGAAAATGAGCAGAGTTTTATGGAGTCTCTTACCTTCTACCATGTATTGGGAGATATGGAAAGAGAGAAATAATCAGATTTTCAGGGACGACCAGGTGACAACAGAAATTATTAATGACAAAATCAAAGGTTCATTTATAAATTGGGTAATCCTTTCTAACAAGTTCTAGGTCCGATCAGCAATGGATGTTACCAAAGAATGGCACCAGCTGGTTCTGGCCGGCCCCGTCCTCCTGAAGGAACATGCAAGATGAACTTTAGAGGGGCGTCTGCTGGACCTCAGGCCTTTGCTGGAGTCAGAGGGATTCTGAGGGATGCCGATGGGCATTCGCTTCTAACGTTTTCCAGTCCGATCCATCCTTGCCCACCCATCACAGCAGCAGCCACATCTTTAAGAGAAGGCCTAAATCTATTCCATAGAAGAAGTGCTGCAAGAATACTTCTTGTGCTTATGCAAAAATTGGACACTTGGGGAGTCCCATACCACGGAAAGAGCACATATCAATAGGAACTACATTTGATAATGTAGGAGCCTGATTCATCAGCCATCCAGTTGTTGGATAAGCACAATGCAGCCCTACCGGATCAAGCATCCAAAAGAAGAAGAAGGAAAACAAAAAAAAAAAAAAACAATATTTATACATATTAGTCCACTAAACACCGCCAAAAAACGATAATCCCATAAAGACGAATACCTCAATGGTTCTGCAAGTGAAAAACTCTTTATGATGGGAGAAGTCTCTTGTCAACGCGTCCTTCCGAATCGACTATCATCAAAAGTCATGCGGCACACACCATTTGACCAGCAAAATCTGGAGCTGAATCTTGTGGGCTCCGCTTCATCGTTTAACAAATCAGGACCGCTAGCCTCTGGATTAAATATTCTGTTTACTCTAGTGAGGAGAGAGTTAGATGATGCTGCCGAAGCTCTAGCATTAGAAGGTTCTAGTTGTTTGAGTATGTGTATTGGGAATCTTTTCCCCTCTATAGCTAGTTTAATAAAATTTTGTTAGTCTCTCTAAAAGAACAAAATGCTAAAAATGGATGTTGTTGTCGCCGTCGCGGTTGTTGTTCTTGTTGTTTTTCCTCACTCTAAACCAATATAATCCCATTGATTGATAGAAAACCACGAAAGAAACAATTTTTTTCATAACTTTCAGATAAGAATCTTCGAAGCTATCAAGCAATCCAAGAAACTGAAAAGAACCCAATTCTGCAAAAATCAAGCAAGACCCAAAACAGCCCTGCACCTGAACATTAGAGAGAGAGAACTGAAAATCAAAGAATTTCCGTGAAAGAGGATATATTTTCAAACAAAACCCACAAAAGAAGCAGACGATCCTAATCGTACCAAATCGATTTCCTTGCTAAAAAGGAGATGAATTCAACAAGACCTAAAAGAATCCTCGTCTCTAGCAGGCAATCAAACCATCTGAAAGAAGGAAAAGTGAATGAAAAATCGAAACCTCCATCGATTCCGCTTGGAAGCTTCTCTTGCCTTCCTTTTCTTCTTGTCCTGCTTATTCTCAAAGAACCTCCTCCGCTTGCATTCCTGGATGACGCCAGCCCTAAGGACCTTGGAACGGAAGCGGCGGACGAGGGACTCTTCTGGCTCGTTGTCTTCCACCACCACCTGCACGTTGTATGCTGACCTGCATAAGAGCCTGGTGCTGCTTCCAAGGGAAGGAAATACATACGATAGTGAGTGAGAAGACGAAAAAGAAGAAGATCCAATTCCTGTTATTGGAAATCTCCCTCTTCTGCAAGTAAGAGAAAGAGAACAAGGAGGAGGAGAAGGAAGTAGGAATGAGAGGTGGAAAGAAGAAGAAGAAGAAGAAGAAGAAGAAGAAAGGATGGGTGGTTTGGATGGTCTGAATGAGAGAAAGCTGCAGAGAGAAGAGGCCATGAATGAGACAGACCGAGAGAGAGGTTGCAGCTCTTGTTCTTTCTTTGTTTCTTCTTCTTCTTCTTGCTTCTTCTAGAAATTGTTTTTGTCCTGGGAAGTGGAGGGAAGAAGGAGAAGCGACCATGACATTCGCGTGACCAGGGTGGAAAATAATGTTTAGCACGTGCTGAGGATCTTGTCCGTTCTTCAAGCGGGCCCGCCGAGGCAGCTAACGTCGTGGTCCACTTGAGCCTTTGATCTGCCTCCTTGTTGGGGTTCTACCCTACAATGATCTGTCAAAATGTATGGACGGCGTGGATAAAACAGATACATCACAGTAGGCCCCTCAGAGCCCGGTCAGCACCGTCAGGCTTGGATGGATCCCCGGATACACAGAGTTGGTTGGGACCCTGACTGTGGGGGCCACCGTGTGTATGTGATTACATACATGCCGTTCATCTGTATTGGAAACTCATTTTAGGACATTATCAGGAAATAAAGCAGATCCAAATCTCAAATGGACCATGGTACAAGAAACAATGAGCAGTAATTAACCATTAAACAAACTGGCATATGCTTTCTACAAATCTCAATAGATCATTATAAATATAAAGAGTCCAAATTAGAGTGAGCAACAAAGTTGGGGTCAATCGTGTCAATGTTCATGCATGCAACCACTCATACAAAGGCTACACATATATGCTATGTAAAGGCTAGTCAAACCTAATGTCATGTGTAACCATGCGATGTGATTATATCAATCATGATGTTTAATCCATATCTAAGTATGATTTTCAATTAGAATCACTAGGGTCAAGTACAAACACCAAACCACATCATGGAACATACAAGCATATGAGACATCACTACTTTGCCTCATCAGTGGCGTACCAATGCTCACTCTGCTCGCTAGTAATAGACCCATTTTCAAGTTGGTCAAACTTAGTCTTAATCTCCATCACATACTTCGAGTAGGTGAGACTGTACCCATTACCGACCAACCACACAACAAGAGGAGACACGGTTTACTGGTATTTGGCACTTATGCACTCATGTATCTACTCGGTCTCGGAATTGGAGCATCTTGGGGCTACAAGGTTTAGAGCATTTCACCCATGAACATCCTACATACCCAATATAATTATAACAGATTTCCGATGTCCATACTCATATACGTCATCTACTACAAAACCGCAGAGGCTACAACCCTAATGTCACTATGGTGTATTCTACAACCCTGATACGGCTAAAGTGTATATGCAAGCACCTTATACAAATGCGTGAATGCATGAGTCCATAATCCGAGTTATGCAACCATGTGATGCAAGTCATGCGTGTATGCAAGGCGGCCCCATCTTATACGAGTCCCTTGAAAAAGCCATAAGCCGTAGGGTCATCAAAGCAGCCTTATCGCACATAGGCAAGCTAATAACCATGACATGAGTACCAACCGTGGTCCATTGGCCAGCAAGGGCGCCACCAGCTGGATAGTGTCCCTAATCCGATTGTACTCAATCATGAACAAACTATCATAGAAGTCATTCACACATGATGCAGATGAGATATGATAATGTATAATCATATATCCATTACGTATGAGGTGTGTAATATAACATCAAGCATAAAAGCAGTACTAAATCAATATAAGAGAAATGTTAAATCAACGCAAGAGTAATGTTATATCAAGCATAAGGGAAGTGCTGCATAAATATAAAGGAAGTGTCATGTCACGCATAAAAATAAGGCCACATCGAACTAAACTATCAAGTCATCGCATTTAGCTAAGTACGATTGTGCTAAACATGGTCAAATCGCACCATGCATAAGACGTGAGGATCGCTTGAAGTCCAAGTCTAACCGGCCCCACAAGACTACACTTGAGTGGACTTTTACGATAATGAGCCCACTCAACAAGCGGACCTAATTATACTCCTAGCGATGCATAAGCACAGAGCTATAGGCGAGGTCCACAAGTGATCATGGTAGTCCCCACAAAGGCATTAAGGTGGATCCTAAAGATTGCCCAAGGCAAGGCTCGAGAAAGCAACCCATATCAAAACTAAACATGGCCCATGTATGGGCTAAAATAAGGAATCCCATTGGGCCCTAAGGAAAGGCCCCACTAGCGTGTGAATCGTCCATGTGGCATGGTCCACTTAAGACTTAAATTTGCCCCATCATCATACCTATGCACTAAAATGGACTGACAAAAAGGATGGCCAACATAGGTAACATATAACCATTGTTGTGGGCCTTATGAAGATTGAAACGGAGGGAGTCCAATCCACCTTGCTAACCGAGATAGTGTGGCCCACTAGGACTTGATTCTACGCCTAAACCGTTGAAGAGAGCTAATCATGGTATCGATGCATCAACTCAGATAAATGCAACCCATTCAACCTCTTCAAGCAACTCCTTGCTTTTCTTAACTGTCATCTGAAATTCGGCCATGATAACGTTGATGGAAAAGAGATCGCATTGAGTGCCCATAGCATCTTCAATGGTGAAAAGCTCCTCGTCAGAAAGAATATCTTTGTGAAGTTTGTCCCAATAGATCCAGCAAGCTTTCACTCGACTTCTCTTAAGTCAGTACTGGCGACGAAGGACAACTTAGCCAATAGCTCGCTCGTATGCCTCTGGTATATGATCAATCTCCATCAAGTGTGACTCATACTCGTATGTGAGTCTGCCGAAATACTTAGATTCCCTTTAGGCGACATCATACTGCTAGGATAATTCATAAATCTTGTTCAAAGTATTCAAAAGATCCTACAAATCAGAGTTAATAACAATAGAGTCTATTGATTGCTTAATCAAATGAAGAATATCAAAAACATCGGTAGAATTATTGATGTCTTTCAAATCCATTGCTAGCAGAGTAGTCAAGAGAGCATTGGCCTGCACAATAGTTGATGATGATGCATTTAGAGCAGGAACATGATCAGGAATAGGCTCAGGAAGGCCACCTTAAGAAGAAGACATGGCAATACTTAGTGGATAAGTTAGGCTAGCAAAGGGAGAAGTAGTGCAGAGTTGGCTGATGATCAAGTACAAAATTTATAGATTGGAAGCTACTACTGTTATGGCTAGCAATTTCCCATTACTATCAATCATTAACTACTGGCAGTTATGGAGACATAAATGTGGTGGGAACAGTTATTTTCCAGCATAACCAACTGTCGTGTTGTTTATTCAGTATTCAAATTTCGAACGAGGAATGAGCCACTTACTTGAGCGGTTACTTTGGGAGATGGGGCAACATTCCAACATATTTAAAAGGTTACCTCATGGTATCTCATCTAGGTTGTCTAGCTTTGATCCAGAATGTCAAATGGCTTTAATATCTAGACAGATATAGCCGGTTAGTGTTGGCCGAATATGGTCATCAATTTCTTTGAAAAATAAGTGACATATGTGCATAGCACAGTACATGACACACATGAAGGAGTTCAAAGAAATAAAAGTATCACTGATTTCATTAATATTAATTTAGTACAATCAGTGAAATACAAACAAGTACAAATAACAAAAGGGTATAATTTGCACGATCAGATGGTTGAAGTAGTAAAAATTCATTGCCTCGTCGACCAAGAAAGACCTATTGTTGTGGCCCACTTTCACCGAGGAGGAAACTGCCTACCTGAAAAGGTCCCTGGGATATCGGACTACATCATGCCTAAGTTTGGGATCCACCTTTACTTAAGATGGATGGTACTTAAGATGGATGGTACATTGGTAAGGAAACTTGTGACAAAGATTGACGTTAATAAGGCCATGTTGGTCTGGTATCATTGTCATAAGTACCAGTCTAAAACGGGTTAAGGGTCTTACATCGATTAACCCAATTTAGCTAACTCTAGAAGACTGAAATCCCACCCAGTTTTCAGTAATAAATTAGAAAATGAAGACTCCTATACTTTGGTCGAGGGTCCTTTTCCATGCAAGCCCAGAATATAAAAGATCAAACATCATGTATTTGCATGACTTGATTGAGCCACCTCCTTAATTTACCTGAATTCTTATTCCAATTAGGTGGAGGCAGTGGCACTACATAGACCCGAGACCAACCAGATGCCCAGGCTACATTAGTTCAGTCAAATACGACGAGAAACCGAACCGCGGCATGGTGAGCCTAAGTTTCGATCCGGTCCATGTTTTCTTTGGACTTAGGTCCGGGATGATTCCTAGATAAACTTAGAAGATGGTTTGATTCACAATCGTCCTATCCCCTTTCTTGAGCCGAGTTGGGGATCTCACCCACATTTGCCTTGGCAATAGCTCAACCTCTGAATATTTGGAGTTAGCACTAAGGTTGAAGGACAACTGAATGCCTCTTAGAAGATCTCCCATAAAGAGAAACCAGGGGTTGCTGGAGGACACCACGACTAAGATGAGGGGAGTCTGGTTTGATGAAGATGGTAACTCTTTATGGTATTTATAGGCACTCAGTAAGTAATGTTTCATTAAGATTACCTAGATATGTGGATTGATGCAGACCGATCATATTGGATGGATTCATCTAAAGCGTTGAAAGGTCAAGCGTCATATTAATGAAATCCGTCCTCGATTTAATGAGCTCGACAATGGATGTCATGCGGTTGGCATTTATTTCATATTAATACGATGGACATTGGAAGTCGAAACGCTACATTTAATGCAAAAATCATTTGTGGTGGAAGGAATATCAATTGGAAGATTTGTCTAGAAATACGTGCGATCTTCTGCTCAATTTATGATACCAAGATGTGACAACCACATAAAGAAAGGTTAGATTGAAATGCAAATGTGGTTAAACAAAAGGTTGAACATAAAGTTAATAATATAGTGTCACAGGTGGACACCTCGATAAAAATGTAACAACAGTTAGAATGGCCATCATGGTCCAAATATTATAGAATGAATTAAAAAGTTCAAAATTTAAAACTACGCAGGCTATTGTAGCTTTCGGCTGCAGCATCCGTTTGAGCACTTGTTGCGTGCATCTCTTCCTCTAGCCTTAAAATTTCTTGTTTTACCGATCCAATTTGCGTTGAGGAGTCATTTATCTTGGCATGAGAGGAATGATAAGCCGTTATGAGAGAATTAAAATCTTATTCTTTCTTGTTCTTAACCTCCTTAGCTGATTCTCGCTTCTTCAATAGCATGGCTAACTACCTTTACGGCTCTTCCTCTTGTAATTAAATCTACTCTATCTCGGCTATAATAGCTTGTTTGTGTTGAGAGTCATTTATCTTGGCATGAGAGGAATGATAAGCCGTTACGAGAGAATTTAAATATTATTCTTTCTTCTCAACCTCCTTAGCTGATTCTCGCTTCTTCAATAACATGGCTAACTACCTTTTCGGCTCTTACTCTTGTAATTAAATCTACTCTATCTCGGCTACAATAGCTTTCATCTATGAAGTCAGAGTGTCAATTCATTGGATTTCGCCACCCAAGGTATGGACAAAAGCAGTTATATCTTAAATTAGTTGTCGGTGAGATTGCGAAGTCGCTTCAGCTCGGCCAATGTCATATGTGACCACTTTCTAAGACTGAATGGCCAATGAGATTTGCTTTAATGTGTCGGTCTGGGATTTGTCAAGTGCTTTCAAAGCCTCTAATCGATTTGTGTGCGCAATTAAATGTTCTAGTCAACCATCCGTTCTGAGATCAGATAACTGGAAAGCAAGAAAGTTTCGATCTCTTTCTTCAGGAAGGCTATCTCGTATGGTTGATCAGCGAATGATGACACAGCAAGAGTAGGATTGGCCCCTATGTGACATGGCTTAAGAAATTAAAGAAGCTGACTGTGCAAAGTCTTCCAATCGACTAAGAGAGGAGGGGAAGCATCTTGACCCATTTTTGTTGAAGGGCTAGCTGATTTCCAACTTATGGTTATTCAATAGTAACGAGCGAAGAATTCCCAAGGAGTTGAGCTGAAGGAGTCACTATTGACTAATCCACCACAACTCAAGCAAAATTTGTCACTGGCGCATTTGACGAAACAGTGGGTTCGACAGTGACAAGTCGCTACTATAGTCTCTCGACAGAACCAATAGAAGTTGTTAGCTCATGAATCAAAGGGTCTAGAGCGACAAGGGCAGTCCCTGGATTCTCAACTTCAACAGTAGGATCGTTTTGATATACATTTCCTTGGGGTGAATGCGATCTTTGAACTAGAGAAAGGTGTAACTATGGTTTAACCTGTGTGGTTGCAAGGTGAGTCGAACATTGGTGTCTAGTTAGAGGATCAACTGTAATTTCTTCTTCTCCTACAGGAGTAGATTCTAGTGGACTATTTATATCCGCCACGGTCTTTGATGGACCTATTGTCACCCCCAAACTTGGAAACCAGGCTCACAAAATTTTTGATCGTTGAATCTGGCACCGACAGCCTCCGTAGTACCCCATTTTCGGCTTCCGGTACCCATATACCAGGTTTTGATCCTGGGATCCTACAAGGAGGATTTTAAACATGAATTTCTTTCATAATAAGCATAACCCACGAACAATAACCAGAATTGCATCACAAAATCCACTATGAAAAAAAACTTAAGATACAATGCGCATAAAAGGAAATACAATGATAACAAAAAGGTTCTGGAAGCTCAGTTGCACACTCCTGCTTCTGCTCAGCTATGGCTACGTCCTGGCGTCACTTGCATGCATGTATCTTGCATAAGCTTATAGAAAGCTTAGAGGGCGGTGAAAGTGTGTGCACAAGGTAGCAATGTAAGTATACAGTATCAGAGTAATGCGGAAACATGCTAGTAAGTCCATGAATGCTATCAGTCGTACCAAGGCTATGCGATGCAATGTATGAGTGCTATTGGCAACACCAAGGGCATGCAATGTAAGGCTTACATAGCCAATGTCATGTACAAGATGCAGCTCAAGCATACCAATCCACATATCAATTCAGATCATCTCTGGAGCATCATATATATCAGTACAGTTCTCTCTGGATAATTACCGGGGTCTAGTACACTATACACTAGATTGTCGCCCCACATTGGACGCACAACCATGCAAGCGAAAGAGACCTCACTACCTGCCTAACCAGTAGTCTGTCTATATCTACCCGGCATGTCGGTAACGGACCCATTTACAAGCTGGTCATACTCAGCCTAGCAATTATCCCCTACCCCTCGGGCGGGTAAGGCCACACCCCCTTCCAACCGACCACGACACAGTGGGAGACGCGGCCTCCTAGTATTCGGCGCTCATGTGATCATACATCCACTCGGTCTAGGCATTGGAGCATCTTCCATAGTACCATAAGGGTTTGGGGACTTTCACCCTGGGACATCCTTCACGCCCCCGTGCTTAACAAGAATTTTCGGTATCCAATCCTGCCATTCACACTATAACTGCGGAGGCTACAACCCTGATATCGCTAGGGTGCATAACAATCATAACACATAATGCAAGATGCATGAATCACAATCCAGTCAGGCATCAATTCTGTGCATACCATGTGCTCATGTGGGACAACTCCGCCTATCAGAGAGTTTCATAAACAACCTGCCCAATGGCATGTGCAATGATCAACCACTTCTCACAACAAGCATGCAGATGATGCGTATGGGCATGTATCATAATGCTATGCTATCACATACTCATAGTCGGCATCGATAATCGGCCTATATATAAGGTGAGGTCCACAGAAGGACAACCGATCTAAACTATAACATAAAGATCGATCCTCAACTATGGATATACCAAATCCGATAGCACAGATCCCTCCATCTACGGTAATGATGAACTCTCCGCATATCAAGGTTGGGCCTAGATGGCTTACCTATAATCCTAAGGATCCGAAACGGGCTTCCTTCACCATACTATCATATGGCCCGCTAGATGCCCTAGGGGGCCCAAATAAGTCCTAGATGGACTCCAAGATTAAAATAACCTCACTAGCAACCATTGGGGGGGCCCAACAGCTTGGGTTAGCCCAATGCGAATAGATGGATTATGCAAATATCAATGGGGCTCAATTATTAGGGTCAACCCATTTAGAGAATGATAAGAATGGGCCTAACGAGGCCTAAGGGAAGGTCATAATGTGGACATTTAACCATCATTGCTCATCAATGTGGACATTTAACCAACATTGCTCCCAAGGAGTGGCCCACATAAAGCCAACATATAGTGGGCCCATGGCCTCACATAAGGGCCTAATACACATCCCATTGGGCCTTACACAAAGGCCTCATATACATCACATTGGGCCTCACCAAATGGGCCTCATCATATGGGCCATATATACATCACATCGGGCCTCATCATATGAGCCTCATATACATCACATCGGGCCTCATAACACAGGCCTCATCACATGGGCCAACTATATATCACATGGGCCATAAGTACATCACATTAAGGTGGGCCTTGCACATTCCAAATGGGCCACAAATACATCACGTTGGGCCTCGTAAAATGAACAGCTTGGATCAAATACGTACACCACGTGGGGGCCACGTAGATAGACGGTGTGAATATACAAGGCCCCACCAGTCCAACGAACGGACGACCTGAATATATAATACATACATGAGGTGGGTCCCACCATCTCGCAATAGCATAGGTCTCGGGTTAAGTCGACTCAGGTTTATAGGATGAGACTTAGGGTCGCGCACAAATGCAATCTATAGGTTGCGGGTTGTCGGAATTCAACCAGGAGGACCGAGGGATCCTATGGAACGGAACGGTCACTGGGACATAGGTCTGACACCTATATTCCTCCTTGATCTTCTTGTCTATCTTTTTGTCCTGACTGTTAACACAGGTGGGGCCGGAATTGGTTCCGCTGCTATAACATCACTCTTAATGGTCAAGCTGGGATGGGCCACCTTCATTGCATGATTGAGTAGAATCATGATAAAAGAATGAAGAAAAAAATAGAAAAGAGTTAGGCTGATGTGATTATACAAGTGTGTATCCAATGGGTCACCTAAAATTGTAGAGTGATTCGGTAACCAACCACCAGCGATAGTCACCCTAGACCTAATAGGTTTGGCCAATCTAAAAGTAACTTTAGAGAATGATGGAAGCTCTTCATTAAATACAGATAAATAAATTTAATCATTTTTCCATGGATGTACTAAGAGTTGCTCACAACGCCATAAAGTTGTAAGTGCATTGGTTTGTCAATAACGTGTGCTAGGGTTTCTTAAGTCGGTTGAGCCCCATTAGAAGATGAAAACAACTAAAGACTTGAAGACTTGAAACATCAAGACTTAAAGACATGGATAAATTGAGGTGCCTCGGTGATCCTAGCCCTAGACCCCTTTAAGTTCCAAAGCAACCTACCTCTAGATGATCCTTCCCTTAATAGGAAAAAAATTTGTTTGGATCATCCAAGACTTAGGAATTAATTTGAACATATTTAGTTAGGCTTTAGAAGTATTCCAGGGATTTTTGGTTCGACCTGAACCATATTCGGTATGACTGAAAATAACCGAAATAGTCCAGCAAGCAATCAGGAAATTCAACATTTTTCAGTCCAACCTAGTGAATTATCGGCTTGATTTGGTCTGATTGAATTTTCATTTTAGTCCAACCGAAATGGCCGATTTCTGTCTAACAATTACCTGGACTCTACTCAATAATTTTCGGTTGAACCAAACCTACTTACGTCCGACCAAACAACTAGCCGTTATAGATTTGTTGGGGTCTTCTTCTTATAAATTGGGCACTCGGACCTTGGCAAAATAGATGGTTTTTTTTTTTTTTTATGGTTTTAAAGGTGCAACTCATTTCCACCTCTTTTAGGCTCTAATCCAAAGAGATTCATGCCATCTTCCTTGCGATTCATTACTTTAATGAGCATTTCAAGCTTCATTTGAAGATGTACATATTCTCTCGCATTCTCTAGATGTTAGACACTAATTCTATAGGTATATTGATAACGCCTAAATATTGCATATTTATTCCTATTTTGCATTACTTTTATCATATATATCAAGTTAATTGGTCCTAATAGAGTGTGTTTCATGTACAATGAATAAATTAGAGTCCAAAGCTAAATCTAAACTAAAGGTTGAAAAATCACACTTGGTGTAACGGGATTGCCATGATTGTGTTGCAGAAGCTATGCAAGGCTATGGAATGATGGCTATGTCCTAAAAGGGGGTGATTAGGACCAATTAAAAATTATGCCTTTAAAAAAATAATTGCCTACTTAAACTAATATACAAATTAAACTAAGAATGAAAATTTAACTCTAAGGCTTCCAAGCCAATAAAGGGTCCAATCATATAGACTACACAAGATGTGACAATAGAGCAACTAGTCTATAAACATTATAGTGTACATGTGTGTGTGGGATGTGCTACCTATCAACACCTAACATTCATCTAATCATACATACATATAATCAAACATTCAATCACATAAGCATAATTAAAGAAGTGCACAAATACAATCCCAAACACAAGTATGTATAGTGGTTCGGTTTTCCTATTCCACTCCCGGCAGACGCACTCAACTCATGAGTGTAACGGATTTCACTATCGGAGGTTTTACATTAGATTCACCTCTAACCTTTATAATCCTACACAATGATTGTCTCCCTCAAGAGACTTTCCTTGGTTTTCTATGAGCTCGCTACGAACTTCGGTCCTACACAAGAACCTACTGACGTACACTCCTGTCGGAGGCTCCCACAAGAGACTTAAGTTCGTTTTCTATCGATTAACCAATAACCTCGATTATAATCCAAAGACCGACGTTTACTCTCGTTGGAGTCTCCCACAGAGACTAACACTTACATACCCAAGTTCGGTGGATTTGACCCTACACAAGATCCTACGATTTATGTCCTACACAAGAACCTAATTGAGTGTGGCCATTCAAACTCTACACTCAATCCTACACAAGGAATGAGTGTACTCAGAATCTTACAATTAACAACTTACCTGTCGAATTGAGCCCCTTTTGTAGTGCCCTCATGGGTTGTTTGATCGATGCTCTCCCATGCTTCAATTGGCTCCCCTTTGCTCCCATGATCATGATGTTGATGCATTGCCAAGACTTTAGCTCCAAGATCAAACAGCTTGCATAAGATGCTCCGATGTTGTGATCAAGGTGATGGGAGGTTGGGTAGAATCTCCTACAACTAATGAAAAGTTGTTAAACCTAAGGAATTCTACTTGATGGACACTCTAAAAGTTGGTAGACACATGGATTTGCTTAAAAAAATGGTGTCTAAATTCTAGAAAGTACTTGAGATCATGATCTTCATGTAGAGGAGCTTGAAATGCTCATTAGAGTGAAGAATCACTAAGAAGAGAGTATGAATGTCATTGGGATAGATCATAGGAGGTTTAATAAAGCTTGGGATGCATTAGGGTATCTAAAATGCCAAAATTCATCATCTGCACAAAGATTCAGTTGCTAAATTTATAGGAAAAAGGCTTCAACGAATATATAATGGCTAGTCTTCAGTTCCACAAAGTGGAGCTTCGGTAGAACCGATATGTGTTCGGGGGCACCGAATTTAGAGATCAGTCGAATCGATTTAGAAAGGAAAGCTATTGGACAATTTTGGGCACTTTCGGTCGCACCGAGGGTGGTCTTCGGTCTCACCGAAAGTGGTTTTCGGTGGGACCAAAGGTAGCACTCGATTGCAATCTAATTATCCGAAAATCGTTGTCATGTTTTAGCCACTTTTGGTCGAACTGAAAGTGGATACGGTGGGACCGAAGGTTGCTAAAATTGTACAGTTTTCTCAGCAACCTGCGACCTCTAAAGCCAATATAAGGATGATCAATTTAGGCTCTATAGCTTAAGGTATGATCAGAAGGGGTTTACCTATTAGGTTTAAGATCATATAAAGGTTTAGGTTGTTTTGGGTCAAGGGTTAAGGTCACCAAGGCACCACATTTTACCTATTCTTTCCTCCTTGTTGCTCTGCATTCACTTGTGTCTTCGGTCTTCAGCTTTCAAAGGCTCAACCGACTACATGACACAAGGACTCACGTGATTGACAAATAGGGTGCATAAATCAATGCACTAATAAAGGTAATGATTTAAAGCCCAAAGATGATAAAGAGTGGAGTGGTTAAAAATTTAAGAGTTCAAGGGATGATGATCAAGCATATGTCCGCATATGGACCAAAGGAGATTAAGTGGAAATCGAATGATGCTTAATAATAAGTGAAGAAACCAAGGAAAATGAATCCTAAAACTTTAGGACTAGAAAATTCAAAGTTCAAAAATATAGGACTAGAAAAGTCAAAATCCAAAAAATGCAGGAAATGACCCCCACAGTCTTGCTGGACAATTTTTGTGACATTCGATCGATCGACAACTAGGGCTTGATCGATCGAGAATCACCCAAATTTTAAGATTACTCGCCAAACAATTTTTTTGCATGTTCGATCGACCAACCGACTTAGCTCGATTAATCGAGGATTCCTCGATGCCTCTCAATCGATCGAGTGTTTTTCTCAACGATTTTATGGGAAATTGTGAAAGTGTAGAATTTATTTTTAATTTTGATTGGGACTCGTCCAAGATGGTGCAAAGTCGGTTCTAAAGTCTAATTAAAGGGTTCTATGCTCATTTTTAGAGAGATTCAAGCAAGGAGAGAGAGAGAGAGAGAGAGAGAGAGAGAGAGAGAGAGAGAGAGAGAGAGATAGTTATTTTAGTTCTTCTTTCGGTTCTTCTTTTCTTCTTATTCTTTCTAGTTTTTCTAGTTTTTCTGTTTTAGAGATAGCTATGAGTAGCTAATCTCTTAGCTAAGACTAAGGGGTGAAGCTTGTAGTTAATTATGATGTTTTAGTCTATTGATTCATACTTTGGGATTTAATGATAATTATTTAATTGAAATAGGTTTCAATTTACTTTAAAGCTTTTGTGTCATTTTATCTTTGATCCATTGTGAACTCCAGTTACATTGGATGCTTAAAAGTGCAATCACAATGCTTGTTTAAAGAAGGAATCAATCTATAAAAATTTTTGATTTATTGTAGACTAGAGGCACTATAGATGCTTTAAATTCCCTATGATTGATGTCCGGTGCTTCATGAGAGAATCGTTCAATTGAAATCATACATTGTTGGATGTTTGTGATTGGTTTAATTGTTCTATCTTTCAATTAGAATGAATTGGAATCCAGTTCTAGTTGAGTTATAGAAGATGAATTAATGAGTTAGACATTGTAATTACTAGAAGTGAATCCCTGGATTCTTAGTATCTTGTTTTGATTGTTTTTCCACCATATCTTATTCGCTGGAATTTTCTAGATCTTAACCTTACTTTAGATTAGTTCGAATTGTGTTCTCACATTCCATGTGATCTACCTCGGTCTCACTGAGTTATTACTACATCAAAGCCCTGTACTTGGGGTTGTCATTGGGTTCAATCATAATTCCTTTGTATATTACTCTTTAGAATGCCCATCTAGGTGAATCCTCATTTAGAACCAACTATCCATTAGTTGTAGGAGATTCAACTGCCCACTCTCTCATTACCTTGGCATCCTTATAAGTACATTATTGTAAGATACCCAATCAAAGGAGCTGAAGAAGATCCACTTTAAAGATCGAGGGAGCTGAAGAGAAGCGGATTCAAGTGTGAATAAGCATATCGATAAAGGAGCTATTAAAGGGGATCATATACTTAGGTCTTGTGTAGATTTGAGTATAGAGTTTGTAATCCAAATTCAATTAAGTATGTATATGAGTCACTGACGGGTGTGTACATAAAGGTTATTAGTTAGCTTATAGAAAACCTTTGTAAGTCTCTGAGTGAGCCTTCGACGGAAGTATACATAGTCTCTGTATGAGCCACCGGCGGGTATGTATGTAAAGGTTATTGGTTAGCCTATAGAAAATCTCTGTATGTCTTTGAGTGAGCCTCTAACGGGAGTGTATGTAGTCTCTGTGTGAGCCTATGACAGGAGTGTACGTAGGTCCTTGTGTAAGACCGTAAAGGTTTATGGTGAACCTATAGAAAACCATTGTGAAGGTTAATGGTGAACCTATAGAAAACTATTGAGATAATAAGTTCAGCAAACTCGAGTTTAAGTTTGTCATCCAATAGTGGAGTAAGGATTTAGCCAAACTACTATATATCATTATATTTGTAATTCTTGTTGTGTATGTATTTCTATTTATGCTTGTGATTAGATTTGTTTAATTCATACGGATACACAATTAGATTGTATGTTAAGCGCTTAATGCATTGAACACACTCGATATAACAATCTCTCATCATAGACTACTTTGAACATTTAGTTATATCTTTTATAATATGTGATCTTGGACCCATTTCACCTTGTGGATTAAATTGGTAAATAATTTTAGGTAGTCTTATTCACCTCCCCTAGGACTTAACCATAATTCTAAGCTCCATAAGCTTCCACACAATTTCAAAAGCCACTTGCATATACAACTTATATACCTCAAAGGGTATAATAGGGTTTAACTTCAAGTTATCGAATTGCTCAAATATTTGTGTGGCCAAAATTTGATTAGGGGTACATGTTTTAGCCGGACTAGAAGTAATACACTTTTGTTTCTTTCTTTGCTCTTCATTTTGTTTGGGCTTAGATGAAGACTCATTGGCCGAAGGAGCCGTTCCTTTCAATAAAGAACCAGTTCTTTTTCGAGAAATTGAAGGATTATGAGATAACGCCTTAGGAGACGAAGGAGGATGCGAAAGTCCCACGATAATCTCTTGGATCGATAAAGCCCACTGATTGCCATAATAAGTGGCCCACCAAGCTTTGAAAGACATCATAAACGAGGGCTTATCAGGGATGACAAGTAACTGAAATGTTTAGACGACTTTACTATAGTTTAAAAGGACATATTCTATCTCATCGATCAATTTGATATGCCAACGCTAGAAAGAAGGCTATGAAAAGACGAGCTGTAGATGTCCTAGAGGGGGGTGAATAGGACAATGTCAAATAATTCAATACAATGCGGAATAATTAAACAATTATACTCAATTGCTTAGAGTATTGAATTCTTCATATCAAATAGTTTGTATGACAACCTTCACCTAAGATATTTAGGCAGGACAACATTATTTCACGATGTCTTTGAAATCAAAATATCTAACTTAGCGAGAGTTAATCAATTACAAAACAAGAATATAAATAATAAAAACAATCGCCACAATGCGCAAATGAATTATAGTGGTTCGGTGCTTAAACCCACACTCCTCTCCCAAAATTACTACTCTCACAATTTTGGCTTTCACTATTTCAAGATTTTCATAGGGTCACCTTAACAACATGATACAGTTCTTGTGATTTTCATCAACTATCACAACAAAACCCACTTTGTGATTTTCACGGGATCACCACGAAGAAACCCACTGAGATTTCCCGACTATCTAAAAAAAAACAATAATGAAATAAAGTAAATACAATACTTATCTTCGATTGGCGAGTCGAAGACGTGACTGTAGCTTGGTTGCAGCGATATTCTTCTTGGGATATTGATGAAGCCGTGTATGAGTTCAACCCAAAAGAATATAGGGATCTATTGTGTATTCAATACAAACAAAAACCCTAGGTGATGCAATTCTATTCTCTAGATCTCAAGTAGAGTTTAGATCACTCTATTAAAAACAGCTAAAGCAACTTGAGAAAAAGAATCAAATAAGCTTAAAAAGAATATTAAAATTACTGCTCAATAGCTTAAAAGGGGCATGGCTTTCTCTCTTTCTTATAGGAGAATTCTCATTGAATTTCGTTGTAGGAATGAATGAGAGAAGGCCTCTATTTATAGCCAAAGGAATTGGAAATTCGACTGACCCAATTTTAGGTTCGGCTAACCGAATTCCAACGATTGCATTCCAACAGATCTTCAGATTTCGCGGGATAAGATCTTTTAAAAATTCGACTAGCCCAATTTGACTGAATTCCGAAGAAATGCATTGCTGGAAACTTGACTAGACATATTCGGGCTGGCTGATCGGGCATGTTAGGCTCATCGAACCCAATGTTGGGCTGACTGAACCCACCGCTCAAAAACTATGCCAATCTGTAAACTAGCTCGAATTATGTAAGGTTAACCGAAGGCAGTTTGGCTTGCTGAACTAGATGTCGAGCTGGCTTAACTTTGAGTGTATTTTTACATAAAAGATAATCATTATGACGCTATGTGAAATACACCTAACCTAAGGTCAATCTAAGGTTATACTACCTGATGGTTGACTCATACGGAGTGTTCCGATCTTCGAACCATGTACTTTCATGCTTGAAGATGTTGAGTCTTTCTTGAGATCCTTGAAGGAGTCGTTACACAGGTCTTCACGAGTTGTCGAAGAATATCTTCATGAATGCTTGTTCTCCTCATAGGACTACGAAATATGACAATCCTAGCTGTGCTTAAGCATAAGCACTAAAAATCTCACCCTTAGTCAATTTCGTGACAAAACACACTCATACAAACATACAATTCATCATAACATATTACAACATCTCAATTGACTCATCATACTCATATGATCTATGGTTCAAAGGAACATCAGTAGTACACCACCAGAGATATCTTGGATCTTGATACTCCCCTTAGAGCATGCATACGAAACTCCCCTTGAGCACTTAGTCACATATATCATATGCAAAAAAGAAAAAAAAAGAAAAAAAAAAACAATTCCATATAATTCATGCATGCAAGTGCAAGTGTAGGTTATATATATGAACATGACCACAACTCTCTCACATTATATATATATATATATATATATATATATATATATATATATATATATATATATATATATATATATATATATATATATATATATATATATATATATAATGTGAGAGAGTTGTGCTCATGTCCATATTCATATCCACGTACTATCCATAGTTTTTCTACTCCTTTTTTGTCAGAAGTTGACAAAGGAAGAAATAAATAAATGAAGTATTCAACTAGATAATCAAAGATAATATCATACAACATAAGGATAGAAACTCATTTAAACATTAGATATCAAATCATCCAAATGTATGTAAGGGAAAAGTTATCATAATAATGCAAGTAATCCAAAAAGAGAATTATAGTTATTATAGACTGTAATAAAAGTTTATCAATAAGAGCTAAAAGAGGATGGTGCAGGCATATCAGGATCATTGATCTTTAGACTCTGAGTAAATTGATGAAAGTACTTTTTCATGTACTTCATTTGTTCTTTTTGAGTCTGAAGTAATGGTTCTTGTGAAACATGCAAAGCGTCCACCTTCTTCTCTAAATTCTCCAATCTTTCAGAGAATTGGGAAGGTTGGAAGTCTGAATCATCTGTGTCGGCAGATTCTTCCAAGTCAGCAAAAATATCGTCCATGTTGACATCTCCTTCAGGAACTTCTTCCTGATTGCCTCGCTGCTCAGGTCTCAAGTCAAGTTTCATCATATTCAAGTTTGCATTACTAAATGGAACCTCGGACTCTGGTGCTTCTATCGCGGGAATTTGGACTTTAAACCGTAAAGCAAGAGAAGTCATAAGAAATGCAAAGGGAATAGAACCATGACGAGGATGGAGACGATACTGAATGATAAAAAAAGATATCAACGAAAAAAATAAGATATTAACGAAGGAAGACAAATGTGAATGTCGGATACAACAGAGTGTAAAATACGCATCATGTAGGGAGTAAGATCAATCTTATTTCCTGCCCTAGGATAGACATTTGAAGTGAAGATGAAATTAAGAACACGGTATTTTAGAAGTAAATTGAAAGTAAGGAGAGAGTTACCGGTTCGCCATTGGGCGTCAAATCCACATAACACCCTGGTAATAGTATTTCTTTCTGAAGGATACATAACTTAAAAAAGAGTAGGAATAGGAATTCCATCTTCTGCCATATCAATGTCCATAATAGATGATATGATAAAGGGAGTGACAGTGATAGTGTCTTGTAGAAATTGAATATTAAATGTTAACAGTTCGAAAGAAACTTCGCTTATGGATGCGTACATCCCTTGAGCAACCGACCGATAAGTCGCTCCTCCCCAACTAAAAAATTTCTCCCATCCTACCTTGGAGAGAATTTCAATCTGACCATAATTAGCAATATGATTGACATTCACAGGTCACTCAATAATAATATTCCGAGTACAGAAATCCCATACATTCTCCGGGTCATCCTCCAATGTGCGAATGGTGTGCACAACCAGAGTGGCGGAGCGAGATGAGGAACCGGACTAAGGATGACCAATGGTACGTTTGGTCTGATGTTTCATGGAAGAAATGACTAAAAAATAACAAGGAATCACAAAGGGATTGATGGGTTTGTGTTTCGACAAGAAACAAAGGTATTTTGATAGGAGAATTATCATTCAATAATTAACAAAGAAAATAGAAGAACATTCATCATCATAAATTTCATTAGTTTTGAGTTTCAATTACATCTTCTTATCCCTTAATTCTAAAACAGAGTACAGAGAATTAGTGCAATGAATGAAAGGAGAAGCAGTTCAATGGCAATCTTGGCAGCATTTCAGCGTATTTTGCATCTGTTGGAGCAACTGAGGTGTTGTGCGGTTCTAAGATCCTCGCTTCAATCTGACATTCGTTTGTTGCACAAGTCCACGCAACTCATTTTGAGTTCTTATCTTGAGTTGCGTGGGTTCGCACAACTCATCCTCTCAATTCTTATTCCTTCTCTCGCTCGCTCTCTCTCTCTCTCTCTCTCTCCCGGAATTTCTCTAAAACCTCTGATGATGATGATGATGATGCAAATGAGAGGGGGAAGGGGCATTTATAGGCTTCCACACTTGTGAACCCTCGAATATTGTGCCATGGGGCCCACTTTGCATTCTTTAGGTCCAATTTCTCAAATATCGCAATTATTACTTGCGTAGACTCGCGCAATGTGATGAGTTGTGCGAGTCTGCGCAACTCCACTGCTTCCACGCAACACTATTCACCCATACAACTATTCATCCACACAACTATTCATCACGACACTATTCATTACAACACTATTCATCGCGGCAGATTTCCTAAAGAGGGATGATAGAGAAAGGGCCGCGTAATGGGTAGGGCTGCCTATCTTAGATCCTTGATGCACAATAAATAAAACTCTTATCGACTCATGTATTTTTTGTGCCCCAACAGATGCCCCCTCGATTCTTCTTTGATTGTTTTATGAAATCAAATGGAGGATCGATATTCTTCTGTACAAATATCCTTTCACGTCGGTGAAGGATTCTTCATGAAAATAGAGTTGGTCGCATAACGAAGAAGGATCGCTCGAATGGAGAACTGAAGAGTCGAGCTCGAAAGAATCAAGCTCGAAGGAATTGTGTTCAAATGGATTGTTGTCAAATGAATGACGGTTGAGGGAATCAAGCTCTAATGAATTACGGTTGAAGGATGACGGGATGATCGTGATCGAATGGAAGACTGAATGATCATGCTCAACGAAAGACTGAATGCCCCCAGTTAGAAGTACCGAGTGAATTCTTCAATAGGGCGGATAATGATGGCAATGAAAACACTTTGTCTTCATAACAGTCAATCGGATAGAACGCCTTTCTAATAACAGGGCTGCAATTGCATCTTCTGCAGTTTTAACTCCCTTATTCGCGCAATTCTCTTTTCATTGAAACTTGCCGTTGTAACAGCTGCGGCGACTTCATCTTTGAGTAACTTGATCAGAGAACTATCCTTCAATGCTGCTCCTACTGCAACAATCTCTTTGATCAGCTCTGACAACTCTTTCTTTGAACTTCGTGGTTAGGGAATTATTCTTTAATGTTGCTTCTACTGCAACAGTCTCTTCGATTGTCTCCTTCATTCATAGTCTGCATAATCTAAGATTTCGAATGGTAATCTTTCCTGCCAAATTAATCAGAATTAGTATCTCAAGATATCATAATTTTTCAATTTAGTTTCATGAAGTATTGATAATTTCGAAACATATTAAAAGCTTTTAGAATGATTATAATATTTGCAATATGATAATGATTTGGTTATTCCATCTTTGTGCTTGTCAGCGTGCTTTGCATTGCATTCGTTGCATTCTTTGCTCATTATATCGTGCTTTCGAAAATGTCATTTCCGGCTCTAAAGGCTCAACTAGAGTTATACACGAGCAGAGTATACTTGGTTACTCGCTCGAGTCGACTCAGAATTACTCGGCTTGACTCGACTCGTCATGAGTTAGAGTCAAGTACGGTCGATTTTTTAAAACTCGTTTTAATTTCGAGTAGAGTACGAGTAGGGCGGTACTCGACTCGGTACTCAACTCGGTACTCGACTCGTGTACCCGTATATAACCCGCCCAAAAAACAAAACCCTACCCTCTAGTCGTTTTCAAGCAGCGCCCGTTTGAAACCCCCTTTTCTCTTCTTCCCTCCCAGCGACCGTTCGAAATTCTCTCTCTCTCCTCCCTCTCCCAGCGCCTGTCCGACCGTCCCTCTCCTTCCCTCTCTCTCCCTCACTCCCTTGTCCCCTGTCCGGCGGTGCAAACCTTGCCGCTCGTCCCTGTGGCTTGCCCGGTGCCCCTGTCCGGTGGCACAACTCGTCCTTGCCACTCGTCCAGTGCCGCAACTCGTCCCAACCACTCGTCCTGCGCTGCAGCTCGTCCCTGCCACTCGTTCGTCATTCCTGCCCTGCACGCACATTGCCGGTCGTTCCTACCCGGCTCGCCTGGTAATGTGTGGTGTTGATTTTTTATTTTTTATTTTTATAAATTGTTAATACAGTTAGAAATTGATTTATTATTATTTTTTGGAATATTGTGTGGTGTTGATTTATTATTATTATTATTATTTTGTATAAATTGTTAATATATGTCAGAAATTGATGTTCATATCATATATTAATACTGCTAAATATGTTAATATAATTATTGAAGTTTTTTAATCATAAATTATGTGCATTTTATATATTTTAATTATCAAAAACTCGAACTCGACTCGACTCGATTTCTGCTCGTACTCGAACTCGCCTCGAAAACTCGACTCGACTCGACTCGACTCATTTTCTACTCGTACTCGGGCGAGTAGAGCACGAGTAAGGAATCCATGCTCATTGGCCGAGTAGAGCCGAGTACGAATAGGACTCGGGCATTAAGAGCCGAGTACGAGTAGGGCGATACTCGGCTCGGCTCGGCTCGACTCGTGTACAGTTCTAGGCTCAACCGCTGAGCCTTTTCTAATTTGTACTCTTTAGCATTTCTTCATAGGCTGGCTAGGAGTGTATTTTCCTTGGACCTTTGCTGATTCAGAAAAATAGAGAAGACTTCTTTCAATTTCCATTTACTAGCTTTCCGGAGGTCATAGAAGTGACTGATGATGGTTTTATTTCTGTTGGCGAACATTCATTTCTTGTCTCCATTAGGTCTATTACTCTTCCATTGAGGGAAGATAGTTCATTTTGGCACGAACCATATTATCCAAGAACTTAAATAAGATTTTTGAGCAAACCCGCCAAAAATAGAGATCTAGATTCAAGAAAAATGAAAGATTCTCAAATAAACCACACTTAAGAACTTAAGTCTAGAAAAAAAATGACAAACAAACCACTTACTAGGAGAAAAGGATGATGGGTTGGCCCAATGAAGCACCGACGAGCCGAGGAAGATGAAGTGGAAATGAGGGTTTTGAGATTTTTTTTCCCCCCTTTTAGCCCTAATCACGCCTAGTTCGGCTATCCCAAGTGTGGTGCTCGGCTGGCTGAACTGGTTGTTGAGTGTCAAATATTGCATATTTTCCCCAGTTTATATCTTGGTTTTATGAACATGATAATGTTTAATGGATATATTTTATACATAATTGTATTGCGAAGTGAATCTGAGAGCTATGATTGAAAAGAATGTTAAAAGCATGGATTTGACGCTGAAGAATCACCAAGGCAAGGGATGGATCTTAGGAGACCAAGATTGAAGAATTCACATGCCAAAAATCCAAGGAAACCAAGTGATAAATGAAGAGAATCGAAGATTTGAAGTGAAGAAAAGGAATCTTGAAAATTGTCCTGAAAAAAGATATTCTAAAATTCTAGGGCAAGAAAAACATAGTTATGAAAATGTGCCAGAATAGACTTCCATCGAAGTACATTCGATGGCATCGAAAGTGCAATCGAAGCTAGTTGATTCAATTAAGAATTTTAGGATTTTTAAGCCAAACTCGCTGGATAGTTCTGAACAAGTTTGGATGGCATCGAAGCTTCCATCGAAGGCCCTTCGATGACATCGAAAGAATATGCAGATTTTATGCGGACTGCATAAATTTGAGACGGTTTCTAAAATTTTCCAACTTGGTGTGAAAGTTGGAGTTTCGCAACTATAAATAGGATTCCCTAGGATTCTTCAAAGCATCTTTTAGGGTTTGAAAAAGGATAGGAGGCCTAGGCGGAGCACCGACAACGATCTTTTACTTTGATTTCTTTACGGGTTCTAGTTGATCTTTTTGTTTTCTTCTAGGATGTTAGTCTTCTCAGGCTAATTCTTAGCTAAGGCTAAGGGATGAAACCTATAATTTAATTTGATGTTTAGTTTGCTTTGATTCAAGTATATGTTGAACTTTCATTAAGTTTTGGTTTGAATTAAGATATATTTCTAGTTTTCTATGATTTATTGTGACTGAAATTGCAGTAGATGCTGTGAAAGCTCTTGATATCATCTTATTGACTTTGGAATTGGGTGATGTGTAGAAGTCGTTGTTCACCATCATCTCCTGGGCATGGTAGGATGATTGAATCCCCCTACCATCATTACAATTAGACGAATATTTGGGAACCAAACTAATGAAAACGTTCAGATTTTGTTTTAACTGCACCATCATCCGATTGGATAGGATAGGACTTCGATTCTAATTGAGTTCTCATTGAATCAAGTAGATTAATGTCGAGATTGTTGTAGGTGGATTCCTAGATCCTTAGACCTTTTATCTTTATTATTTCAAAACCTTTTTCTAAATCCCTGGATTAAAAACCCAGACTAACTAAGTTAGATTTATATTAGTTCTAAACCATCTTCCACATTCCCTGTGGATTCGATCTCGATCTCACCGAGTTATTACTACATCGTGACCTTGCACTTAGGGTTGTGAACAAGTTTTTGTCGCCATTGCCGGGGAGTGGCGTTGAACATGATTAGGTTTAGGCTTTTCTAGGTTTGATCTTAGTTCTAGGTAAGATTTTTCTTATTTTTTGAATTTTTCTAATATAGGGTTTTTAGGATTTTTTAGTTTTCAGATTTTATTTTTTAGGATTCGTCATATTTTTTTCTCTTCTCTTTCTTCTTCTAACATTGCTAACATAGTTTGATTGTTTGGTTTTTGTAGGATCTTTAATTCTAGTTCTTCTCTTTTGGTAACTTCTTCCCTCTACTTACTTTCCATATTTGTAAGGCCCGTATCCTAGACCTTACCATTCCTTAGACTCCCACGGTCCTCCCGGTCGAATTTCGGCAAACCGTGACCTATAATCGACATTTATGCGCGACCCTAAGTCATGTCCCGTATATCTGAGTTGACTCGACCCGAGACTTATACCCTAGCGACAGCGCCGTCGCGGCATCTCGTGCGCCGATGTGATATCCAGGCCAAGAGTTGTGGGCCCCCATTTATTTCAAGAAAACGTCGCACATTGCAATCCCGAGAAGAGAATCTCTGCAATCTATCAAATCAATCTCATCAATCAATCAAGTACAACACCCATATCTCTCTCACCCAAAAGTCAACACAACCATACCTCTCAAGTACACCCATCACTCACACCCATCACTTACCCATCACACCCATCCCTCTCTCCTTACATCCCCTCTCTCTCATTCTCCACCCATTCTCCCAAGCACCAAGAGAGGGAGAGCCAACGTCCAAGATTCCCATGAAGAAGTTATAGTGTAGCCCACTCCCTACCACCCTATCTCCCATCTCCACCCTTTAATCTTCATCTTCCACCATCAAAGGGAAAGCCTAGGTGCTAAGGAGTCCACGGGGCCTACAAGAAGCGGAATCGGTGGGTGTTTTGTAGGGTTAGATTGTAATTTTTGTGATGAACCAAGTGGGGCCTACCGAATGATGGTATGGATCCCATTTGAGACCCATCTTGTTGTATGCGTTGTATATGGCCCACCTAGGGGAGCTCATAGTGGCGGAGCTCCCCCGTCTCACGTTCTCTCCCTCTCTCTCTCTCTATCTCTCTCTTCCATATTTTGCGGCCCACCACGATCAATGTATTTTATCTATGTCGTCCTCCAAGTGGGCCCACCTGGCAGTCCATTTAGACAGACCTAATTGAAGGAAAAACATAAATATCGGCCTGCTTAAGGCTGGTGGGCCACGCTGACGTGGACCCCACCCTGATTTATGTAACGTCCACACCGTCCGTACGGTGGGGCCACTACAGGAGTGGGCCCCAGTCTGCTGTGGCCCAACAGTTGTTGCTGGCAAAGCCCAGCCGGCTAGTAGGCCCTGGATGAAAGGAAAAAATCAAATATCAACTTGATTGGGTGGGCCACCACGTGGCACCACCTTTTGTATGTGTTTTACCACACTGTTTAGACCCTGGACGGTGGGGCCCTACCGTAATATATGGGTTTCATCCTCACCGTCCAACTGCTGGACGTTGGGACCCCACCTCAATGTATGTATTCTTAATCTAAGCCGTCCTGCTATCTGGACGTGATCGTGGACCCCACCTATGATGTACGTGCTTAATCCAAGCCGTCCAGTTGTCTAGACGAGATCGTGCACCCCACCAGTAGCAGATGGCTACTGGATTGACGTCAGCAATTTCTATGGGCCACCACGTGTATATCCAAATTGTTCATCCATCGGGCAGCAGTGTGAGGCCCACCCCACACGTGCTACACGTGTGGGATGGGACCCACCTTGATGTTTGTATTCTACATCTGCACCGTCCATGGATTGGGACGGTGCTGTGGGGCTAGCTTGATGTACGTGTTTTATACACACCTTCAACATTTTTGGACGTGGGCCCACCCCACATGTGTGGCATGTGTGGGGGTGGGACCCACCTTGATGCAAGTGTTTTATATCCACACCGTCCGTACATGGACGATGCTGTGGGGACGCACCATGATTTATGTATTTTATTAGCGTCGTTCATCTGCTATTGTGTGGCACGCACCATGATGTATGTATTCTCCACGACGTGGGGCCACCCCACACATGCTGCACGTGTGGGGGTGGACCCACACTGATTTATGTGTTTTATATCTGCACCGTCCACCATGTGGGGCCTACCTTGATGAATTTCCCGTCCGTCCAGGGCTGGACGTGAGGCCAACCACATGTGTGGCCGTCAATACTGTCCACGTGGGACGTGGACCTCATGATGATGTATGTTTTGTATAATCCACACTGTCTGGCCATAATCGGTGGGCCCGCCTGTTATGTAATTGCAGGGCCCACCATGTTGTACGTGTTTGATCTATGCCGTCCACTTGTGCGGCCCACCGTTGATGTATTTATTTTATATCCAAACCATCCCTTTCTGGACGTGGGCTCATCATGCTGTATGTATTTTATCTAGGTCGTCCATCCCTGGACATGGACCCCACCATGATGTATATCTGCACTGTCCATGGGACGTAGGGCCACCGCGATATATGTGTTGTGTATTCACATCGTCTAGGGCAACGCCCCACCTTGATGAATGTGTTGTATATCCAGGCTGCCCATCCGTTTTTCCTGGATTATGGGCTGCCCATCAGGCCCATGTGATGTGGTCCATTGTGATGTGTATTAGGCCCATGAGATGTGGCCCATTGTGATGTGTATTAGGCCTATGAGATGTGGCCCATTGTGATGTGTATTAGGCCTATGAGATGTGGCCCATTGTGGTGTATATGCAGTCCAGATATGAGGCCCATTGTGATGTGTATTAGGCCTATGAGATGCGGCCCATTGTGGTGTATATGCGGTCTGGATATGAGGCCCATTGTGATGTGTATTAGGCCTATGAGATGCGGCCCATCGTGGTGTATATGCGGTCCAAATATGTATGAGGCCCATTGTGATGTGTATTAGGCCCATGAAATGCGGCTCATTGTGGTGTATATGCGGCCCAGATATGAGGCCCATTGTAATGTATATTTGGTCCATTTAATGAGGCCCATTGTGATGTATATACGGCCTGTGTATAAGGCCCATTGTGATTTATATGAGGCCCATGCAATGCGGCCCACTGGATGGATATGAGGCCCATGTGATGCGGCCCACTTAATGTGATGAGGCCCATGTAATGAGGCCCATTGAGATTGTATATGAGGCCCTTGTGTGAGGCCATGGGCCCACTATATGTTTGGCCCTATGAGGGCCACTCCTTGGGAGCAATGTTAGTTGAATATCCACATTAATGGGCAATGATGGTTAAATGTCCACATTGTGACCTTCCCTTAAGCCCTTTGTTAGGCCAATTATTGATACCAATTATGAGTACGTGATAGTATAGCATCATGACACATGCCCATACGCATCATTTGCATGCTTGATATGAGGAGTGATTGATCATAGCACATGCCATTGGGCGGATTATTATGGGACTCCCTTAGAGACGGAGTTGTCCCACATGAGCGCGTGGAACAGTAGGTTTGATGCACGACTGGATAGTATGATTCATGCATCTCGCATTTTGTGATATGACTACTGTACGCCCTAGCGATATCAAGGTTGTGGCCTCCACAGATATGTCGTGGATGGTCGGATGGGACACCAGAAATGTTTAGTTCGAGCATCTGGGCACGTTGGATGTCCGTGGGTGAAAGTCCCTAAATCTCCATGGCTAGGAGACGCTCCAATGTCTAAACCGAGCCCGAGTGCCGAGTACCCGTAGGCCGCGTCTTCTACTGTGTCGTGGTCGGTTGGAAGGGTGTGTGGCCTTATCTGCCCGAGTGAGGGGGCTGTAGGCTACGCTGAGTTTGACCAGCTCCCAAATGGGTCCACTATGGACGAGCCAGGTAGGCATTGGTATACCGCTGGTAGGTGGGTAGTGAGGTCTTTTTCACTTTCATGGCTTTGCGGCTAGGGAGGCGGCAACTAGTGTGGAGTGTACTAGACCCCGGTGATGATCCCAGAGGTGCACGGTACTGATATGTGGACTTATTAAGCAAGAATTGCATACTCAGCATTTTACTCATTCATTCATTCATTCACTATCCACTCAGGCTGGTGATGCGCAACTAATTGTTATGTGTACCTTCGCAATGGCCATGATTTTGGTTAGGGCACGCGACTAACTTGAGATCAGGAGTTTACCACATTGAGTTTGACTATCTAAATTCAGGTATGAGACTAGTCACAATGGCCAGGATTTCGGTTAAGGCACGCGACTAACCTGAGATCAGGAGTTTACCACATTGAGTCTGACTATCTAAATTCAGGTATGAGACTAGTTTGGATAGAAGTCCCTTATGATGGATCCTATAACCTGCGATATTACGTACTATCATCTCGACTTTACACTCCAGCTTGGTCATTTCATTTGCACCGTATATTGCATTACAACTGTGGCATATTGCATTTTGGGTTGCTATGTTTCTACATTTATATGGCCTAGATGAGGTTGACGGTATTTGTGGACTCATTAGGAGTTATATATTGTATTGCATCATCGTTATATGATATTCGACTTATTATGTCCCTGCATTGCATAGCTGATCTACATTGCTTCCTCAGTATATGATATTGACTTATTATATTTTTGCATCGCATAGCCCGAATAAGGCTAATGATATTTATAGACTTACCAGCATGTTTTCGCATTGCTCTCATATTGCATCCTGAGCACACTTATATTACGCACACACTTTCACCACCCTCTGAGCTTTCTATAAGCTTATGCATGATAGATGCGTGCAGGTGGCGTTAGGTTGCAACAGTGTTGAGTTTAGAGCGTGCAGCTGTCTTCTGGAGCTTTGATTTCTGATATATGTATTTCCCTTTCAACACTGTATCCAACTGCTTATATTAGTGGATATGTGATGATGATGTTGTTGCCTTTGTAATTTGGGTAAACTTGTGGTTATGCTTCTTTCGAGATAAATGTACGTTGGAAAATCCTCCTTGTAGGATCCCAGGATCAAAATCTGGCATATGAGCGCTAGGAGCCGAGAATGGGGTACTATGGAGGCTGTCGGCACCGGTTTGGGGCGTGACAATATTGTTGTATGAATTTTTTTGTATAGGAATTTATTTTAGAATTAAATTCAGAATTAGGGTTTCACTATGTGCATGTAAGAGTGGACACGTAAATATGTTAATCTACTTCTAGAAGATGAGAGATACCATGAAGGGCCGTCAGATGATTATCAACCTATGTCTCAAAATTTTTCTGAAACCATTATCGAGAACCGACCTTAATATAATGTTCCATCGGTTAAGAAGTCTATACGTGATCATATGCGGGAGAATAATGGCACTCCACCCATTAAGAAATCATTACGTGATTATTGGAGTGAAAACAATGATCACCCATTCGGCAAGAAGAAAACTATGCGTGATTACATTGTGGGTGACGATGCGTTTCAACAACCATCAAACCCTCCCACATATGATCCGTATGACTATAATCAATGGAAACATCAACATTGGAGAGATGAACCAACAATCGATTTTAATGACTACTCCCTTAGATCCCCTACTTATGAGATTGAATAAAAAACAATCCAAGAGGAGTCAATTTAGAAATTCATGGATGCTCTAGAGCAAATTAACCAACACATCGTGCATCATTCATAGAAATTAGAACATCATGTGAATTGCTCGAATCCTCAATTTGAAGAATTCAGTCGCACCTTGTTGAGAAGGAAGAGGCTAGGTTATCCGAGCCTCAACCTAATCTAGAAACACAATGCGAGAAAAGTGATCCTAACTTGCTTGTGGAGAATACTGAAATTGAGAATGAAGAGTTACATTCTATTAATCAGCATGCGGTTCAATTTTTCGAAGAGTCAACCTTGATGACTGTCCAAAGTAATGATCAAGAGACATGGGTATTTTTCAAATATAGTGATGTTGACCCACTCTACCTACATGACACGCTTGATTCCAATGTGGAGGATGAGCTCCTTTCAAGTGACTCTCATGACTCTTTTGAGACGTGCTCGGCCCACTTCCCTAATTTAGATTATGATATGATTAGGGAGATGGACGACTTGCTCAATACGACTCAGGTATTTGAGACTACTCAGTGAAGACCACCACTTGAGAAGTCACGCCTTCACAATACAAAGCCTCTACTGATTAGTATCAAGGAACCGAGTCCTCACATTATATCTACGCCTATTAATCCTCAATTTGTCTATGCAGGGCAAGGCGAGATATCTCTGATGATGATTTACTCTCATCAAGATGCAGAACGATAGAGCATGCTTCCCTCTATTTTCAAAGACAATGAAGGAGTCCTTAAGCACATCATCACAGACCTCATTGTGGAAAATGAGCCCCTCTTAACTGAATCTCTCAACTATCTGGAAGATTGCTTGCCACACTTTGCAGATTCAAACGATCTCATGATACAAGACATAGTGAATGCCTTGCGAGGCAATACCTCGGTAGTTGATACTAACCAAGGGAATCATTATTCTAAAACCCCTCCTTCCATAGATCCTGAATGTTTACCATCAAAGGAGGAGGAGCTGAAAATTAAATCGAAGTCTGAAACTTTGGAATGTGTTGAGACTACACTACCTAATGAGAATTTCTTTGAATTTCACCTACTTGTTGTCTCTGATTCACCATGTTGTACTAACATTGAAACTTTTTCTATCACAGGTGAATTGTATATACTTCGGACACCTCAGGAGATTAAAAGGAAAATTTTTACTGAGGTTCATAAATTTCTCTGGACATTCATACTTCAAGGCGTCCAAGCCTATTGCAAAAAAGGCTTTTGGATGATCTTGTTAAGAAATCTATTGAGAAATTCATCAAGATACTGGCCAAAGGAGGAACCTTGCTACATAATTGAGTAGTTTTCTCTTGTTTTCCTAGTTTAGGATTAAAATTAATTGGCTTTCTTAGGATTAGTTTTCTTTCCGTAGTTTAGTTTAGTCACTAGAACCACATTTTGTTGGAAGATCGTATTCACTTCACAGGTACTCTTCATCTACTCCCATTTATTTTCATTACTCTCAATTTTACCCTTATTGCTTATGTTTATACATTAAGAACAATGTAGATTTTAGGTTGGAGGTGTGGATTAGGTAGACTAATAAGTGTTTTCTTATATTTCGAGCAAATTTTTCTTAATTTTTTAAATTTTCAGGTTAAAAGATTTGTTTGGAAGTGACGGTTTGCGTAATTAAGAATGTTTTGAGTATGATGATAAGATCGAGATTGAACTTTGAATTGTTGGAGTTTGATCGACTAAGTAGACTATCACTTGAAGTTCTTTCATTTAATTGATTAAGAGGAAGCTTGAATATCATGTTGATCTAAATCACATGACACATTCAATCTACTTTCTGTGAATTATGTCAGAATTTTTTATTGTTAATATGTGAATCATTGATAAATGTTGAGAATTAAGTCTGGAGAATTTTATCCACCTTAAAAAGATGAAAAGAACCAGTTAAAAAACAGTGAGATATACAAAAAGGTCATGAAAAGATTAAAAAAGAATGAAAAGAATAAAAAAACTGAAAAGAATGTGTAAGTGCTATATTTTATATCTCTGTTTGTTGTCAAATTTGTGGTGCCAAAATCACTATTATATATCTTGCATAAGCGAAGCTCTCTCAAAGATCAACATTCATGAACAAGCTAAGCTCACAACAAGCTAAGCTCACAACAAGCAAAGCTCACGAGTACAAAGATCAAACTTGAATGCAAGAACTACTCACAAAGACATGACTCAAGTTGCAAGACTTCAAGAAGAGTACAAGGCAGTTCATAAAGAACTCAAGACACTTTCAAGATTGAGCTACATCAAGATTTCAAGATTGAACTACATCAAGACTTCAAGGCTCATACTTCAAGGTCACTAGTTCCTAATGTTTCAATGTCCTTACTTCATGGTTGAGGTTTGACTGACCTTAGGTTGACCTTAGAAGTAGGTCACTTTGGATATATAAATCGAATGTTTATTTTACATATGTTTGGTCTGTTCTTCGACTAGTCTTAGGCCTTCTTCGACTAGTCCTAGAGTTGCTTCGACCAGTCTAAGAAATTCCTCGATCAGTCGTAAGTTTGTTGCAAAAATCGGATAATTTCTGTTAGGCTTCGACTAGTCCAGGAATCTGTTCGACCAGTCGAAGGAACAGTGTCGACTGCATCTTCGACCAGTCGAAAGTCTTCGACTCAAAGTCCAGCGATGAATTTTAAGTTCTTCGACTAGTCGAAGGAGGCCTTCGACCAGTCGTAGAACGGTCAAAGCTTATCACGCCCGATTTTTTTCAAATCTGTTATTTCTTCGACTAGTCGAAGAGCTCTCTAGACCAGTCGAACATACGATCTGCTCACCTATAAATAGAGCACGAATCTCAGAAGAATCATCGAATTAATTAATCCATTCAAGCCAATCTTCGTCGAACTTCTGAGAGATAATTCTGTGCTCCATCTAAGCTAAGTGTGCTTATTTAATATTCTCTTTCCTTAGCTTTATTTAATTGATTTTGTTTCTGCTATTCCAATCTAATTTGATAAGAGGAATTTTTATTCCCTTTCTTTGGAATCAAAATCAATTAAGGCAAGCCCTACTTGGTTTAATTTAAAATCTATTAGAATTAGAACCATTGTAATTGAGTACTGGACATTGAACTTGGACATTCAATCATCTGCTCTAACTTGGTTCTACCGGGCTGCTACAACGAAGGAGATAATCAGGTATTTTACATTTAATTGTAAATTCCTTTCTGTTTTGGTTTCTTTCAAGATTTGCCAGAAAAATCTTGTTGTATTGGTTATCTGAGGAGAGCCAGGAAAACTCAGAAGTGGGTTTTTTTTAATTGTGTAAGCCCACAGACAAAGACACAATTGAAAGGTTTTTGGTGAACCTGGGAAAACCTATTTTGTTAGTGAACGCTAATATCCCCTGTGTGAGGATATTAGGAGTGGAGTAGCATTTGTGTGGCTGTTGTTTAACAGTTGGTGAACACACAGGCGAACCACTATAATCCCTTGTGTTGTGGTTGAATGATTTATACTTCTAATCTTTAATTATTCTTTGTGGGATGTATGTATGGTGGTGAATGTTGTAATCATTTAATTCAAGCATTGTGAGAATTTTGTAATAGTTTAGAATTTATTTTCTGCTATTCCTTTATCAGCTTGATATTCAATTTCTTTTAAAAGTTGTTCCAGCAAGGTTGCCCTGCCATTTTTATGGTGTATGGCTGTCCCTAGAACAATACATTTGTGATTACAATTTATTTCAATTCAGTTTGTATTTATTTCTTTATTCCTCTTTGGTTTGAGATTTGATACAAAGATCTTTCTAGAAATAAGGTTGTCCTACCATAAACTTGGTTTTTGGTGAAAGGTTGTCCTTAGAACAACATTTGTATCAACCTCTCAAGATCTAAATTTTGAGGTTGTTTCACTTTCCTGCATTGTGATTTAATTTGGCTATCATATTCTTTTTAATTCGCTGTTATAAGTTTTATTTGGCATTGTCCTATTCACCCCCCCTCTAGGACATATAGCTAGGCCTTTTCAAGTGGTATCAGAGCCTAATAGCTCGTTCTTATTGCTATTTATTTGGATTTATTTCCTGAGCTAACGATTTAAGCTATTTAAGATGTCAAATTTTGATAGCCTTTCAGTCACAAGGCCTCCACCCTTTGATGGCTCCAACTATGCCTATTGGAAAGCCAGAATGAGGATTTTCCTCAAATCAATGGATGAAAATGTGTGGCAAGCCACAGTGACTGAATGGAAACCTCCTATCATGGAAGTTACTGGGGTTGATGGTTCAAAATCTATGAAAGTCACACCATATTACCAATGGACCACTCTTCAGAAAAGTGAGAGTAGTGCAAATGCTAAAGCACTAAATGCAATCACTTGCGCACTATCACCGGATGAGTTCAAAAGAATCATTTCCTGTGATACTACTGCAAAGCAAGCTTGGGATATATTAGAAATGACACACGAGGGTACTACAATTGTCAAAAAATCTAAAGTCCAACTCCTCACAACCAGATTTGAAGAAATTCATATGGAGGAAAATGAAATGTTTATGGACTTTTACACTAGATTGAATGACATTGTAAACTCAATGTGGGGTCTTGGCGATAAAATCCCAGAAAATAAAGTGTGTGCAAAGATATTACGCTCACTTCCTGAACGGTTCAATTCTAAAGTAACCGCAATCCAGGAACTTCGTGATACGGATGATATGAGGGTAGAAGAACTAGTTGGTTCTCTACAAACCTATGAGTTAAACTTTAAAGCTCCTAAAGGTAAATCTATCGCACTAAAATCTTCTAAATATAATTCAGAAGAAAATTCTGATTCAAAAGATGATATGGCTCTTTTAGCTAAGAAATTTTACAAGATTTTCAAAAGCAAAAAAAGGTTGATTTTCAAAAATCGAATGATAAAAAGAAGTTTAGACCCAAATCTTGAAAATCTTTGAAAGATAGTCAATGTTACAACTGTCAAGAATATGGGCACTTAGCAAATAGATGTCCTAAAAAGGACAAACCCAAGAAGAAGGGTATGTTGGCTACATGGGATGAATCATCTGATTCTGAAGCTTCTTCTGAATCAGAAGATTCTGAAACTGAGTTGGGCAATGAGGTTAAAGCTCTTATGACTCTAGCCAAATTCACATTTTCAGATAATGACTCAACAAGTGAAGAAAATCTGAGTAGTGAATGTGAAAATGAAGATGATCTTCAAGACGCTTATAATGCCCTATATAAGGAAAGTTGTAAAATTGCTGTCAAACTTAAACTTCAAAAAGAAAAGTTTTCTAAACTCAAAGAATGTTTTGAATCACTTATCTTAGAAAAATCACAAATTTCAGATTGTTTTGAAAAATCAAAATGCGATTTGGAATTCAAAAACTCCCTAATTATTGATTTGAAATCTGAAATTGAGAAACTCAAAACTGAAGTATCTTCTCTTCTGAGTCTAAATGACACATGGAAATATGCCCAAGGAGATCCAAAGTTAGAAAAACTTTTATCCGGATCAAGAAAATGTGGCGATCTATCCGGGTTGGGCTATGATAAAAATGTACCTCCTAAACAAAAGTATACTCCTCCTATGTTTGTTAAAGGAGAGTCCTCAAACTCAAAAGGGAAAAATACTTATCAAGATTTTTCTAGAAATTTAAAAACTTTTCAAAAACCTAGAAGCAGCCATGTCAACTTTAATCAGAAACGAAATCCACTAGCTGAAAAGATAGTTGATTTACTCAAGGAGCTCTTAAAATCTAACTCTATAGGTCATTCTTACAACTATAAACAAAAGAAGACCAACTATGTTCCTAAAACTGTTTTGAAATGGGTTCCTAAAGTTGCCTGCTTGGTTGCTCACACTGCTTTCAAAGCAACAAGTCATTCAAAGTGGTACCTAGACAGTGGATGCTCCAGGCATATGACAGGTGACAAAGCTTTATTCACGGATCTGAAAGATATGACTGATGGTTCAGTCACATTTGGTGATGGTAGCAACTGCAAGATTATAGGCCAAGGTACGGTTCAACTTTTAAATCTTCCTGTGTTTAAAAATGTCTTATATGTTGAAGGCTTAAAACATAACTTGCTTAGTATATCTCAAATATGTGATAATAACCATAGTGTTCGGTTTTCTAATCAAAGCTGTGAGATACTAAACAATAAGGGTTCTGTAATATTAACTGGACGTAGAACGTCTGAAAATTGCTATATTATTAGCGAATCCAGCTCATCTAATCAAACATGTTACATGGTCCATACAGACGAGACTGATTTATGGCACAAACGTCTTGGACATGTACATTATCGAAATTTATATAGATTGAGCAAACGAGAACTTATAAGAGGTTTACCCAAACTTCAGAAATTAGATAAGATATGTGGTGAGTGCCAGATAGGCAAACAAACAAGAAACTCACACAAAAAGGTGAATTCAAATACCACATCAAGACCACTCGAACTCCTCCACATGGATCTGATAGGACCTACCAGAACAGAAAGTCGTGGTGGTAAAAAGTATATTCTGGTAATAGTTGATGACTTTACCAGATACACTTGGGTAGTCTTCTTAAGGGATAAATCTGAAACCCTTGAAGAAGTAAGAAAAGTTCTCAAAAGGATTCAAACTGAAAAATCTTCTCAAATCAGTAAGATTCGTAGTGATCATGGATCTGAATTTGAGAATAGCAATTTTGAGAAGTTCTGTACCGACCAAGGAATATTACATGAATTCTTAGCTCCCAAAACTCCATAACAAAATGGAATTGTGGAAAGAAAGAATAGGGTGCTTCAAGAAATGGCTAATGTCATGTTGAATAGCATGAAACTCTCTAAAAATCTTTGGGCTGAAGCTGTAAATACAGCTTGCTATATTATTAACCGAGTTTATACTAGCAAGGATAATAATAAAACGGCTTACGAATTATGGTTCAACAAAAAGCCTACTGTCAAATACTTTCGAGTTTTTGGCAGCAAATGCTATATTTTACGTGATCATGAAAATTTGGAAAAATTCGATAAAAAGAGTGATGAAGGGATTTTTCTAGGATATTCCTTAAACAGTCGTGCTTATAGGGTTCTGAACAAAAGAACTGGTGTGATTTAAGAATCCATCAATGTTGTCATTGATGATCACTTCAATAAGCCAATCTCGAATTCAGATAATGATGAAGTTCTAATAATTGATAAACCCGATACTTCATCAAATCAGACTGAATCTGAATTGAGGACTATTAAAGATCATCCAACCACTCAAATTCTTGGAAACCCTCTCACTGGTGTTCGCACCCGTAGACAACTTGAGGATTTATGTAATTATGTATGTTTTACATCCCAAATAGAACCATCCAATGTAAAAGAAGCTCTTGCTGATGAGAACTGGATTGTTGCAATGCAAGAAGAACTTAATCAATTTGTAAGAAATGATGTTTGGTATCTCGTACCAAGACCTAAAGATAAACACATCATTGGAACAAAATGGATTTTCAAAAATAAGTCTGACGAATGTGGAAATATAATTAGAAACAAGGCTAGACTAGTGGTACAAGGTTATACTCAAATTGAAGGGATTGATTTCGATGAAACTTTTGCACCAGTAGCATGTCTTGAATCTATCAGACTATTTATATCCATTGCATGTTTTAGAAAGATAAAGATCTATCAGATGGATGTGAAAAGTGCTTTTCTAAATGGCGATTTACATGAAGAAGTCTATGTTGAACAGCCAATGGGTTTTGAAGATCCCAAAAATACTGATTATGTGTATCGGCTTAAAAAGGCACTTTATGGATTAAAACAAGCACCTAGGGCATGGTATGAGAAACTAACGAAATTTCTTTTAAGTCATAATTTTCAAATGGGATCTGTTGATAAAACTCTATTTGTTAAAAAAATAATGATCATATCTTAATAGTACAGATTTATGTTGATGATATCATCTATGGATCAACTTGTACTAACTTGACTACTGAGTTTGCAGACTTGATGAAATCACAGTTTGAAATGAGCATGGTTGGGGAATTAACTTATTTTCTTGGTTCGCAAGTTAAGCAGCAACCTGAAGGAATATTCATCTCTCAATCTAAGTATGCCTTGAATCTAATCAAGAGATTTGGATTTGAGAATGGCAAGAATTTCGATACTCCTATGAGTACTACCCTGAAACTCTCAAAAGACTCTAATGGTAAAAATGTTGACTCAAAACTTTATCGGAGTATGATTGGTAGTTTGTTATATTTAACTGCTAGTAGACCTGATATTTCTCTAAGTGTTGGTATTTGCGCAAGATATCAATCTGATCCAAAAGAATCTCATTTGATTGCTGTCAAGCGAATTATTAGATATGTCGCAAGTACTGTAAATCTCAGTCTCTGGTATCCTCATGAGACTAGTGTCCAATTAGCTAGATACTCGGATGCTGACTGGGCTGGTAATCTAGATGATAGAAAATCAACCAGTGGTGGTTGTTTTTACATTGGAAATTGTCTAGTTTCCTGGTTTAGTAAGAAACAAAATTCTATATCACTTTCAACAGCTGAAGCTGAGTATATCGCAACTGGTAATGCATGTACACAGCTTGTTTGGATGCAACGAATGCTAAGTGATTATGGAATTAAACAGGATTCTATGTTATTACATTGTGATAATTCCAGTGCGATAAATATTTCAAAAAATCCTATTCAGCATGCTCGTACTAAGCACATTGACATTAGATTTCATTATATAAGGGAATTAGTAGAAGAAAAAGTTATATCTCTAGAATATATTCCTACCGAAGATCAACGAGCTGACATTTTCACAAAACCTCTCGATAAAAGCAGGTTCAACAAGATGAAATTTGATCTTGGCATGTGCATTTTAAAATGATTATTTATGCCTACTTGTATCATAGTGTATATATTTGCTAGATTGAATTCCAATTTTTGTATAAATTGCAAGAAATATGAATTTTTTGGACATCCTTCGACCAGTCGTGAGTATACTCGACCAGTCGATCTTCGACCGGTCGTAGATATCCACGACCAGTCGTAGATCTCAGAAATCACTTAAAATTTAGGGACTTTGCTTTCTTCCTCACTTCGTTTTTTCTCTCTAAGGAGCCGAGCTTCGACTTGTCGAACCCATCTTTCATGTTCTTCAAGGTTAGTGTTCCAAATCACGTTTTTCTTGCAGATTTGTGTCTAGATTGTTTACTCTTCAAGCTTTAAGTTTTGTATTTTGGATTTCATTGAGATTTGGGGTTTGGATTTTGAAAAATCTGTTTTGAGGAAACCCATTTCTCAATCCTTTGCAATTTCTTATTTCCTTGATATCCGTGTTGCAAATGGCTTCTAGAGGTAGAAAAACTACTTCCCGTGGTTCTTCTTCTTCCTCCAGATCAACCATTATCACTAAGCGTCATATTCTTGTTACCAATGATGATCCATCTTATGTTAAGGACATTAGATTACGTAATGTTGTTGTTGAACATCCTGTTGATGTTAATCATATTGCACCTTTTGACATCCTTCCTATGCTTGAAGCTGTAGGTTGGGTTAACTTATTACATTGGGGTGGGCCTGCATACCGGTCCATTGCCTAATCCATGTTTACATGTATTAGTGCTTTTTCACAGGATAATTTAACTTTTAAAATATCTACTAGAGAAGGGCCTTTTGATATTGATCGTCATTTAATTTCAGCTCTTATGGACATTCCTGTGAATGATGAGGGTATTCCTATCCATAACTTAACTGATAAACCCTCAATGTCTGAAAAACGCATGCTCACTAGAGACTTGTGCAACATGGATGTTCAATGGATACAAAAAGGGAATGCGCTTCCCGCAAGGTATTTATTACCCACGTACAGAATTCTCCACAAAATCTTTGTGTCTAATTTGTATCCTCGTTCGGGTAATAAAACTGACTTGACTTCGTTTATGGTTCGTGTTATCCATGCTATCTCCAAAGGTACTCAGATTTGTTTACCATCCTTAATCTGTCATTTCATTCTTCAGTTTAGACTCCATCCTGGTCATAGTGACATTCCTTTTGCCTATTTAATGACTGTATTGGCTACACATATGTTAGTCGATATGCCGGTTGATGAGGCACCAATCCATCATCTGATCTTCAACAATTCTAATATCAATAAGATGAAGCTGGATCTACTTCCTGAACAAGGTGGTGGTGGTGGTGGTGGTCATGAAGAAGCTGGTGATGACATTAATATGGATGACATTTTTGAGGAACTGGATTCTGACTCGACAAATGATCCAGATTTTGAACCATCTGATGTTGATGCTCGTCTGAGTGCATTAGAGGATAAAGTTGAGAATATAAATGTAAAGATGGAAAACATGTCTGTTGCTCATGATTTACAATTCAAGTACATGCGCAAATATCTTAGGCGATTGAACAAAGGCATGCACCAACTTGATCCTTCTATTCCTGCTCCGTCATCTGGTTCTAGTTCTGATTAGTTTATATGAGACTTCTGGTCTGTAATAACTTTATAACTTAGCACTTGGTTAACTGAATTTGAGTAGGATATTATCTATGTTTTATGCTGGATATTTATTCTATGTGAAGCTATGTTGAGTATCTCTATTTCTGTTTTGCTATAATCTCATAACTCCTCATGTTTACTCTCATATATCCCTTTATTTAGTTCTCCTTTATTGTTGTTTCCTTTGTCATATTGTGACAAAAAGGGGGAGAATGGTTTATTCTTAACGATATGATTGTGAGAGGAGTAGCATTGGTTATGTTACTCAGGGGGAGTATGTTTGAACTGGTTGAATGTTGAATGTTGAATGTTGAATATTGAATAATGATTTGCAGGTAAGCCAGTTGATATGAATTGGTTCATATCTCTTTAACCAGTTGTTTTATTTTATCTTGGTTATGTGTTTTGTCACTAATTTGACAAAGGGGGAGATTGTAAGTGCTATATTTTATATCCCTGTTTGTTGTCAAATTTGTGGTGCCAAAATCACTATTATATATCTTGCATAAGTGAAGCTCTCTCAAAGATCAACATTCATGAACAAGCTAAGCTCACAACAAGCTAAGCTCACAATAAGCAAAGCTCACGAGTACAAAGATCAAACTTGAATGCAAGAACTACTCACAAAGACATAACTCAAGTTGCAAGACTTCAAGAAGAGTACAAGGCAGTTCATAAAGAACTCAAGACACTTTCAAGATTGAGCTACATCAAGATTTCAAGATTGAACTACATCAAGACTTCAAGGCTCATACTTCAAGGTCACTAGTTCCTAATGTTTCAATGTCCTTACTTCATGGTTGAGGTTTGACTGACCTTAGGTTGACCTTAGAAGTAGGTCACTTTGGATACATAAATCGAATGTTTATTTTACATATGTTTGGTCTGTTCTTCGACTAGTCCCAGGCCTTCTTCGACTAGTCCTAGAGTTGCTTCGACCAGTCTAAGAAATTCCTCGATCAGTCGTAAGTTTGTTGCAAAAATCGGATAATTTCTGTTAGGCTTCGACTAGTCCAGGAATCTGTTCGACCAGTCGAAGGAACAGTGTCGACTGCATCTTCGACCAGTCGAAAGTCTTCGACTCAAAGTCCAGCGATGAATTTTAAGTTCTTCGACCAGTCGAAGGTGACCTACGACCAGTCGAAGGAGGCCTTTGACCAGTCGTAGAACGGTCAAAGCTTATCGCGCCCGATTTTTTTCAAATCTGTTATTTCTTCGACTAGTTGAAGAGCTCTCTAGACCAGTCGAACACACGATCTGCTCACCTATAAATAGAGCACGAATCTCTGAAGTAATCATCGAATTAATTAATCCATTCAAGCCAATCTTCGTCGAACTTCTGAGAGATAATTCTGTGCTCCATCTAAGCTAAGTGTGCTTATTTAATATTCTCTTTCCTTAGCTTTATTTAATTGATTTTGTTTCTGCTATTCCAATCTAATTTGATAAGAGGAATTTTTATTCCCTTTCTTTGGAATCAAAATCAATTAAGGCAAGCCCTACTTGGTTTAATTTAAAATCTATTAGAATTAGAACCATTGCAATTGAGTACTGGACATTGAACTTGGACATTCAATCATCTGCTCTAACTTGGTTCTACCGGGCTGCTACAACGAAGGAGATAATCAGGTATTTTACATTTAATTGTAAATTCCTTTCTTTTTTGGTTTCTTTCAAGATTTGCCAGAAAAATCTTGTTGTATTGGTTATCTGAGGAGAGCCAGGAAAACTCAGAAGTGGGGATTTTTTTTAATTGTGTAAGCCCACAGACAAAGACACAATTGTAAAGGTTTTTGGTGAACCTGGGAAAACCTATTTTGTTAGTGAACGCTAATATCCCCTGTGTGAGGATATTAGGAGTGGAGTAGCATTTTGTGTGGCTGTTGTTTAACAGTTGGTGAACACACAGGCTAACCACTATAATCCCTTGTGTTGTGGTTGAATGATTTATACTTCTAATATTTAATTATTCTTTTGTGGGATGTTTGTATGGTGGTGAATGTTGTAATCATTTAATTCAAGCATTGTGAGAATTTTGTAATAGTTTAGAATTTATTTTTTGCTATTCCTTTATCAGCTTGATATTCAATTTCTTTTAAAAGTTGTTCCAGCAAGGTTGCCCTGCCATTTTTATGGTGTATGGCTGTCCCTAGAACAATACATTTGTGATTACAATTTATTTCAATTCAGTTTGTATTTATTTCTTTATTCCTCTTTGGTTTGAGATTTGATACAAAGATCTTTCTAGAAATAAGGTTGTCCTACCATAAACTTTGGTTTTTGGTGAAAGGTTGTCCTTAGAACAACATTTGTATCAACCTCTCAAGATCTAAATTTTGAGGTTGTTTCACTTTCCTGCATTGTGATTTAATTTGGCTATCATATTCTTTTTAATTCCGCTGTTATAAGTTTTATTTGGCATTGTCCTATTCACCCCCCCTCTAGGACATATAGCTAGGCCTTTTCAGAATAAAGATGAAAAAACTGAAAAGAATAAATAAATGAAAATGACCATCGATATAAAATCAAAAACTGGAAAAAAAAGGAGATAAGTTCGGAATCAGTACTTGATTATTCAATCAATCTTGAGATGATGAGCATGGCTAACATTATGAAACGATAGTATTTTTATGAAAAGTAAATTGAAATTCACTGAGCACATTGGAAAAACTTGATATATGAACTTATGCTCCTAAGTAATTGATGAAGAACCTATTTGATTGATTACTCGTTTGATTCGGCCCTAGGTTTTCAAATTTTCACTCTCGCTTATTTGAATTATACTCATTCATACTTATTTATGAAATTGCGGTGGTTCCGCTACAGTAGAAGTGTGGAATTAGGCAAAGTGTCCTAAAAGGGGGTGAATAGGACTTTTCAAAAATTCTAATCTTACTGATTTGTAATGTTTACTAATCCAAATTAGTTAAACAAGATTATCAGAGAATCATTCACATTCTTGGTTAAAAAGTATATTAAGGATCCAAGTTAAACAGAACACAAATAGTGCATATTTAAACATATCAAGCCATCAATCCAAATATGTAAGAGTCATCACAAACACATCGATATATAGTGGTTCGGCTATGTGCCTACTCCACTCCCGGCTGATGCACTCCACCCTAGTGTGTGCCAGATTTCACTATTTGATGGTTTTAAATTAGGTTAACCACAAACCTTCACAACTTACACAAGGTACTGTCTACACAAGACAAATATATCTTGCACAAGGAATTGCCTACCAAATGCATTCAACATGCCTATACAAGGCAACTAATGATGCCTACACAAGGCAATCAATGCCTACACAAGGCAACCAAACATGCCTACACAAGGCAAACAAACGTGCCTACACAAGGCAAATAAACATGTCTACACAAGGCAAAATAGATCCTACACAAGGACTCTATACGTATTCTCCCGTTGGAGGCTTGTAAAAGGTCTTGGTAAGATTGTGAAACACAACCTGAAGATCAATCTTACACAAGGAAGGATCCTCAGATTCTATGGACTCTTAAAGAGTTACTTGTAAGTAGGTGAGCCCCGTTCAACTCATGATGAAGAAGATCTCCCTTGATGTCGAAGGATCTTCAGCTCCCTTAAAATGTAACACTTGTAGATGCTCCAATAGTAGCTAGGTTTGGGTCAAGGTATTTGGTGGAATCTACTCTAATGAATGTGTATCATTAAGAGAAAGAGTGGTTCCAGGGTTGTACATTCAAGAGATTCCAGCATAATGATTTGCCATTAAATAAGTTGTTGGAAGATCCTTGAATGGTAAAGTTTATACTCCAATCCAATCTATTGAGTATTCAATGATTTAAGAAGGGGTTGGGGGATGAACTTCCATGAGAAAAATGATTAATGGTGGTAGGTAAGAAGTGACCCTCTTGGAACTCTCTCTTTTTCTCAATACTAACTTTGAATGCAAACTTCCAGATATATAGACAAAAATCCCAACGGAAATAAAACGGGCAGAATCCTTCTGCATTCGATGTCATCGAGTGTCAGTTCGATGACTTGGGATTTTTTTGATAAAAACATGTTAAATCTTGCTGGATAGTTTCTTGTCTTAATTCGATGTCATTGAACGTGATTTGATGTCATCGAAATTTAAATTTTGATGTCATCAAATCGGGTTCGATTCCTTGATCTATTAAGTGATTTTTCTTCAGAGCTTTCTGAACACTTTCATGTCTTTGTTTGATGTCATTGATTTGTTAGGCGATTTTCCTTTTGAGCTTGTTGGACATCTGAAGGTCCTTTTTCGATGTCATCGAATGTTGCCGTTTGATGTCATCGATCATAGTCTCGATTCATCGATGTTTTGATGTTTTTCTGCTTGAGCTCGCTGTCCATTCGAAGGCACCTTTTCGATGTCATCGAGTCTGTTTCGATGACTCGAAGGAGATAGAAAACTAATATAATTTTCATATAAATTTCTAACTTAGTTTTCTATCACCTAATCTATAAAACATGTTTTTCTTTTTATTTTTGAATAGATTAGAGTGTTTTTCAATGAGTATTATTTACTTAAGGTGTTTTAGTCATGGGATGTGAGGTTTAATTTACCTTTGAAGCTCTTGATCCATCCATTGTGTTGAGTCTGCATCTTGTAGTTCTTTCATATGGGGCTCACAGTACTGACTGGCTCAACCTTCACATTAATTAACAAAGAAAGGTACTTTCAATTTACACAAAAGATTGTTTTTCGGAAGAGGTTTGAACATTGAGAATTGAAGATTATGTCACGCATGTTTTGTTCAGTCCTAGCAAAATGCTAGTTAGGGGTGTATTGAGTGTCAAATATTACATATTTTCCTCTGTTTATATCTTGGTTTTATGAACATGATAATGCTTAATGGGTATATTTTATACATGTTTGTATTGCGAATTGAATCTAAGAGCTTAGATTGAAAAGAATGTTAAAAGCATGGATTTGATGCTCAAGAATCACCAAGGCAAGGGATGGATCTTAGGAGACCAAGATTGAAGAATTCACATGCCAAATATCCAAGGAAACCAAGCGAGAAATGAATAGAATCAAAGATTTGAAGTGAAGAAAAGGAATCCCGAAATCCTGAAAAATGATATTCTGAAATTCCAGGGCTAGAAAAACATAGTTAGATATGTTTTATATTATCTTTTTAATACAAAATAAAATAAAAATAAATTGTAATAAAGGATGATTAATCAAGAAATACAATATAATCAAATATCATTTTTCAAATTAAAGAATCTGACACTATCTAGAGGTTTAGTCAGAATGTCTGCAAACTATTTCACAGTATTGATGTATTCAAGTATGATAGTCTTGCTTTCAACTGATTCTCGGATATAATGATATCGAATATCAATGTGCTTAGTTGGAGAATGTTGAATGAGATTTTTAGATATGTTTTTGGCACTGGTATTATCGCAGTATAAATTCATTGTATCTTAATCAATACCATAGTTTGCTAACATACGTTTCATCCATATCAATTGCTTGCATGCATTTCCTGCCGCAATATACTCAGCTTTAGCAGTAGACAATGATACTGAGTTTTGCTTCTTGCTCATCCAAGAGACAAGACAATTTTCAATGTAGAAGCATCCACCACTTGTGGATTTTCTATCGTCGACATTACTAGCCCAATCAGCATCAGTACATTCAACAATCTGTAAAGATGAATTATAATGATACCATAAGCCTAAATTAGTCGTGCTAGCAACATATCTGATTATTCTTTTAACCGCAGCCAAATGAGATTATTTAGGGTTAGATCGATATCTACCACATACGCCTACGTTGAAAGAAATATCAGGTCTGCTTGTGGTTAAATATAATAGACTACCAATCATGATATGGTAAAGACATGGATCAACACTTTTACCTGAATCATCTTTAAACAACTTGAGTGTTGTAGACATGGGTGTTTGAAAGTTTTTACCATTCTCAAACCCAAATTTCTTACTAAGATTCATTACATACTTGGTTTGAGAGATGAGTATCCCATCCTTGAGCTGTTTCACTTAGAGACCAGTGAAATAGTTCAGCTCACCAACCATACTCATCTCAAATTCCGATTTCATCGAATATGCAAACTTAGAGGAAAGATTAGTAATTGTTGATCCATAGATAATATCATCTACATATATTTGAACAATCAACATATCTTCATTATCTTTTTTGATCAATAGGGTTTTATCAACACTTCCCATTTTAAAGTTTTGACTAAGAAGAAATTTAGTTAATTTTTCATACCATTCTCTTGGAGCTTATTTTAAGCCATATAGAGCCTTTTTACGATGGTATACATTGTTAAGAAGTTTATGGTCTTCACAACCTTTAGATTGTTCTACATAAACTTCTTCATTTAAGTCACCGTTCAAGAAAATACTTTTAACATCCATTTGGTATATTTTAAAATTTTTATGACATGCGATGGAAATAAACAATCTGATGGATTCAAGTCGAGCAACTGGAGAAAAGGTCTCATTATAGTCAACTCCTTCAATTTGAGTGTACCCTTGTACAACCAATCAAGCTTTATTTCTTATAATATTACCAAATTCATCAGATTTGTTTTTGAAGATCCATTTAGTTCCAATCACATGTTTATCAGAAGATCATGGAACTAGATACCAAACATCATTTTCGACAAACTAACTCAATTCATCTTGCATAGCTAAAATCCAATTTTCATCAGTAAGGGCTTCATTTACATTAGTCGGTTCTATCTAGGAAGTGAAGCACACATGATTACATATATTTTCCAATTGTCTTCTGGTTTGAACATTGTTGAGTGTGAAATATTGCATATTTTTTCTATTTATACATTGGTTTTGCAAACATGATAGTGCTTAATCGATTTAATTAAGCATATTTTCACGTGTGAGGTGATTTCAAGAGCTTAAGGTGAAATTGATGCCAAAAGGAAGATTTATGCTCAAAAGATTACTAAATGAATATTTGAAGATTTGGAAGTCATTAACGAAGAATTCACATGCCAAAGATCAAAGAAAACCAAGTGAGGAATGAAGAAAATAAAAAATTTGAAGTGAAGAAAAGAAATCCTGAAAACAAACATGTTCCTGAAATTGTCCCGAAAAAGCATATTCTAAAACTCCGAGTTTATTTTGAAAAACTATGCAGAGTACGTAAATTTGAGGCGATTTTTAGATTTTTCCAACTCGGTACAAAAGTTAGAGTTCCACAACTATAAATAGGACTCCTTAGGATGCTTCAAAGCATCTTCTAGGGTTTGGAAAGGTCTCAAGGAGCATACACAAGTGTAAGACCTGTACCCTAGTCCGTACCGTTCCGTAGGCTTCCGCGATCCTACCGGTCAAATTCCGGCAGCTCTCGACCCGTTACCGACGTTTGTGCGCGATCCTAAGCCGAGTCCCACATACCGAAGTAGGCTCAAATCGAAACTTGTACCTTGGCGACCCCGTCGTCGCCGCGGTTCTAACGCCGTGACTCTCGCACCGACCCGATACCTAGGGTAGAAGATGTAGGCCCGCGTTCAATTCAAAGAAAACATCGCACGTTGTGAATTATGAGAGAATCTCTACGAGATGTCCCATCAATCAATGTCAAGTACATGCAACCCATCCCTCCTTTATCAAATTTCAACTACAACCATCCCTCTTTTACTCCATTTTCAACTAAATCCATACCTCCCATCACCTCTCCTTACACCCACCATTCCACCTATCCCTTTCACCCATTAACTCTCCTTCTCTCTCAAAAACTCTCTCCCAAGCAACAAAGCTCCACACGTCTAAGCTTCTCCTTCCCAAATGCCAAGTGTGGCCCACTTTCTCTACTCTCTCATCTCCCATCTCAACCGTTGATCCATCATCTACCACCATCAAAAGTCAAGCAAAGGAACTAAGGAGGCTAAGGAAGCAAGGTGAAGACCAAGAGGTGGGTGATCTTGAGTTTCTACCATTGATTTAATGATTTGAGGGCCCACTTGTTGGTGGGACCCATTTTAATGTATGTGATGTATCCATGAGGGGCCCATAGTGGCGGGGTCCCTCTATCATCGTCTCTCTCTTTCTCTCTCTCTCTCTCTCTCTCTCTCTCTCTCTCTCTCTCTCTTTCTTTGAATGGTGATGATGATGAAGGGTGAGTGAGGCCCACCATGAATCATGTAGTTCAGGTGGGACTCATTGGATGAATGTGATGGATCTACGCCATCCAGCCCATTAGCGGGCCAAGATGAAGGAAAACATAAATATCAGGTGGGACCCACCTTGATGGGTGGGCCACGACCATGTGGGACCCACCACAATGCATGAGTTTCTCCATGCTGTCCAGCGTCTTTGGACGCTAGACGAGCGTGGCTAACATGGAGCGTGTGTACTGACATGGGAGTGTACTAAAGAGCTAAAAGAGAAGGGGAAATGGTGGGCCACTCATGCAGGCCCTTCCCTAATGTATGTACTCAATCCAAGCCGTCCATCCTTTTCTTCAGACCATTTTAGGCGTTGAACCGAAATTTGAGGCCAATCTGACTTCCTGGCGGGCCATAGTTTGGATAATACAATTCTTACCATTGAAATACCGCCTGATGTTTCGGTATACAAAAAACTATCCAATATCGGGCTTGATAGGTTGGTATTGGACCGTAAGGACCAATGGCTGGGCCGAATTTGTCTGAGGTGGGCCCCACCTACCAAAACCGTGGAAAAATGCGTTTTCAAAAATAAATAAATAAATAAAACAGCAGCAGCTGCTGCTGCTGCTGACAGAAGGCGCAGGCAGCGCCTGCGGCTGTCAGTGGGCGGGCGGACGAACAGGCTGGGTCTCACGGCCCCAGCTGCGGGCCCCACCGTGATGCGTTTCGAACATCAACACCGTGCATTGGGTGGGCCCTTAGGGCAGTGGCCCCCCTGCCAAAAATCAGCCGTATTTGGAACTCAGGTGGGCCTTACCATCTAAAATCATGTGAAGACATGCTTAAAACATATAAAATCACTTGGTGGGGCCTACCTGGAATTTGGGTGCGGCTGAAACTTGGTCTGAACCCTCAGCCAAGTGGGACGCACATAATGGGTGGACTGGATTTGTGAACCACATTCCAGTGGGCCCTGGTCCACGTGACCTTATGAACAATTGGATGGCAGATAAACAGTACAATGGGCCCCCAAGGTCCAAGTGACCTTATGAACAGATTAGATGAAAATAAACATTATGGTGGGCCCTGGCCCACGTGTTCTTATGAACAGTTTGAATGGCAAATAAACGTTACAGTGGGCCCTACCCAAGGTCCACGTGACCTTATGAATAGGTTGGATTGCAAATAAACATTACAGTGGGCCCTAGGCCCATGTGACCCTATAAACAGTTTGGATGGAAAATAAACATTATGTTGGGCCCCAGTTTGGATGGAAAATAAACATTATGTTGGGCCCCAGTTTGGATGGAAAATAAACATTATGTTGGCCCCCAGTTTAGATGGAAAATAAACATTATGGTGGGCCCCACATGGGACCCACTTATGTATGTATTGTGTCCACACCTTTCATCAATGTGGACCTCCACCATGAAGTATGTGATTTATCTATGCCTTCCATCCCTATGGGACCTACCATGATGCATAAGTTTCATCCAAACCGTCCAACCATTTTGGAGATTATTTCAAGGCCATGTGACGAGGCCCATCTTGATGTATTGAAGGCCCGTTGTTGAGGCCCACTTTGACATATATAAGGCCCATGTTGTGAGGCCATTGTGATGTATGCAAGGCCCATGAGTTATGGCCCATTGCAATGTACATAAGGCCCATTGGTGCGGCCCATGGATGCGGCCTACTTGATAAATATAAGGCCCATATGATACGGCCAATTGATGTACTTAAGGCCCAATGGGTGCAATTAGGTCCATTGCAATGTGTGATTCCTCCGTGGCGTATATAATAATGGGTAGTGTCTTGGGAACAATGATGGTTAGATGCCCACATTGTAAGGATGATGTCGGTTAAATGTCCGCATTGTCACTCTCCCTAAGGCCCACTGATAGGCCCATACTTGTAGTGGGTAGGCCGTCTAGGCCCATCTTCGCTTTGCTCAGAGCCCATCACTATATAACATGTTTAGTATAGATACATGATTCATGATCATACACATCATATGTATGCTTGGTATGAGGAGTTGCCCTACATGAGCGCGCGGTACACACAGGATTGTTGCATGTTTGGTAGGGTGATTCATGCACTTGCATTTGTGTGATCATGATTATTGTATGCCCTAGCGACATCAGGGCCATAGCCTTCACAGACACATCGTGGGTGGCTGGATTGGATACCGAAAATGTTTGGTTCTAGCATACGGGCGCCATAGATGTCCCTGGGTGAAAATCTCTAAACCCGATGGTACCAGAGGATGACTCCAACGTCGAGACCGAGTGGATATATGAGCGCATGAGGGCCGAATACCAGGAGGTCGTGTCTCCCACTGTATCGTGGTCGGTTGGAAAGGGGTGTGGCCTTACTCGCCCGAGGGTAGGGGCAATACTAGGCTGAGTTTGACGAGCTCGTGAATGGATCCAATATCGATGTGCCGGATAGGTATTAGCAGACTATTGGTCAGGCGGATAGCGAGGTTTCTTACGCTCACTTGGACTGTGCGGCTAGGAGAGCGGCAGTGCCATGTGGAGTGTACTAAACTCTGGAGATTATCCTGAATAAGAACTGTACTGATATTTGATGAGGATTGGCATGCTTGAGCTGCATCTTGCATCGCATGGTCTTGACATAGCGGATAACATTCAGATCTTGCAACGCATAGCCTTAGTACGGCTGATTGCATTCATGTACTCATCAGCATGATTCCACATTACTTTGACCTTACATTCTGAGCACGCTCATATTGCGCACACACTTACACCACCCTCTAAGCTTTCTATAAGCTTATGCACGATTGATGCGTGCAGGTGACGTCAGGACGCAGCCGTAGTCTCGCCGCAGTTGGAGCGTGCAACCGAGCTTCTGGAGTTTTTGTTATTATCACTATCTTGTATTTCCCTTCATACGCTTTGTACTCAAAGTTTTTGATCATAGTGGATTTTGTGATGGTGTTCTTGTGGTTATTGTTCATGGGTTATGCTTGTAGTTATGCTAATTACGAATCAAATTGATTATTAGAAATCCTCCTTGTAGCATCCCAGGATCGGAACCTGGTATATGGGTGACGGGAGCCGAGGATGGGGTACTATGGAGGCTATCGGCGCCAGATTCGGCGATCGAAAATTTTGTGAGCCCGATTTCTGAGTTTAGGGCGTGTCAACAAGGGTGGAGCAGCCGCCAAAGAGTTTTTCTTCTTCCCTAGTTTATTTTCATGCTTTGTTTAAGAGATTTGGTTTCAATCATGTCTATGGTTGGCTAAACCTCTTAGCTAGGACTAAGAGGTGAAGCTTGTAACGTGTTTTGATGTTTGTTTGCTTTGATTCTTGTACTTATTGAACTTTATTAATTTCTAGTTTGATATTAAGGAAATATTTTCAGTTTTCTGTTATTTATTGTGACTCAAATTACAATAGATGTTGTGATAGCTTTGGATATCTTCTTTTCCTATTTTGAGATAGTGAGATTGGTAAATCCCGTTGTTCACCATCGTCTCCTGGGCATGGTAGGGTGATGGAATCCCTTCTAATCATCACAATTCTCCTCCATTGAGAATTAGGTCAATGAAAAGTTCAGATTTGATTTAAATTATTTTATCTTCCAATTAGATAGGATAGGACTCCAATTCTGTCACACCCTAAACTCGGAAAACGGGCTCACAAAATTCTTGATTCCCAAATCTGGTGCTGACAGCCTCCGTAGTGCCCCATTCTCGGCTCCCAGCACTCATGTGCCAGATTCCGATCCTAGGATCCTATAAGGAGGATTTTCAGTATGATTTTTTTTTTATTTATTTATTTTGTAATGAAGCATAACCAAATCACAAAACAACATCATCACATATCCACTAATATAAACATTTGAATACAATGCTGAAAGAGAAATACATATGTATCAAAATCAAAGCTTCGAAAGTCTGTTGTACGCTCCAAGTTCAACGCTGCTACGACTGAACGCCACCTGCATGCATCTATCGTGCATAAGCTTATAGGGGGGTGAAAGTGTGTGTAAGGTAAGTGTCAAGTATACAATAAAACCCATAAATCATACATCATCGGAATAAGCGGAAATACTGACAAGATCATGAATCATACGATATTAGAGTAAGCGGAAATATACTGGTAAGTCCACGAGTCATATAATATCAGAGTATGCAATGCAGATCATAATGAGCCAAATATCATATACTGCGAATGCAATGCAATATGCAGATCCTGTCAAGTCCGTCTAAGCCATATAAGTGCAGAAACATAGCAATCCAAAATGGCATATGCTGCGGATGAAATGCAATATGCAATGCGAATGAAATGACCAAGCTGGAGTGAAGTCGGGATGATAGTATGTAGTATCGCAGGGTATGGGGTCCATCACAAGGGAATTTTATCCAAACCAGTCCCATACCTAAATTTGGATAGTCAAACACAATGTGGTAAACTCCTAATCTTATGTTAGTCGCGCGCCTCAACCGAAATCCTAGCCATTGCAAAGGTACATGTAACAAATAGTTGTGCACCACCAGCCCAAGTAGATAGTGATTGGATGAATGAATGAGTATGCAACTGCTGCTCAATAAGTCCACGTATAAGTATTGTACATCTTTGGGATCATTACCGGGGTCTACTATACTCCACACCGACTGCCGCCTCCCTAGCCGCATAGCCCAGCGAGTGGAAGAGACCACACTATCCGCCTAACCAGTAGTCTGCTAATACCTACCCTGCTCGTCGATAGCGGACTCATTTTCAAGCTGGTTAAACTCAACCTAGCTTATAGCCCCCTCACTCAGGCGGATAAAGCCACACTCCCTCCCAACCGACCACGACACAATGGGAGACGCGGCTTACTGGTATTCGGCACTCGGGCACTCATGTATCCACTCGGTCTAGATGTTGGGGCATCTCCTGACCTCGGAGGTTTAGAGACTTTCACCCACGGACATCCAAAGTACCCAGATGTTCGAACCAAACATTTTCGGTGTCCCTACTGGCCATCCACGACATGCCTGTGGAGGCCACAGCCCTGATGTCTTTAGGGCGTACAGTAATCACAATCACACAATGCATGAGTCATGTAGTCCAATCATGTATCAATCCTGTGCATACTGTGCGCTCATGTGGGATAACTCCACCTATTAGGGAGTCTCAGAAACCATCTGTACTATGACATATGCAAGGGTCAATCACATCTTACAATAAACATGCAGATGATGCGTATGGGCATGTATCATGATGTTATGCTATCACATACTCATAATCGGTATCAATAACCGGCATCAACAATCGGCCTCAACAATGTGGACATTTAACCAACATTGCCCCCAAGGAATGGCCCACATAGAGCTTAACACAAAGTGGACCCATGGCCTCACACATGGACCTAATATACAACATCATGGGCCTCACTCAAGAGCTTAATACACATCACGATGGGTCTCTCACATGGGCCTAATATACATCAGAATGGACTCTATCACCTGGCCCTTAAATGCATCACAATGGGCCTCATCACATAGACCTCATATTCATCACATTAGGCCTTAAACATGGGCTGCATATACATCACATAGGTCTCAACAATCGGCCTTAGCAATCGAAATCGGCCTCAACAATCGGAATCGACACTCGGAATCGGCCTCGATACTCGGCCTTGACAATCGGAATCGGCCTATACAGTCGGCCTCGACAATCGGAATCGGCCTATACAATCGGCCTCGATAAATCGAAATCGGCCTCGATAAATCAAAATCGGCCTTGATACTCGGCCTCGACAATCGGAATCGACCTCGACAAATCAGAATCGACCTCGATACTTGGCCTCGACAATCGGAATCGGCCTATACAATCGACATCGACAAATTAGAATCGGCCTCAACAATCGGAATCAGCCTATACAATCGGCCTCGACAAATCAGAATCGGCCTCGACAATCGGAATCGGCCTATATAATCGGCCTCGACAAATCGAAATCAGCCTCGATACTCGACCTCGACAATTGGAATCGGCCTATACAATCGCCTCGACAAATCGAAATCGACCTCGATACTCGACCTCGGCAATCAGAATCGGCCTATACAATCGGCCTCGACAAATCAGAATTGGCCTTGATACTCGGCCTCGACAATCAGAATCATCCTATACAATCGGCCTCGACAAATCAGAATCGGCCTCGATACTCGGTCTCAACAATCAGAATCGGCCTATACAATCGGCCTCAACAAATCAGAATCGGTCTCGATACTCGACCTCGACAATCGGAATCGGCTTATATGGGGGAGAGTCACAATGCGGACATTTAACCAACATTATTCTTACAATGTGGACGTCAAACCATCATTGCTCCCAAGGCACGACCTGCCATAAACATCATTACACAACCCATGGTGGAATCACACATTGCAATGGGCCTTATGTACATCCCATTGGGCCTTAACCCATGGGCTTAAATATATTAAATGGGTCGTATCACATGGGCCTCATATATGTCAAGGTGGGCCTCAACGGACGGGCCACAAATACATCAATATGGGCCTCATCACATAGGCCTTATATATATCAAGGTGGGCCTCAACGGACGGGCCACAAATACATCAAGATGGGCCTCATCACATCCCTAAAAAGAATCATATTTGAAGGATCATTTGGACCATACCACAAATAGCAATAGAGATAATAATTTTCACGATTAAATAAATCACAGGGCCCACTATAAAGTTTATTTCCCAACCAATCTAATCATAAGGTCATAAAGACCTGGATTAAGAGGGGAAAACAAATATCATTTAGGTCCAAACCCTGTAGCCCAAGGGTTTTAATGGTGGACGTTCAAACCCACTATTTATACAGTGTGGTCCACGTGATCCTAGGCTGGACGCATCACGGTGTGGCCCGCCATGATGTATTTGAGATCCAACCATTTCCTAAGTTATCATAAAGATAGATGAAGTGAAAATAAAAATATAAGCTTAATTGGAAACTACCGTGGCCCTTAGAAGTTTGAACGGTGGACGTCACTGTCCACTACTTTAAATGGTGGGGTCCACTTGGACTTTAGATCTGACTTATTTTTAGTCTCAAGCCAGTAAGACAAGCTTGCCAAAGGATTGGACGGTTTGGGTGCAACACATGCATCATGGTGGGTCACATAGGGATGGATAGCATAGATAAAGCACATGCCTCATGGTGGGGGCCAAACTGATGGAATGTGTGGAATACATTCATCATTGGGTCCCACGTGGGGCCCACCATAACGTCTATTTTCCACCCAATCTGTTAATAAGGTCACACGGACCTGGATAGAGAGGAAAAATAAAATTCATAATGATCCAAAACTTCTGTGAACCCAAATAGGGTTTCAATGGCAGCCGTTCAATCCCACTATTTTCCTATGACGTGGGCCACTTGAGCTTCTGTATACGGCTGAGTTTTTGGGGTGGCCCACGACTAGAAGGGGCCCACCAAATCAAATCAACGGTGGAGATCCCTTCTCCACTAAAATGAAAGGTCTAAATGACCTCTTTCAAACTTTGAAAGTAAACATCATGATGGGGTCCATGGAGATTGGTCCCATCATGGAATGATCATGAGAATCATAGTGGGCCATCGGCCACATCTAGGGTCCAAAGTAAGATCCATACCATTAATCGGTAGGCCCCACTTGGCCCATCATCAAAAGAATGAAATCTAAGCCTATAGAAGCACCCACCGTTCGATCTTCTTGGTCCGATGGAACACCGAGCTCCTTGTGTCTCACTTTGATAGAAGGTGATGAGAGATGAAGGGCTAGGATGATAGATCTTGGAATAGGAAGTGGGCCACACACAACATCTCACTTTTCGATCTTTGGAAATGCTTGGACATCCACCATTTTTTGTCTCTTTTGTTGCTTGGAAAATGTAAAGAGAAAGAGAGAGAGAAAGGGTGGTTGTAAGAGAGGTGATGGGTGTGAGTGATGGATGTGAGGTGATAGTTGTACTTGACTTGAGAGTTGACTTGATAGGTTGCTTGACTTGTGGAGAAAGAAAGCATGTGTTGTGTACTTTGATTGATTGATGGGATGGGTTGTAGATATTCTCTTGGGTTTACAAATGCGCGGCATTTCTTCGAAATAAACGTCGGCCCACATCTCCCTGCTAGGGTATCGGATCAGTGTGCAATACGCAGCGTTGGAACCGCGGCAATGGTGCGGTCGCAATGGTATAAGTCTCAGATTAAGCTGACTCAAATCTACGGGATACGACTTAGGGTCGCGCGCGAACGCCGATTACAGATCGCGGGTGTCGAAATTTGACGGGAAGGATCGCGGGAGTCTACGGAATAGCACAGACTAGGATACGGGCCTTACAAATTCCAATTGTGTTCCTTAAATCAAGGTAGCATCTTGATAGATACAAGTGGATCTTTGGCACCCTAGTTCCTACCTTTAAATTCATAAGTTTTCATCAACGTTATTCACCATTACTCTCAATTATTCACATTTCAATTTAGATCCTTTTCTAGTTCTAGTTTTAGTTATTTTCAGAATACGTACAAGTTTAGTCCCTGTGAATTCGACCTCAGTCTTACCGAGTTATTACTACATCGTGACCCTGGGGTTGTAAACAAGTTTTTGGTGTCGTTGTCGGTGACTACGGCTACGTTTTTCTGGAAGTAATTGCTATTAGAATTAGGTTAAGATTATGGTTTATTTTTCTGCTATGTTTTTAGGTTATAATTTTTTCTGAAATTATTTTTAGAAACTAATATTGTTTTCTGTTTTATAGGCTCCTAACATATCAACTCTTATTCGGTAATTTTGTTTCAACCCTCTCTCTTATCTTTTATAGATCTCTTATTCGTTTTAGTTTTTCTACTTTTCTTTTTAGGCTTAGTTGTTTAACTACTTAAGGGCGGAGAGTGTTTCATGCCCAAGTGGGTCCGTGACAACACTCTACGTCTTTTGAATGAAGGAGGATTAGTTGAAGGGTATCCATCACAGGATTAGACACCATTTGAGACCCTCTGAGTCAATAGAAGTGATGGCTGCAAATCAACGTTAATCTCTAGTTGAGGAAGTTCAAGATGAAAACGAGGTACAGAATGCACTCCCGCCTCGTACTCTTCGAGACTATTTATAACCGGCGGGTGTGAATACACCTTCCTGCATGATATTTTGTAACACCCCGAATTTTTGCTATTTTGAAATTTCTAAAAATCTTTAAATTTTAATTTTTATAACTAGCCACGTCATCACTTACTGACCCTCGACACTCAAGATGGGCTTATACGCGGCTGGTACCGATAAAGAACCATACAAATAGGATTGATCGACCTACAAGACCAACAAATCCGCCCGATCACTTAAACATCGAGCTTAGCCTTGGGATTTGCTCATGTAGGGTCCAATTCTAGCCAACCTATCACTGACTAATTGAGATGACTGTAACTAAATAAATACATGTCAAAAGTTGTGACAACTAAGGGTCGGATCTTAATTAACAAATTAAACCGAGTCAGTATCCTTTTAGCCTAAGAACCGATGATTTAGAGTGATTATAATCGAATCTTCATTTCCATTGGTTGCAAATAGGTCACACTATGAACTTAGCTAATTCAAACCCTAATAATTGCGCACAAGAAATCTTGATACCTAATTCATTCCAGAAATGCCCTGATTTCCCGAACAAGCTCTAGACCGCTTGTTAGTGGCCCACTAGTTCCGAAATTATAGAATAATGTCCGTCTCACTAGGCTTGACGTCCATCGCTGGTGGTGAACCAAGAAAGTGCCTATAACAGCTCAACTTGGGCCGAAAGCTAAGTGCTTGCAACACGCGAATCCCCTAGGCCGAAATCTGAAACTTAAGTGAAATAGACATTTTGCTCTTTCTTGAAGTTGCAGCTTTCGGATTGTCAATTCATAACCAAATTTATAATACCGATTAATGATATTTTCCTACTCATATCCGTATAGCCGCGGCCCCGATCGACCATCGGTGACCGTTAAACAGACTTCTAATCATATCCGTTGATTGACACATCTAAATGGCGGGTCGATCATATCCATACGTAGATCATCATTAGGGCTAACTATCCTATGGTGTATATCGACATGTACACCCCTTAATGGGGCCCTAGAGGTTAGAAAAACCCTCCCATAGGGCTAGTATAATAAAAATCCAACCATTGGGGTCATTTACACCAAATCTGACACTATATAAGGGCCTCATTTGGGCACCCCATCTCTCCATACGAATTTACATCCTCCAAGGGTGAGAAAGAAAGAAAGAGAAGGAGAAAGAAGAAGAGAAGAAGAGTGAGAGTAGGAGTGGGGAAGCTTTAGTGCTTCCCTTCATCGGCCTCCTCCAATCAAAGCCCTAGCATTGATCATTCTTCTCTGCCGAATCCACCCCATTTGCAATTTGGAGGTAAGAAACAAACCTACTTCCTAACCTAGGTTCTTTCTAAAATGAATTGCGTGAATCTCATATAGTCTTGGTGTTTATGTAGGAATTTGTGATTTTCCCCAAATCCCTAACCCTAGGAGCTCAAAATCGGATGTTCATTCTTAAGATGCGGACCATTATTTCTAGTTTTCCATTTATCGACCCTTGAGGGTCTCAATAATGATGTCTTGTGTTGAATGAGTTGTAATAGCTAGCATATTCATATTTCATGTTTGATTGTATTATATGTTATTTGTTGGATATGGATGCTTACATGTTTGATAAAATGCTTGAATGGTGGAATGTATTACTTTTTTTGGTGCTCATGTGCTTGATTTAATACTTAAGTGATTGTATTACTTTATGCATGCTCATATGTTAGATTTAATGCCTTAGTGAACATAGTATCCTATGTATGCTTACATGCTTGATAAAATGCCTAAGTGGTTGTATAGTAGAACTTATGCTATAATCGTGTGATGTAGTGTTTAGTCTATAGTGATACTTAAGATTGCTTACAATGTTGGGTCAGTCAGTAAATTGCTCAAACCAAGGGGTGGCCTTAGTTAGGCTGGCCATCCTAGGCTTGTTTGATCGACCCAGGTGAACACTGTCGACCAACAGTAGCTGGACTACACAGGTTGCTTGCACCCAATGCCGGTTGTATCGTGGTTCTCCCAGGTCAATCAAATTAGTCCACTAGTCAACTGATCATGTGTGTTCACAATGTATGATAGACTAAATAGAATCTAGATACTCCGTTCCCAATGGATGTGTCCATTCGTAACCGTAGTGTGATACGATCCCACTAAGACTCATGAGCCGGGCATGGTGGTATGGGATGCCGTGTCCGAGCTGTCGGCCTACGCTGGGGTGACGAGCCTCCCCGTAGTGACCAGTGAGCAACTAAGACTCGTGATCTGAGCATGGTGGTATGGGACACCGAGTCTAAGCTGTCGGCCTATGCTGGGGTGACAAGCCTCCCCATAGTGACCAATGAGCATTGATGAAGGTGATAGACCATTGTTTGAACGGCCCCCCGTCAAATTATCCGGCCGATGGTTGCGTGTTAGAGTACCGTTTGAATGACACGGGCATGAACAGAATTGGGTGATGAGCCCTTTTCCTTTATGTGTTTTGGTTTCATGTGATAAGCCTGTACCTCGGAACTAAGTGATTATACCCAGTATTGGGTGACGATTCATACCGGGTTGATCCTCATACATTTACGTATTATACCGTACCTTTAGAATTGTCAATTTATGAGATAAATAGGTGATACCTAAAGTTGGATCAAGGGACACTGGTAAGGAGTCGCTACGTGCGGCAACGAGCCACGTGATTCGGATAAGGACTTGTGATATAACATCGGTATCCTAGCTTCGCCAATATGCTGAATGAATGAAACTTAATAATTACTCGGCTAACATGATCATTCATCGCATCACATTAGTTCAGAATGTGGCGAAACCGGCGTTGAAGTGGTACGTTTGAGGGAGTGTTGTCATTTGCGAACTAGGTGGTCGGAGTCGCATGTGAAGGAGTGTTGTTTGAAAAGGGCATGCATCATGTCATATCGTCGTATGCACATTTAACAAGAGTATTTACGAATTGTTTGATTTCTTGTATATCATTAACTACGCTGATTGTGTCGATAGCATGTGTAACTTAGAACAAATGGAACCACTGAGTTAGCTACTCACTCCCACCTGAGACAGTGTTTTAAAACACCAACCAAGCATATCATTGATATAAGTACTAGTCAGACCTCAGACAGGTGGGCTCATATCGGGTTGTGTCAACGTCATTATGTTTTGAAGAATTGGGTGTAAACTGAACGCTTTACACTTTAACCGTCTTGGGTATGTATATTATAGATTGTGGTTTGTATAATCTCATTTTGGGTGATCATCACAATTGGAACTGTATTTTTAACTCTTAGTCATATATTTCTAAATCTATTGTTATCTCTACCTCGCTTTGGATCCGCTAATTCGAATTGCGCTCCTCTTATTATCTGTGTGTGAAATGAATTTGAATCTGAAGGAGGACACACGTGCATTCTCATTAGGTTAACACCCGGGAACTCGGGATTGGAGACTTTGTACTCGGGTGCCGATTTTCGGGGCATTACATATTTCCATTGAATACAGGAACTGCGGATATTAAACCAGGGGTAATTCAACTCCTCCTCAAGTTTCATGGACTAGAATCTGAAAGTCCATACTTGCATATGAAAGAGTTCGATGAAATCATATGTATATTACATTTCCCGAACGTGTCTGATGACACAGTTAGACTGAAATTGTTTCCTTTCTCTTTGAAAGAAAAGGCTAAGTCGTGGTTACATTCCTTAAGACCAAGGTCAATTAGCACGTTAGCTAAGATGACAAGGGAGTTCCTTAAAACGTTCTTCCCATATCATAAAACAAATAGCTTAAGGAAATCAATCATGAATTTTGCGCAAAAAGAAAATGAGACCTTCTTCGAATGTTGGGAGCGATTTACGGATCATAAATTCATGTCCACAACATGGCTACGAAACATGGCATATAACAAACATTTTCTATGAGGGATTGACCTCACCCATGCACCAATTTGTGGAGATGATGTGTAATGAGAAATTCATGAATAAGGAAGCCGATGATGCCTGAGATTATTATGATAAACTTGCGGAAAACACGCAAACATGGGATACCTCTTTAAGAATTACCACTTCTAAGCCTACTTAATCAAAGGAAAGGGGAGGAATTTATGTTCAAAAAGAGGAAGATGATATAAATGCAAGAGTGACCAAACTCACAAGAAAAGTCGAGGCTATGAAACTTAAGAAGGTAGAACCCGAAAAGACTTTGGAAGTCATTTGTGGTATTGGTGCTTGTAATATACATACAAGTGAGAATTGTCCAACAATTCCTACTTTTTAAGAGATATTGAATGAGCAATCAAATGTCGTAAACAACTACTAAAAACCTTTCAGTGAATCCACCTCAAATACATATAACTTAAGCTGGAGGAACCACCCAAACTTCAGTTGGAGGAACGAACAAACGGCTACTCCTTAAGGGATCCTTAACCAATTTCTAAATTAAAGGAAACCTCGAGAGGATCTAGTCTTAAAACATATACAAAACCAAGAGCTTTTTAATTAGGGTACTGCAAGCCTTTCAAGACCTTACAAAGGTCATACAAGGGCTTGAAATTAAAAAAAAAAAATTGATTGGGGAGAAAGGGATCCTTCTAGCTTAGACTCTCCCCAACCCAAAACAGCAATATGAAATTAGTGACACAACTCTTCAAAACAGATGGAGCAGGCTAAGTCTATCACCACTCTTAGGAGTGGGAAGGCAATTAACAAATCGACACCGGTGAGGGTTGAAAAGCCTAAGGACCCGAAAATATATGAGAATGATAGACCTAGCAATGCTCCACATGGGTTAGAACCGGAACCTCAAAGTAAGCCGATTGCGTCATTCCCTCAACGGTTGATTGCACTAAAACCTCTCTCTAACTCTCAGGATATTCTAGAGGTGCTTAAGGAAGTGAAGGTCAACATCCCTCTACTGGATGCCGTTAAACAAATGCCAAATTTCTGAAATATTTATGTATGACCAAAGGACAGCAAAACATATAAAAGAAAATCTTTTTGACAGAAAAAGTGAGTGTCATCCTCAAACAAGATGTGTCACAAAAATACAAAGAACCCGGTAGCCCAACCATCACTTGTGTAATTGGGAACCACTAGATTGAGCACGCACTTCTTGACTTGGGGGCAAGCGTAAATATGATCCCTTACTCAGTTTACAAACAATTGGGTTTAGGTGAATTAAAACCCACCCGGATCACATTACAACTTACCGATCGCTCAGTTCGTGTATCGAGAGGGATGATTGAGGATGTGTTGGTCCAAGTTGATAAATTTTACTATCCAGTAGATTTTATTGTCCTATATACTCAACCCATCATAGATGTGAGCACTCAAATACCCGTCAGTCTTGGTCGCCCATTCCTTGCTACATCAAATGTTGTCATTAATTGTAGGAATGGACCATGTAGCAAGAGTGATTTGAAGAACAAGATTCATCAATAATATAACAAATTTTAGAGGTTCTTCGACCATTTAATATTATATGGCCTTAGTTATTAATTATTTCACATCCGTGATATGAAAATTTAACATTATGATTATTATCACAGATTTGAGATAGGTTTAACAAATTATGTTTTAAACCTTCAACATATAAGACATCTTTAAAAATAGGTAGGTTAGGAAGTTTTACATTACCTCTTCCGGTGATTTTGCAGTTACTACCATCCAAATGTTACTGGGTCGCCATCGATTTGATTGATGTTCGATAGTATCGCCTTATCACTTGTCATATGTCTAGAACATCCACTATCCAGGTACCATCTTGAATGGCTACTTGCTTTGAAAGCTGTGTGGATAACAAGTGTAAGTGTTATAGGTTATAGCCCTTTTATTATCAAATTTGTGGTGCCAAAGACACTGTATGTATCTTGTTATGAAGCTTGCATAGTTGAAGAACAAAGCTCTACACGTGATATGCCAAGTCAAGAATCGAGGAAGTGAGTTTGTTTGACTTAATTCAAGACAAGGATAACTCAAGATCTCAAGAAACTTTCAAGTTCAACCTCAAGATCTCAAGAAGCTTTCAAGTTTGAGCTACATCAAGACTTCAAGCTTTATTACTTTCAAAGGTCACTCATCTTTAAGTTTCAATGTCCTTACTTCACTATTGAGGTATGACTGACCTTAGGTTGACCTTTAGAGTAGGCCATCTTAGATACATAATCAATATATTTTAAATAAGTGAGTTTGGTCTGTTATAAGACTAGTCCTAGACTTTGTTCGACTAGTCCTAACACTGCTTCGACCTGTCTAAAAATTTTCTGGATTAGTCGTAAGTTTGTTGCAAAATTTGAAAATTTTCTGTTAGGCTTCAACTAGTCCTGGGGACTGTTCGACTAGTCGTATGAACAGTGCCGACTACTTCTTCGACCAGTCGTAGACCTACGACTCAAACTACAGTGTTGAAATTCGGCTAGCTTCGACCAATCGAAGGAGACCTACGACCAGTCGTGAAACTGCCTTATCTTATCGCACCCAAATTTTCAAAGTTCTGTTGGATCTACGACCAATCGTAGATGTCTTTAGACCACTCGAAGACGTGTTTTGCTCACCTATAAATAGAGCACGAATCTCAGAATAAATGACACCACTCAAGCAATTCAAGTTAATTTAATTCGGTCTTCTGAGAGATAAGTCTGTGCTCCATTCAAGCTAAGTGTGCATATTTAATATTCACTTTCTTTAGCTTTGTTAATTGATTTTGTTTCTTGCATTCCAATCTAATATGAAAAGATGAAGTTTTATTTTCCTTTTTCTGGAATCAAAATCAATTAAACCTAGCCCATTTCTTTTAAGTTAAAATCCATTAGAACTTAGAACCATTATATTGTGAGTATTGGACAACTCCGACTTGGTTCTTCCGGGCTACTACAACAAAGAAGAAAAACAGGTATTTTACATTTTGTGTAATTTACTAAAATTGGTTTTATTTGAGGTTAAGGCAGAAAAATTTCAAAGTTGTTGGTTATCTGAGGAGAGCCAGAAAACTCAGAAGTGAGGGTTTTTGAATTGTGTAAGCCCTTTGAAAAAGACACAATTGTAAAGGTTTTGGGTGAACCTGTGAAAACCTATTTGATAGTGAACGCTAATATCCCCTGTGTGAGGATATTAGGAGTGGAGTAGCATTCTGTGTGGCTGTTGTTGAACAGTTGGTGTACACACAGGCGAACCACTATAACTCTTTGTGTTGTGTGGATGTGTGTTTCATTTTCCTAGCTTTGATTATTCATTTGTGGGATGTATGAGGATGAGAATGTTGTAATCATTTTATTTCAAGCTCAGTGGGGAATGTTGTAATAGTTTAGATTTATATTTTTGCAATTTATCTCTTGCTATTATTAGTTTGTGCTTCAGTTTCTCTATTTATTCTAGTAAGGTTGTCCTGCCATTTTTATGGTGCATGGTTGTCCTTAGAACAATCAATATTTGAGATTGCATTTGATTCCTTAGTATAGTTTGAATTTGTTTATTCCTCTTCGGTTTGAGTTCTTGATACAAAGACCTTTCTAGAAACAAGGTTGTCCTACCATAAACTTTGGTTTTTGGTGTAAGGTTGTACTTAGAAGAACTTTTGTATCAACCTCTCAATACTTGTTTATTGAGGTTGCTTTTCATTTCAGCATTGTGAATTAATTTACTTTATTTGGCTATCTCTTTATTAAGTTCCGCTGTAATTATTTTAAATTTGGCATTGTCCTATTCACCCCCCCTCTAGGACATATAGCTTGACCATTTCAACAAGACACTTATCTTTTAGAACTCATTTCAATATGGTTTTGGGTTTAGGAAGATCTCTTATTATTCATTGTGTTTGAGAGTAAGAGTTTTTCTTGTTTCTACTTACTCTGTTATTTCTAGAGTTGGGCTTCGAGAGCTCTTTAAGTAAGTCCACTATCTTATCTGCTAGAGGAGGATTATTATTTTTCCTTTGATATTTATGATAGTTGGCGTTAGTTTTTGGATTAGAAGTTTTTTGAAAAGGTTCTTTATTCTTATTTTTCTTCCTTTATAGTTTCTAATTTAGATTTTGAAGATTCACCTTCTACAAATATGGGAGCAAAATTTTTAGATTTTTTTGTGCAATTCTTGATATATCCCAAGCCAGAATTGTCACTGCTTCATTGAGATGTAGTTAATAATTTTTCAAGTGTTTGGTCACCTTAGTTGTATATCGAAGTCTCTTTTGAAGTTTTAAGAGAAGCAATTTCTAATTTTAAATTCTCATTTTCAGTTTTGAGATTTTGAATTTCAAAAATTTTCAGACTTAAATCTAGTTTGGTTTTCTCAAAACAATTAGAATAATGAGATTTTTCCAAAACTGAATTTTCAAGTTCTAATTTCAGATTAGCAAAGTTTTCTTTTTGAATTTTTAGTTTGGCCACAATCTTATAACTTTCTTTGTATAAGGCATCGTAAGCAATTTGAAGATCTTCTTCATTTTTCGAATCACTTCCAGGGGTTTCATAGTTAGAAATTTCACAATCATCTGAGGAAGTGATTCTAGCTATGGTCATGAAGGCCTTTTGTTCTTTCTCAGTTTCTTGGTCTCAGTTTCTGAATTGAATTCAGATTTTGATGATTTATCCCTAGTGGCAATCATGCATCTTCTTCTGGATTTATCCTTCTTAGGACATTTTGAAGCTACATGCTCATATTCAGAACAATTGAAGCATTGAGTGTCTTTAGATTTTGATTTCTAAACATTTGAGTTTCCTTTTCTTTTGTCGAAGGGTTTTTGAAAGTCTGATCTATTTTTATTTTAAAAAATTTTATAAAACTTTTTAGCCAACGTATCCATATCATCTTCATTCTCATCATTTTCAGAACCTGTGTCTTTAGATTTAGATTTAGATTTAGAAGATTTAAGGGCAATAGACTTATTCTTAAGAGTTTTAAAATTTAGCTTATAAGTTTGTAGAGATCCAACTAATTCATCTACCTTCATAACATCAATATCCCTTAATTGTTGAATCGCAATGACTTTAGAATTGAACCTGTCAGGAAGGGATCGTAGTATTTTTCACACACTATGCTTTGAGGGACTTTTTCTCCAAGACCCCACATAGAGTTAACAATGTCATTTAGTTTCGTATAGAAGTCCATGAATGATTCATTTTCTTTCATATGGATTTCCTCAAACTTTGTTTTGAGGATTTGAATCTTAGACTTTTTAACAAGTTAGTCCATTCATGTGTCATTTTGAGAATATCAAATGTTTGTTTTGCTATATCACAAGAACTGATTCTTTTGAATTCATCCGTTGATAGAGCACAAGTAATAGCATTAAAGGCTTTTGCTTTTATACTACTTTCACTTTTCTGAACTGTCGTCCAAAAAGTATAAGTGATTTCTTTTATGGACGTGGTTCCATTTTCAACCACTACTTCCATCGTTGGAGGGAACCGTTGGGTCATGGTGGCTTGCCACACACTTTCATTAATGGACTTGAGGAAAATCTCCATCCTTGCTTTCCAATAAGAATAGTTTGAGCCATTAAATGGAGGTGGCCTGGAAATGGATAGACTATCGAAATTTGACATTCCAATAGCTTTGGATCTAGATATAGGATGTTAATCCCAAAAAGAGCAACCTCTCTCTGATACACTTGAAAGGATGGGCTATAGATGTCCTATAGAGGGGTGAATAGGATAATGCCAAATAATTCTATACAATGCGGAATAATTAAACAATTATACTCAATTGCTTAAAGTATTGAATTTTTGATATCAAATAGTTTGTAGGACAACCTTAACCTAAAAGATTTAGGCAAGACAATCTTATTTCACGACGTCTTTGAAATCAAAATATCAAACTTAGCAAGAGCTAATCAATCACAAAACAGGAATATAAATAATAAAAATAATTGCCACAATGCACAAAGGAATTATAGTGGTTCGGTGCTTAAACCCACACCTACTCCACTCCCAAAATTACTACTCTCACAATTTTGGCTTTCAGTATTTCAACGTTTTCATAGGTCACCTTAACAACCTGAAATAGTTCTTGTGATTTTCACAGGCTATCACAACAAAACCCACTTTGCGATTTTCACGGGATTACCATAAACAAACCCACTGAGATTTTCGAGCTATCTCAGAAAAACTCAAAATGAAATAAAGTAAATACAATACTTATCTTCGATTAGCGAGTCGAAGACATGACTATAGCTTGGTTGCAGCGATCTTGTTCTTAGGATGTTGGTGAAGCTGTATATGAGTTCAACCCAAAAGAATATAAGGATCTATTGTGTATTCAATACAAACAAAAACCCTAGGTGCTGTAATTCAATTCTTATCACGCCCCGAACTCGGAAACCGGGCTCACAAAATTGGTGATTGCCGAATCCGGCGCCGACAGCCTCCGTAGTACCCCATTCTCGGCTTCCGGTACCCATATACCAGGTTCCGATCCTGGAATGCTACGAGGAGGATTTCTAATATGATTCAATTTGTAATGAGCATAACCACAAGCATAACCCATGAACAATAACCATAAGAACACCATCACAAATTCCACTATGATCAAAAACTTTAAGTACAATGCGTAGGAAAGGGAAATACAAGATAGTGCTAATAACAAACTCCAGAAGCTCGGCTGCACACTCCAACTGCGGAGAGTCTACGGCTATGTCCTGGCGTCACCTGCACGCATCAATCGTGCATAAGCTTATGGAAAGCTTAGAGGGTGGTGTAAGTGTGTGCGCAATATGAGCGTGCTCAAAATGCAGGGTCAGAGTAATGCGGAATCGTGCTGATAAGTACATAAATGCAACCAGCTGTACCAAGGCTATGCAGTACAAGATATGAGTGCAATCTGCCATACCAAGACCATGCGATGCAAGATGCAACTCAAGCATGCCAACCCTCATCCAAATCCTCATGTCAATACAGTTATCAGTCTGAATAATCACCGGGGTCTAGTACACTCTACGCCAGCTTGCCGTCCCTATCCGGACGCACAACTGGAAAAGCGAAAGAGACCTCACTATTCGCCTGCCAATATCGGGCCCGGCTCATCGATAGCGGACCGATTCCTCAAGCTGGTCAAACTCAATCTAGAAATTGCCCCCTCACTCAGGCGGGTAAGGTCACACCCCTTTCCAACCGACCACGACACAATGGGAGATGCGACCTACTGGTATACGGCCCTCGCGTGCTCGTGTATCCACTCGGTCTCGACGTTGGAGTCATCCTCCAGTACCATCGGGTTTAGGAATTTTCACCCAGGGACATCTATGGCGCCCGTATGCTAGAACCAAACATTTCCGGTATCCAATCCAACCACCCACGATGTGTCTGTGGAGGCTATGGCCCTGGTGTCGCTAGGGCATACAGTAACTACAATAACACAATGCAAGTGCATGAGTCACACTACCAGTCATGCAATAGTCCTGCGTGAACCATGCGCTCATGTAGGGCAACTCCGCTTGTCAGGGAGCCCATAAACAGTTCGCCCGAAGGCATATACTATGATCAGTCACTTCTCATATCAGTCATACATATGATGCGTATGATAATGAATCATGGATCTATACTAAACATGTATATAGGGATGGGCTCTGCGTATCACAGAGATGGGCCTAGACGGCCTACTTACTACAAGTATGGGCCTATCAGTGGGCCTTAGGGAGTGTGACAATGCGGACATTTAACCAACATTATTTTTACAATGTAGACGTCAAACCAACATTGTTCCCAAGGCACAGCCCACCATAAAATATCATTACACAAACCATAGGGAATCACACATTGCAATGGACCTATATACATCTTATTGGGCCTTGACCCAACGGCCTTAGGTTCATTAAGTGGGCTGCCTCATATGGGCCTTTTAAAAGTCAAGTGGGCCGCACCAATGGCCTCATGTACATTGCAATGAGTCATACTCCATGGGCCTTTGAAAACATCACAATGGGCCTCATAACATGGGCCTCATATATATCAGAGTGGGCCTCGACAACGGGCCACCAATACATCGAATGGGCCTAAACTCATGGGCCTTATGTATATATCAAGGTGGGCCTCAACAACGGCCATAAATACATCAATATGGGCTCCATCACATGGGCCTAGGGCCCACCATAATATTTATTTGAAATCCAACCTACTCATAAGGTCACGGGACCAAGGCCCACCATAATGTCTGTTTTCCAGCAAACCTATTGGTATGGTCACATGGATCGAGGGGCCCACTGTAACGTTTTATTTTACATCCAATCCTGGACCCACTGTAATGTTTATTTTCTATGTAACCTGTTCATAGGGTCACATGACCGTGGGGCCCACTGGAATGTTTCTTTGCCACCCAAACTGTTCATAAGGTCGCATGGACCTGGGGTGGGCCTGGAGCCCACCGTGATATTTATTTGCCACCCCACCTATTCATAAGGACACGCGGACCAGGGAGGGTGCAGGGACCACCGTAATGTCTATTTGTCATTCACCCTGTTAATTGGCTCACACTGTCAAGGGCCCACTGGGATGTGATTCACAAATCCAGCCCACTCATTATGTGCGTCCCACCTGGCTGACGGTCCAGACCAAGTTTCATCCTTATCCAAATTTCGGGTAGGCCCCACCAAGTGGTTTTATATGTTTTAGGCATGTCTTCACATGGTTTAAGATGGTATGGCCCACCTGAGATCCGTATACGGTTGATTTTTAGGATACCACCTAAATTAAAGGGGAACCATCAAATGCACGGTGCAGATGGTCGAAATACACCACGATGGGGGGTCCACAGTTGGGCCGTGAGGCCCCGCGCCCGTCCGCCCGCCCAGTAGCAGGCGCTGCCTGCACTGCTGTCAGTAGCAGCAGCAACAGCGTCGCTGCTCTCTTTTTATTTATTTATTTATTTAGGTGGGACCCATAGTAATTGGATCTACTCCGTCCACTGCATGTGTCCCACAATAATAGGGGTCCAAACCAAGTTTCAGATGGATCCAAGCTCCTTGTGGGCCCCAGCAATCTTTTTCCCAAAATCTAACGAAAAATACTAGCATTCTGAACGCCACGGCCTGCCAGAAAATGGGATCAACTTCATTTTTCGGCTCAACGTCTAAAATGAGCTAGAGAACGGAATGGACAGCGTGGATCAACCCAATACATCAAGGTGGGGCCGGCATGAGCAGCCCACCCCAAAAGTAAATTTTTTTTTAAAGCTTGAAAGTACACGCCCATGTCAGCGCACGCTCTCCATGTTACCAGCACGTCCAGCGTCCCTGGACGCTGGACGGCATGGACACTACACAGGCATCATGGCTGGGCCCCACGCATAGGTGGCCCACGATCACCAAGGTGGGTCCCACATGGACATGGCCCACTTGATATTTATGGTTTCCTCCATCTTGGCCCGCTAATGGGCGGAATGGCGTAGATTCAACCCATTCATCCAATGGGTCCCACATGAACTATATGATTCATGGTGGGCCTCATCACCCTTCATCATCATCACCATTCATATAAGGAGAGAGAGAGAGAGAGAGAGAGAGAGACGGTGATAGAGGGGAGGGACCCCGCCACTATGGGCCCTCCATTGATACAATACATAGATCAAAATGGGTCCCACCAACAAGTGGGCCCTTAAATGAAAATCAACGGTGGATCACCCACCTCTTGTACTCCTCCTTGCTTCCTTGCACTCCTATGCTCCTTTGCTTGACTTTTAATGGTGGATGATGGACTTTTGATGGTGTGGATGAGAGATGAGAGGGTGTAGGAAGGTGGGCCACACTTGTTGTTGTGGTTTGGGGAGAGAAGAGAGCTTGGAAATGCTTGGGCCGTGAGATGCTTTGTTGCTTGGGAGAGTTTTTTTGAGAGAAATGGAGAATTAATGGTGAGAGGGATAGGTGGGATGGTGGGTGTAAGGAAGGGTTTGGGTTGGGTTGAAAAGTTGTAAAGGAGGTAGGGTTATGGTTGAAATTTATAAAAAGGAGGAATGGTGAGAGGAGGGAGGTTTGACTTATGGTAAAGGAAGGAGTGGTCATGTGTACTTGTTGTTGGGCGAGGTGTCATGGAGGTAAGGTGGTGTACTTGACTTGATTGATGGGACATCTCGTAGAGATTCTCTCGAGATTCGCAATGCGCGGCGTTCCTTCGGAATGAACGCAGATCGACATCTTCTATCCTGGGTATCAGTTCGGTGCGCGAGTCGCAGCGTTGGAACCACAGCGATGGCGCGGTCGCTAGGATACAAGTTTCGGTTCGAGCCGACTTTGGTATGCAGGACTCAGCTTAAGATCGTGCGCAACGTTGAAAATGGGTCGAGGATTGCCGAAATTCGACCAGAAGGATCGTGGAAGTCCTCGGAACGGTACGGACTAGGACACGGGTCTTACAATTCTCTAGATCTCAAGTAGAGTTTAGATCACTCTATTAAAAATAAATAAAGCAACTTGAGAAAGAGAATAAAATAAGCTTAAATAGAAAATTAGAATTACCGCTCAATAGCTTAAAAGGGGCCTGGATTTCTCTCTTTCTTATTGAAGAATTCTCACTAAATTTTGTTGTAGGAATGAATGAGAAAAGGCCTCCATTTATAGCAAAAGGAATTGAAAATTCGGTTGACCCGATTTTAGGTTCGGCTGGCCGAATTTCAACGATTGTGTTCCAACGGATCTTTAGATTTCGCAGGATAAGATCTTTAAAAAATTCGGCTGGCCCAAGCCGAGATTCGGCTGGCTGAACCTCAAGTTCGGTTGGTGGACCATAAGGTTTGGCTCGCCCAATTTGCTTGAATTCTGAAGAAATGCATTGATGGAAACTTGACCGAACATATTTGGGCTGGCCGAACCCAATGTTGGACTGGCTGAACCCACCCGTGTCAATCTGTATACTTGCCCGAATTATGTATGGTTAGCTGAAGGTAGTTAACATGGCCGAACCAGATGTCGGGCTGACCTAACTTTGAGTGTATTTTTACATAAAAGATAATCATTATGACACTGTGAAATACACCTATCCTGAGGTCAATCTAAGGTTATACCACCTGATGGTTGACTCATACGGAGTGTTCTAATCTTCGAACCATGTACTTTCATGCTTGAAGATGTTAAATCTTCCTTGAGATGCTTGAAGGAGTCGTTACACACCTCTTCATGAGTTGTCGAAGAATATCTTCATGAGTGCTTGCTCTCCTCATAGGACTACGAAATATGACAATCCTAATTGTGCTTAAGCATACGCACTAACAGGCTGGTTAATAGAATAGTGTATCAAAGGAAATGGAATGGTTTGTGTAACATCCCGAATTTTCACGGCCAGAGTTTATACTCGTGCCTGAGAAAATTGAGTGTTAATAATTGAATGAATTGGATGTTGTAAAAATCGCACCATATGTCATGCCCCAAACTCGAAAACCGGACTCACAAAATTTCCGATCGTTGAATCCGGCGCGATAGCCTCCGTAGTATCCCATTCTCGGCTCCCGGCACCCATATACCAGGTTCCAATCTTGGGATCCTACAAGGAGGAATTTCAACTTGAATTTGTTTCATAATAAGCATAACCCAGAATAATAACAAGAACACCACCACAGAATCCACTATGATCAAAACTTTGAGTACAATGCGTATAAAGGGAAATACAATGATAATAATGATAAAACTCTAAAAGCTTTGCGGCACACTCCTGCTCCTGTTCAGCTACGGTTTAACGTTACCTGCATGCAACGGTCGTGCATAAGCCTATAGAAAGCTTAGAGGGTGGTGAAAGTGTGTGCGCACAGTGCAAATGCAAGTATGCAATATCAGAGTAATGCAGAAATGCTGGTAAGTCCATGAATGCCATCAGCCGTACAAGGCATAAATGTTATCGGGCATATCAAGGCCATGAAATGCAAGGCATGAATGATGTCGGTCATACCAAGGTCATGCGATGTGAGATGCAACTCAAGCATACCAATCCTCATCCGAATCCACATATCAATGCAGCTCATCACTGGAGCATCAAATATCAGTATAGTTCTCACTCTGGATAATCATCGGGGTCTAGTATACTCCAAATGACACTTCCCCTTCCCCAAGCGCGCAGTCCAAGTGAGTGTAAGAAACCTCACTATCTGCCTGGCCAATAGTCTGTCAACACCTATCCGGCACGTCGATAGCAGACCCATTTATAAGCTGGTCAACTCAGCCTAGCAATTACCCCCTACCCTCGGGCGGGTAAGGCCACACCCCCTTCCAATTGATCACGACACAGTGGGAGACATGACCTCTTGGTATTTGGCCCTCGTGCACTCATATATCCACTCGGTCTCGACGTTAGAGTCATCCTCTGGTACCATTGGGTTTGAGGATTTTCACCCATGGACATCTATGGTGCCTCGATGCTAGTAACAGTATTTTCAGTGTCCAATCCTGTCATCCACGATATGCTTGTGGAGGCTATGACCCTGATGTCACTAGGGCGTACAAAAATCATATTATACAAATGCGAGATGCATGAATCATACTATTCAGTCATGCAACAATCCTTCATATACCACGCGCTCATGTGGGCAACTCCTCCTATCAAGGAGTCCCATAATAATCTGCTCAATGGCATGTGCTATGATCAATCACTCCTCATACCAAGCATACATATGATGCGCATAGGCATGGATCGTGAAGTTATACTAAGCATATTATATGATGATGATGTACTCTTCTCATATCAAGGATGGACCTAAATGACCTACTCATATCAAGAATGGTCCTAATGATCATGAGGGGCCCAATGGTTTGTGTTAGCCCACTAAGGGGAGGTGAGAATGAGCCTAACAATGAGTCCTAGGGAGAGTTACAATGTGGACATTTAACTATCATTGCTCTCAAGGCATGGTCCATCATAAACATCATTACATGCATCATGGTGAAATCACACATCACATCTGTCCTCATATACATCGCTTTGGGCCTCACACAAGGGGCTCACATACATTGCATTGGGCCTCACTCATAGGCCTCACATGCATCACATTGGGTCTCATATAAGGGCCTCATATGCATCGCATTGGGCCACATCCCATGGGCCTCAAATATATCATAATGGGCCACGTCGCATGGGCCTCAAATACATCACAATGGGCCACGTCTCATGGGCCTCTCATACATCACATCGGGCCTCACTCATGGGCCTCATATACATCACATTGGGCTTCACCATTTGGGCCTCACATACATCACACTGGGCCTCACTCATGGGCCTCATACACATCACATCAGGCTACATCACATGGGCCGTAACAATGGGCTTCATATACATCAAGTGGGACCCATCGTCCTAGTTGGACTATCTACACCATTCATCTATTTTTAAAGATCATTTAAGAGCATTACCCAAATAAGGGACCATATCGAAATATCATCTGGACTATTCCACAAATAGCAGTGGAGATAAAGATTTTCACCGTTAACAATTCACGGGGGCCACCTTAACGTTTATTTTCCATCCAATTTGTTCATAAGGTCACAAAGACCTTAATTAAAAATAAATCTCATATTTATCCAGAACCTATGTGACCCCCAAACGGTTTCAATGGTAGACGTTCAATCCTCCACTAATTTTTGTAGTGTGGTCCACCTAATAGGCAGATCTATCTTATTTTTAGTCTCAAGCCTTAAAACGAGCTCGCAAGTGGGTGGACGGTTTGGATATAACACACTGATGTTGGGGGGGGGGGGGGGGGGTCCCACCTTCCAAGCAATGGACGGTGTTGATGAAATAGATGGACTGCATGGTACGAAATACATACATCATGCGGGACCCACAGAACTTGCTGACGTCATGCAATGGGACCCACTGCTAGATGGTTTGGATACAAATACATCAAGGTGTGTCCAGCACCGTCCCATGTGCTAGACGGCGCACGCACAGCAGGTGAGTCCCATGCCTCATGGACGGACAACATGGATGAAACATACATCATTGGGGGGATGCTGGCCCACCAGAGATGGACGGCCTGGATTTAACACATGCCTCATGATTGGACCCACCGTCCAGAGGTCTGGACGGTCCGGATCTGAAGCACATACATCATGGTAGTCCCCACGTGGGACTCATGGATGGATAGCATGGGTGTACATACATCTAGGTAGGCCCATGCCCTGCACGTGCAACACGTGTAGCGTGGCCCTAAGGATGGACGGTGTAGGTATAACACATGCCTCATGATCAGGCCCACTTGTTGACGTCTGATGAGGGTCGAATATTGCATATTAGACCCCGACTATTACCTGATTTTACATACATGATAAAGCTTAATGCCATATTTTAATTGTGTTTTTATTACAGGATGAAATCAGGAGCGTGTATTGAAAAATGATGTTAAAAGTATGGATTTGACGCTCCGAAATTACCAGAGCAAGGGACACACTCCAGAAAACCAAGATCAACGGAGTTACACGACAGGAATCCGAGAAAATCAAGCCGTTCACGTTAAAGAGACCCGAAATTGGTCCAGAATGCAAGATCACATGGTTCCCTCTATCTGATTGGCTCGAAACCTTATACATGGGATTAGGGACATTAATTAACCGTACATTTCAAATTTCAGCCCTCGGATCACTATGGAAGTGCCCCAACTGACAAATCAGCCCATAAACCGTTGATTCTGGGCCCACCTGATATCTGGAACTGCCTCAATTTTAGTCCCAGCGGTTAAAATAGCTTGAGAAAAAGTATGGTCGGATTGGATTTCTGAAACACATTACAGTGGGCCCCCTATGTGCAGCGTGTGTACATAGTGTGCACACGTGCATGCGCAGCACCAGAACTGCTTCACGCGGTCAGCAGCGCTGACCGCGTCATCGTCCAAAAAAACGGAAGCTTCCGTTTTTGGCAGCAGCAAACGGGCACGGAGGGACATTTTGCGGAAGGTAGTGGGCCCCACCCATCACCCATAAAGCTGATCCGGACCGTCCATCGTGTAGAGGGGTTTGAAATCTTCAAACCCATGCTGACAGTTTGTATCCATGCGTGTACACGTGTTCAGTACAGAGGCCAAAAAAGGGCTCCTCTGCAACGTCAAAATTGATCTTGGCGTGATTTCCTCTTTGGACCGAATCAAAGGACAACCAAAACCGTCCATTTTTTTACCGAAATTTCAAGGGCAACCTAATGGACGGGATGGATTTCCCCGAAAAAACCTCTGTGGGGCCCACCGATCACGTCAGCGGAAGAGGTGCGAAAGCTTTCGCACATCCGCGAAAAGCAGTTTTTCAGGCGACGGTGGGCCACCATCTTTGATCATATGGTAGATCTGAACCGTACATCATGTAGAGGACCCAAGAAAGTCCTAAGGGACGGTGTTTTTATGGAATTTGAGCAAGGAAAGTATGGTGTTTCGAGGCCCGAACTTAGCTGCGAAAAAGCTTTCGCTGCGCGTGCGACAGCTTCCCAGATCCGATTTTCACCACTCCAGCCACTCCATCAGCTATAAAAGAGTTGCAAAACGTGAGGAAGGGGAGGTAGAGATCAGAGAATTCCAGATCCAGAGGAAAATATCAGATCCAGTGAGAAGAAGAAAGGAGAGAGAGAGGAAGGAAGAAGGGAGATGTTTCTATTTTTCATATTTATTTTTCCTTCTTTCCTAATGGATTTTATGGGTCACTAATCTCTCAGCTAGGGCTGAGATGAAGCCCCTAATTTGAATACTCTTGTTATATTTTGATTTTACTTTGATTTGATTGGTGTCTCTTTCTCTAAGTGGGCTTGATTGGTTTAAATTCTACACTTCTCCATCTATGAACTTGACCAAAGTGTATATATGGATGTTGTTTGGATGCTTATTATAGGTGCTTGTGTCTGATCAAGAACAAGTTTTATAGGTGCTTGTGTCTGATCAAGAACAAGTTTCCTATAGAGGAAGAAACAGGGTGCTCTAATGAACTATACATTCCATGTGCCCGACCAAGGACATGGGATATGTTATTCATGGCATTGCTTAAAGGAATTAGACATTCTGTATGCTCGATTAAGGACACAGATTGTGCTTTCTCTATATAAGTGGTATCAATCTAGATCAAGGTGAATCAACAGACAAAACAAGGGTTAGGATAATTAGGGGTGGATTCGAAAGTCCTAGTGCTCTTTCTCTGATTGAATTTTCTTCCATTCTCAAGTTTTTCATAGATTTGTGTTAGTAAATTACTCCATTATTTGTTGAATTAGTTAAGAAGAATTGTGAATTTGAATTGTGACGACCAGTCCTCGTGGGATTCGACCTCGATCTTACCGAGTTATTACTACATCACAACCCTATACTTGGGGAGTGAACAAGTTTTTGGCGCCGTTGCCGGGGACTGTTTCGATCCAAATTGGATTTAAGATTCTCTCTTATCATAATTCATAGTCTTAGGATTTTACTAATTTTAGATTAGAGTTTTTGTTTAGAAACTAACCTGTTTCCTATTTTGTAGGGTCCTGAAATAAACTTCTAATTTGGTAATCCCTTTCTAAATTCTTTATTTTTTCTAATTTTTATTTTTAGAATTAGGATTTTACTTTTTAGGAATTTTCTAATTCTAGAATTTCTTTTTTTGAATTTTTGAATTTTCATTTTAGATTTAGATTCTTCTTTTAAGTAACTTTCTATTTTCTAGTTTTAGAAATTTCTTTTTCCTTTTTAGAAACCTACTTACTTTTTATTTTTAGTAACTTTCTAATTCTAGGATTTCTTTCCTTTTTAGAAACTAACTCTTCTTTTTTGTTCTTTAGGAAGTTTCTAATTTTAGATTTTCTGTTTAGAAACTAACTTGTTTTGTTTTCTTTTGCAGGATTCTAACATAGATCTCCAAATTGGTAACATCTTTCTAAATTCTCCAGTCTTCTCTACTTTCTATTTTGAGAATTAGGTTTTTATTTTTGAGGAATTTTTTATTTTCTAATTTTGGATTTAGAAACTTTCTATTTTCTAGTTTTAGAAACTTCTTTTTTTTTTTAGAAATTAACCGTTGCTTAGGATTTTTCTATCATTATTTTAGGAAACTTGATTTGTTTTTGTTTTATTTACAGGAATTGAGGAAGGAAGCTACTAAGTGAAGGAGGAGCTTCTGAAATCTTCTGACATCAATCATCTCCTTTCTGGGTTCTTTCTTCCCATTCTTATTTACATAGTTTTAATTTGTGTTAGTATCTCATAGTTTCTAGTTCTAGTTTTATTTCTCTTAGGTTGCTTCTTAGTTTAGTTTTCTTTCTTACATTGCAATAACATAGTTTATGCTAGGACGTAGATCCCTAAACATAGAACTAGCACCTTTTGATCCTGAAATAGAAAGAACTTTTCGTAGAAGATTTAGAAACATCCTATTTGAAATGGCAGAAGAGAATGGAACTAAAGCTCTTAGAGATTATTCAGCTCCTGTCCAATTCAATGCGCCTTCATGCATAGTGTTGCCCACCACCACGGCAGCACACTTTGAACTTAAGACTGGGGTCATACAGTTGTTGCCTTCCTTTTATGGGTTAGACAAGGAGGACCCATATCATCATGTGAAAGAATTCCTAGACATTTGCTCTACCTTTAGGTTTCAAAACTTTTCAGACGATTCGATCCGTTTGCGCCTTTTTCTTTTTCTTTGAAGGATAAGGCGAAAGCATGGTTGAATTCTCTAGGAGTTGGGTCTATCACTACATGGGACCAATTGTCTAGGAAGTTCTTAAACAAGTTCTTCCCTGTTCACAAAACAAATGCTCTCCGTAGAGAAATCACTAATTTCACACAAAAAGAGGGAGAGCACTTTCATGAATGTTGGGAAAGATGGAAGGACTTACTTCTTAAATGTCCACACCATGGTTTTGAAAAGTGGCAACAGGTTCAATACTTCTATGACGGTCTGACACCCCAGAACCGTCGCATGGTTGATGCCACCAGTGGAGGGTCATTCATGACCAAAAGTGATGTTGAAGCATGGAACTTCTTTGAAACCTTGTGTGAAAATTCCCAGCAATGGGACTATTCAAATAGAGATGACAGAAGTCCCCAACCACAAAAGAGAGGTGGTATATATGAGATAGGAGTCACGCCAGATCTCCATGCCAAGATTGATGGCCTGACAAGAAGGTTGATGCTCTGATGTTGCATAATGGACCTCCACAAACTCAAGCCGAGGCTTGTGCCATATGCTCTAGCCCTGCCCATCCTATGCAGTCTTGTCCATCTGGTGCAGCATCCCCAGAACTTCTCTCTGAACAAGTACATGCTATGAATACTTTTCAAAAACCTGGGAATGATCCTTACTCGAACACATACAACCCAGGGTGGGCTAGACATCCAAATTTTTCTTGGACAAAGGGACCACAACAAGGAGGACCATCTGGAAATCCTCCTATGCAACCTCAGCAGTTTCCGCAATATCAACAAATGCCTGCACAATCAAGGAAACCATCTCTTGAGGATACACTCCATCTTTTTATGCAGAGTTCTCTCCAATTCCAAAAAGACACCCAACAAACCTTACTAGCCAACCAGCAAAGCTTACATGCGAATGCGCAATCCATTGCCAAGCTGGAAGTACAAATGGGTCAACTAGCTGCCACATTGAGTGAGAGAGAGAAGGGTAAGTTCCCTAGCCAACCTGTGGCTAATCCAAAGGGACAGTATGAGATTGGCTCTAATTCCAACCAAGGGCAATATCATGAGCAAGCCAAATCGATCACTACCCTTAGGTCAGGCAAACAGATTGACAACAGAATAGAGATGCCTAGGGATGAATCAAATTCTAAAGCAGAAGATCAAGATGAAGCAGAGGGACACACCAATGCATCTAAAGTCCAAAAGCTCTCTGACTCTCCAAGAGACACTAATGTGCCACCCTACGTGCCCAAAGCACCCTTTCCTCAACGTCTGGCACCAATGAAGAAAAGAAACAACTTTGATGAAATCTTGGATGTGTTTAAAAAAGTGCAAGTCAACATCCCGTTGCTTGACGCTATCAAGCAAGTCCCTCCTTACGCTAAGTTTCTTAAAGATTTATGCACTCAAAAGCGTAAGCAGAATGTTCATAAGAAAGTCTTCCTTGCAGAGCAGCTTAGCTCCATGATTCAACATAACACTCCTCCTAAATTTAGGGATCCAGGAGCTCCCACCATTTCTTGCGGCATAGGAGATCATAAGATCGGGAAGGCATTGCTTGATTTAGGGGCGAGCGTCAATTTGTTACCATATTCGGTTTATGAGCAGCTAGGACTTGGTGAGTTGAAACCGACTAAAATAACATTACAACTAGCTGATAGATCTGTCAAGGTGCCCCGTGGTGTTATTGAAGATGTGTTAATCCAGGTTGATAAATTTTATTTTCCAGTGGATTTCATAGTTATAGATACTCAGCCTGTCGGAATCCGACTAGTCAGATCCCGTCATCTTGGGTCGTCCATTTTTGGCCACATCTAATGCTATTATAAATTGCGGAATGGAGTTATGAAGTTGTCCTTTGGTAACATGAATATTAAACTCAATGTCTTTAATGCAGGACAACAATCCGCAGATTTGGACGACATATTTGAAGTGGACATGATCGAGAGTCTAGTGCAGGACTCCTTCCGTAAATCTTTTGAAGATCCACTTGAGACCTGCTTAGCACAACATGGCACGGATTTTGACATAGATAGTCCCATCCACGAAGTCAATGCACTGCTCGACTCTACTCCTATATTGGAGACTGAAAAAAATGGAGAGCGAAAGTGGAACCTCTTCATCCCTCTGAGACTCTTCCTGACAGCACAGTTTCTAACTCTGAGAAGGCAAAAGAGAACAGGTTGCTTAATGTTCTTCGAACATATAAGGCAGCAATTGAACGGAAGATAGCAGAAATACAAGGAGTGTGCCCCACTGTATGTAAGGATCATGCTGTGGAAATGTCACGTAAAATGCAAAGGAAGCATGATCCTAACATAGAAGAAGTTGTTCGAGCAGAAGTCCTTAAATTATTTGACGACAGTGTCAGTTACCTCATTGCAGATAGCACAGCTCATGGGAACTCACATCACTTGTCTGGGATTGGTTAACCACAGTGTTGAGGTAAGTTCTTTGGTGGACCCTGGTCTTAAAGATTAATGAATTCATGGTCCGTTTTTGGTCTGGCTGAAGACGTTAAACTTAGCGCTCCTGGGAGGCAACCCAGCATTTCTTTTGATTTCTTGTTAGTTAGTTCAATGTTTGTGGGTAACATTACTGCAAACCCTCACGAGACTACAACTCGTCCACTAGGGGTAACCTAGGGGTTTAAAGGCTTGTTGCATACGCTAAATGCAATCGAGAGCACCTGCGAAAGTGGTATAGGTAGGGTTTTTCTTTTTGTGATTTTATTTATTTTACTGATTTCTCTCTTGTGCTAACTCGCTCTTACATTGATAATTTTGGGAAAGCCTCTTGATTCTTCGTCCAGGTACCATCTTCCCATCACTCTTTTATTTTCGTTGTCCCATGCATTGCATGCTTATTTCTTTTACATTGAGGACAATGTAGATTTTAGGTTGGGGGTGGGAGATTAGGTTACCTAATCAGTATTTTCTTGGTCTTGAGCAAAATTGTGAAAATTTTTAAAATTTTAAAAATTTTTCTGGAATTTCTGTTGAATTCAAAGTGATTTTGAAGGATAGTTGTGATTTTGAAATTACAAGATACAGAATGTGAGTAATTTATGACTCTTGGATTCAGTTGTCTGGCAGATTTCACACTTAAGTTTGAATTGTTAATCCATGATTAGAAGTTGTAAACATTGATTGAGCCAGGATTGCACATATCAGATCTCACTTACACATTAAGTTTTCAGTTCGATATTAAATGGTAACTTGGTAATCACTAAGCATGAAAGGAACCAGCCTGAAAAACAAAATTTTTAGCATCAGTTTATAAAGAAGAATTGAAAGAATAAGTCGCATAATCGTCATCATAGGTTTGCTCCCTATAGATGAAGATTCGATTCCCCATAGTTGACATGAGAAAAGAGTTAGGCGACAAGTTTTCACCATAGGTTTGCTCCCTATAGGTGCGGATTTGATTCCCCTCCTTGGCACCACTGTTTATAAAGAAATCAAAGGCTGATAGAACAAAAAGATGATCTAAAATGCTAGTGTTGATTTCAGGTTTGGTTGTCACGAATTACTAATGATATCATGAAATTGACAATTAGATCTTTTAATGATTGTAAGCCGAGATTACTTTATACACTCATGGAACTCAATGTTTAAAATTGTTCTAATTAATGGATTAATATTTTAAACTTGATTATGAAGTTTACTGTAAGCTTGATTTCAGGAGGAAAATCTTCTCACCATTCATGGAGTTTAGAATTTTCACATCTCAACTATCTGTTCACAAGTCTTGAGTTTACAGGAATTGTCTTTTATTTCTGAAATTATTTTTCGCATGTTTTGCTCGGGACTAGCAAAATGCTGGTTGGGGGTTGTGATGAGGGTCGAATATTGCATATTAGACCCCGACTATTACCTGATTTTACATACATGATAAAGCTTAATGCCATATTTTAATTGTGTTTTTATTACAGGATGAAATCAGGAGCGTGTATTGAAAAATGATGTTAAAAGCATGGATTTGACGCTCCGAAATTACCAGAGCAAGGGACAGACTCCAGAAAACCAAGATCAACGGAGTTACACGACAGGAATCCGAGAAAATCAAGCCGTTCACGTTAAAGAGACCCGAAATTGGTCCAGAATGCAAGATCACATGGTTCCCTCTATCTGATTGGCTCGAAACCTTACACATGGGATTAGGGACATTAATTAACCGTACATTTCAAATTTCAGCCCTCGGATCACTATGGAAGTGCCCCAACTGACAAATCAGCCCATAAACCGTTGATTCTGGGCCCACCTGATATCTGGAACTGCCTCAATTTTAGTCCCAGCGGTTAAAATAGCCTGAGAAAAAGTATGGTCGGATTGGATTTCTGAAACACATTACAGTGGGCCCCTATGTGCAGCGTGTGTACATAGTGTGCACACGTGCATACGGAGCACCAGAACTGCTTCACGCGGTCAGCAGCGCTGACCGCGTCATCGTCCAAAAAAACGGAAGCTTCCGTTTTCGGCAGCAGCAAACGGGCGCGGCGCGGACATTTTGCGGAAGGTAGTGGGCCCCACCCATCACCCATAAAGCTGATCCGGACCGTCCATCTGTGTAGAGGGGTTTGAAATCTTCAAACCCATGCTGACAGTTTGTATCCATGCGTGTACACGTGTTCAGTACAGAGGCCAAAAAAGGGCTCCTCTGCAACGTCAAAATTGATCTTGGCGTGATTTCCTCTCTGGACCGAATAAAAGGACAACCAAAACCGTCCGTTTTTTTACCGAAATTTCAAGGGCAACCTAATGGACGGGATGGATTTCCCCGAAAAAACCTCTGTGGGCCCACCGATCACGTCAGCGGAAGAGGTGCGAAAGCTTTCGCACATCCGCGAAAAGCAATTTTTCAGGCGACGGTGGGCCACCATCTTTGATCATATGGTAGATCTGAATCGTACATCATGTAGAGGACCAAGAAAGTCCTAAGGGACGGTGTTTTTATGGAATTTGAGCAAGGAAAGTATGGTGTTTCGAGGCCCCGAACTTAGCTGCGAAAAAGCTTTCGCTGCGCGTGCGACAGCTTCCCAGATCCGATTTCACCACTCCAGCCACTCCATCAGCTATAAAAAGAGTTGTAAAACGTGAGGAAGGGGAGGCAGAGATCAGAGAATTCCAGATCCAGAGGAAAATATCAGATCCAGTGAGAAGAAGAAAGAGAGAGAGAGAGAGGAAGGAAGGAAGAAGGGAGATGTTTTATTTTTCATATTTATTTTTCCTTCTTTCCTAATGGATTTTATGGGTCACTAATCTCTCAGCTAGGGCTGAGATGAAGCCCCTAATTTGAATACTCTGTTATATTTTGATTTTACTTTGATTTGATTGGTGTATCTCTTTCTCTAAGTGGGCTTGATTGGTTTAAATTCTACACTTCTCCATCTATGAACTTGACCAAAGTATATATATGGATGTTGTTTGGATGCTTATTATAGGTGCTTGGTCTGATCAAGAACAAGTTTCCTATAGAGAGAAGGAAGAAACAGGGTGATCTAATGAACTATACATTCCATGTGCCCGACCAAGGACATGGGATATGTTATTCATGACATGCTTAAAGGAATTAGACATTCTGTATGCTCGATTATGGACACAGATTGTGCTTTCTCTATATAAGTGGTATCAATCTAGATCAAGGTGAATCAACAGACAAAACAAGGGTTAGGATAATTAGGGGTGGATTCGAAAGTCCTAGTGCTCTTTCTCTGATTGAATTTTCTTCCCTGTTCTCAATTGTTTTTCATAGATTTGTGTTAGTAAATTCTCCATTATTTGTTGAATTAGTTAAGAAGAATTGTGAATTTGAATTGTGACGACCAGTCCTCGTGGG
>JAJHSJ010000005.1:70460165-70619342 GCA_021015155.1 Magnolia officinalis
TCATTGTGTTTCTCATTAAATCTCATGATGTGTCTTCTTTGGGTACTGTTCTCAAGTCACCCTTAGATGAGATTTCAGGGCTCACTCATTGTCTGGCCATTTTGGAAGGTGGCTCTTCATTTCACCAGTCAGGTTTTGATCAGTCAGGTGTATTTGCTTCTGCTCATTGATTCCTCATCTTCTACTATTCCATCATGGATCATTGATTCTGAAGCATCGGATCATGTGACTGTTTTGCAGTCACATATCAAAGTGGGCCTTCTTTGGGGGATCAACCAATTAAATTCCAACATGGCTCTCTCGTATGACAAGTTTGTTAACAGTTTGTGCAATAAGTGTCCTCCTCATCACCAGAGAAGTTACTACTGCAACTTCCCATTTCACCAGGCCACTATATCCACCAGAACTTTTCCAAGACCCTAAATCTGTCATCATCACCACCTCTTCCTTTAATACATATGCCACCATGATAGGAACCTACAAGAACTGCTAGGGCAACCATCCTCAGGTGAGGGAAGCAGGTCCGAACCTTCTATAAGCTGTTGAGGCAACCATCCTCAGGTGAGAGAACCGGTGTTTTCTCTTTCTTCTGGTCATGCGGTGCTCCTCCCAAAGCAGCAGCATTTACATGGTTGGTGGGTAGGAACAAGATCCTTACTATCGATGATCTCCAGAAGAGATCGTTAGTAATTCCTAATTGCTGTGTGATGTGTATGAGGGGGTACTGAAATGATGGGGATTTAGTGATGCTTTCAAAACAAGAGCAGGTCGGAGGTGGATGTATAAAAGGGCCAAAATGGATTAATAGGTGGGCTTCTTGTACAAAGGATTTGACCAAAATGATTGGTTGTTTCTATTTGGGATGTAATTTTGACATTTGAGCTTTTGTGTTCTCTTTAATAAAATTGTTGTCATCTTTCACACACACAAAAAGAAAAAAGAAGGGAACCTGCGTAGCTGACCGTTCAGGAATTATATTGTCTGCAAATGGCATTACCAACTATTCTCTGTGTTTGTGTGTAGAAAGAATATGGTGTAGCATATGTAGTTCCAAGTAACTCTTTATATCGGTGCCAATTATTCATGTTAAAAATAATTATTTGTTGTGTGTGCATGTTTTGCTTCTTACTTCTGTGGATGTTCATCTCCCTGCACCATTTGAACAACTGTTCATTCTATTCCCATCAAGGTATTACGTAACGGTGACGGTGACTGTAATGGCCACCACCGTTACCTTTACAATATAGGGTGTAACGGCCGTTACGGTCTTTTTTTCTTTGTATTATATATATATATATATATATATATATATATATATATATATATATATATTATTGAAGGTCTGCTCTTTTCTTTTTCTTTTTAAAAAAAAAAAAAATTTTTTTTTTATAAAATTGAAAGAAAACAACAAAAACATGTATCGGCCCTATAATGGACCGTTACGGGGCCATTACGGCCTTTACGAGGGGCATAATGGGCTGTTATAACGGCTATAACGGCCTTTATGGGTCTTTTTTTTTTTTTTTTTTTTTCCATAACGGCCTTTATGATCCTCTAACGCGTAACGGTTGCCACCATTACCTTTACGTAACGGCCTTTATGGCACACCATGATTCCCATCTCATGCTTCGTGGAATGCCTCTTTACTAGATCTTGACACGTTAGAATTAGAATTGGGCGTGCCCTTTTAATGTCGAGCATTCCTTGCATCCTGTTGCTCATGTCACTCGGGGTCACCATTTAATTAACATTGACCCTCCTTCGAGCGCACCATGTGTAAATCATGATGTGACTGTCCATTGCTGTAGAGGCAGGAGCCTTAGAAGATGGTGGGAAATACCCAACAGAAGTTGAGGTCCCTATGGACCTCTCGTATACATGCCACTTTGTTTTGTATAGTATTTCTCAACTCATTGACAAGATTTATTTTCTTCCGGGGTCAACTAAGTTTGAAGAAGTCAGGATTGAACATCAAAGATTGCTCCATTTGGGTAGTGGATCTTGCAAAATCAGGATTAAGCCATCCATGTCAGATTTTGGCATTCCCCAAACCATCCATGTAAGATTCACATTACTAAAGCGCTTTCTTCTGCTTAAAATCGGGATTAAGCCTATTGTCGATTTTGGCATTCCCCAAATCATCCACATCAGATTCACATTGCTAAAGCATTTTCTTCTGCTCAAATCACAATTTTGGAAGTTTTAGAAAATAGTAAATACGCTGAAATTTGTGATTGAGTGGAAGCAAGTGTCTAACTGGTGACGCAATCTAATGTGGACGATATGGGCCTGCCAAAAATCAGTATTAGGCTTCATCCCAAATTTGCAGGATTCTCTTTTGAACTGAGCCTCACAGATTGCAATGTCAATGTTTTGCTGTATTGTGTTTAAGGGGGAATCTTGAGAATACAAAAGCAACATCGTTTGGGCAGAAGCTGTGTTGACCGCAACATACTTGATCAATCGCATACCGTCAAAGTTCTTGCTGGAAAATCTCCCGTCAGAAGTTCTTTTTGGAAGCATCCCTGATTACTCTAATTTCAAAGTCTTTGGCTGCTGTTACAACTATTATTCTTTAAAGAAAGGAAGCTAACGGCGAGCTCTACGAAACAAGCGAAACTCGGCAAGGAGAAGGCTGAACCCAGGTGCTACATTACAGTAGGCATCACTTGGGGCCGCACGACTCGGGCAGACTCTCTACCCGTGCGCGTGACAGTTGGTAACAACAAAGGTGGATAATTTGCAAAAGATTGTTGCAATTTTTGAGTCAATCTCCGGTTTAAAGGTGGACACTAGCAAGTGTGAAGTGTTGGGGGTTCATTTATCTAAGGATGAGGTGGTAGAATATGCAGATATCTTTGGTTGCCGGTTGGGATCTTTCCCTTCTAGGGGTTTGGCTGCCTCTGTTTTGAAGAAATCTTTTGGATAATGAAGCTGAAGAATTGATATCATTGCTAAATCTTTTAAGGCCTGTTTGATTTTCGGTGAAATGGTAAATCCCGGGTAAAAAAAGTAATATTACTTCCCCAGGAATTCGCATTACATGGTTTGACTTCTTACTTTTGGCACAAAATAAAATATTACAAAATTCTGTGGGTCCCATTGTGATTCATTTCGTTTATCCAAACCGTTCATCCATATTCCATTTGAATTTATACATGAGTCAAAATTGAGGCATATCAATACTCAATTGGACCACGTCATACAAAAAAGAGAATCCTGACTTACCATTAAAACTTTGTAGGGCCACTGTTCTTTTGGTGTGGGCCACTTGAGTGTTGGATCCACTTTATTTTTTTGTCCCATGCTCCAAAATATTGTAATAAAACGAAGACCGAATGGATTATCATACACATTATTACCCTACAGTTTCAAAAATTAAAATACATCTTTCAAACCAATTTCATTGGCACAACTACCTATAAATTCAAACGCAGGAAATTGGTAATAATTACTATTTCCTTGCATTTCCCATTTCTCTGAAAAACAAAACAGGCGTTTAGTTGGGGTTGCCCTTTTGGAGGAACTGGATTCGGTGTGGTTGAAAAGAGAGCAACTCAGGATTTTTTTGGTAAAATCCTTCTTCTATTCTCATATCTGGTGTTTTGGTTGGGGACGGGAGAGTGCTTCTTCAGTTTTGTGGTCTTGCATGGCTCCCTCCAAGTAGTGGCTTTTGCTTGTTTGGCCAGGTGGGAGAGAGTCCTAACGATAGACAATTTGCAGAAACGAGGATTAATTCTAGTTAATGCTTGCCCCCTTTGTTTGAGCTACAATGATCGGTTCTTCATCTTTTCTTACAGTATCCCTTCTCTATGGAAGTGTGGGATAGATTCTTCGAGTATTTTGGAGTGGCTTGGGTTATGCCTAACTTCATTGTAGTTGTTTTTTAGTGAGTGGCATGGTGGAGGGGTTGGAGCCTTGGGTTGTATGGTTTGGAGGTTCTCTCCTTGCAGGCCTGTGGTCTATTCAGGGTGAAAGGAACAGCAGGTGTTTTAGAGATATTTCTGGGAATGCTAAGGGTGTTTTCTTTAAAGCAAAGTCCTTGGTTTAGTTTGGGTTGCGGCGAGCGCTAAGCTCTGTTGTTGTAATCTGTTAGGCCTAGATTGGTTAGCGCTGTAATTTTGTGTTCTTTTCTTCTTCTTGTTTTTTTTTTTTTCGCAGTTTGCCGCCTCTTTAATAAATTGTCATCCTTTAAAAAAAATGTGGAGAAGGTGTGGGAAGATTTGCAAGGAAATTATCTAGTTGGAGAAAAAAGACATTTGTCCTTTGGGGTAGGTTGACGTTGATAAAGCCGGCCATGTCTAATCTTCCAGTATATTTTGTCTTTATTTAGATGTCCCAAAATTAGTTTTGGATCATCTAGATAAAGATTAGAATGGTGTGTTTTTTTATTTTATGGCAAGGAGCAGAAGAGAAGCATAAATTCCATTTAATGAAATGGGAAGAGGTGCGCAAATTACTTCAAGAGGTAATGAACTTGGGAGTTATAATTCTGCGCTTTGGGGAAATGGATTTGGCGATTTGGGGTGGAGAAAAGATAATATTTGGTATGAGTTAGTCAAGAAATACGGGCTAGAGGAAGGGGGTTAGATGGATGAGAACATCCTCTTTATATAAATCATCGGGGGTGTGGAAAGCTATATCGAGAATGTGGGACAAGTTGAAGGAGGGGATAGGCCTTTCTTTGGGGGATGGTCAGTGCATTCATTTTTGGTAAGATGTTTGGCTGGGAGATAAACCTCTTAAACATATTTTACCTTGGTTGACTAGACTATCGGCGGATCTGAACATCTTAGTTGCTCATTGTTCTCTAATGTAGGGAATGAGACACGTTGGACCCTGCTTTTTATAAGGAATTTGTTGGAAGAAGAAGAGGAGAGATGCTCATCTTGTTGGAGTTGCTTCAAAAGGCGTCACCATTGGTGGATGAGAGAGACTATGGTGTGGATTAAAGTAAAATCTGGTAAATTCTCGGTTAAATCCTTCTACACTTACCTCTCCGAGACTTCATTAGTTAGTCAAATCCAATGTTTTTAGTATTGACAATATTGACTAATATATGCCACGATATATCTTATATCCCACCTGCGTGATACGGAACACACAGGTAGTGTCTAAAATTTTTTATCTCGCAGGATGTATTGCAGATATCGCGACTAGTCATTTACAAAAAATTCTTTGTATCAACGGTATTTGTTGATATTAACAAATGTCGCATGACTGTGTGAGAAGTGGGGGTCTGAGTGCAGCAAAAATAAATAAAATTCCATCCAAACCCCATTTCTCTTGATTTCTCTCCACTTCTAAATAGATCTATTGTGTTTTTTGACCCATCCTTATGGATTACTTCGAAGAAGTACCAATTTCAAGCTGGAATCAAGATCGAAGTTGATTTCGAGCCATTTTCTATCTGGTGAGTATTTCGGTCCATTTTTGTTTTTGTAAATCACGATAAATTAGTGTCAAATGGTTAAAATCCACGATTCTTCATATTTTGCATGAAAAATCATGGATTTAGGGCTTCAATTTCAAGATTTGGGGAAAGATGGATTGAGTTGCCGAAAATTGAAAAAAAAAAGAAGAAAAAACTAAATTTCCCCTAATTTTTCTTAAATCAGGTGCAATCTGTGTGAAAATACAAAATCAAACATGTATGTAAATTTGATTTAGTGATTCTTGGTAATTTGGGGGATTTTCAGGAAAAAAAATATTTTTAATTAAAATCAATTAAAAATGTTAAAAAATATATTTTTTTCAAAATTCCACTTTGATTAGCGATCAATTGGCCCCCATTTCAGAATATTCACGAGTGTTTGATGAAATCATCATCACATACACTCTAATTTTAGGATTTGAGGGAAGATGTGCCGATTTGCGAAAATTGAGAAAAAATGAAAATTTTCTCAAATGGTTGCAATCTTAGTTTCAAAACATGAAATCCAACATGTATGTAACCTGATTTATTGATTCTTGGCAATTTGGGAATTTTTCAGGGAAAAAATAATTTATTAATACAAAAAAAAAAATTGTTAAATTTTTTTTTTTTTCACGAAATTTCACTTCAATCAGAGGTCAATTGGCCCATATTTCAGAGTATTTAGGAGTGTTTGATGAAATCATTGTCATGCATACCCTAATTTTGAGATTTGGGGGAAGATGGGTCAATTTGCAGAAAATTAGGTAAATTTTCAAATTCTTCAAAATTCTTCAAAATTTCTCAAATCAGAGAGGATGAGTACCAGTATTATGGCAGAGAGTATCTTCACTAGTATCATTCTACTATGAACTAGGCATAGTATTTTTGGTTTGTGGAGCAGTTGTATGCCTAGCCCCGTTGAGATGAAGATGATAATTTTTAGTCACCGTAGAGCTCTATGTGGGTCCAAGCCACACACACATTATTCATAGGTACATTTCTAGTTTTTAACTTCTTTTTCTTTTGAATGTATTGTTTGTGTTTCCATACATGTCTTCTAACATTTATAAATTATATGAATTGATTTTAAATATACACGCATCGGTGTAGTAAAATAGCACATAGATGAGGACCCCATGCAAAGGAAACCTATTATGTGCACTTGTTTTTTATGATGTTTTGATTTCTATATGTATTGATGTCTTGTTTAACAATTCTTGAAGTTTCATTGAAAAATTCGACCAATTTCCCAATGTTTTCCCATGTTTCCTAACAACAACGATACATTACGTGATACAACTGATATATCCCATGCAATAACCGATATATATTTGTATCCCAAGGGGGTGATACATTACACAATAATGATATAGAAAACATTGGTCAAATCAATCATATAGTTTTTCTATGGTGCTGCTGCAAGGCTCCCCCAAAAGTAGTAGCTTTGGCTTGGTTAGTGGGAAGGAAAATGTGTTGACCATTGATAATCTTCGAAAGAGAGGGATGGTGTTTGCCAAACGTATGTTTGATGCATGCAAAATGAAGAGTCGGTTGATCATCTTTCATCCATTGATTGTTGGCAAATTAGGTTTAGGATAAAAAAAAATTTGGAGATTTCTGGTGTATCTTGGGTCATGCCAAGTTCCAGAAAAGACTTTTTTTTTTTTGGGGGGGGGGGGGGGGGGGAGGGGGGAAAGAAGATAAGGCGAATTGGCAGATAGCTTTCTGCCAAATTTGGTTTCTGTGGGAATAAAGAACATAGATGTTTTCAAAATCAAAGTAGGTGGGCAGTGCAATATTCAAGAGGGATAAAACGCATGTAATGAAATCAGTGCTCAAGTATCGGTATCGCTACAAGTTTCGCTGTCTAGGGAACGGAAACAATATTGATATCGCTGATACTATCACTGATAAGTGGATATGTGGGGAAACATTGAAAAATTGGTGGAATTTTTTAGTGAAACTTCAAGAGATGCTAAAATATACATATTTGTATATTCAGAAATTTAAAAAAATAAATGCAAAAAGGGCCTTAAAGCATGTGCCATCGTAAGAATCAATCCAACCATCCCATCCAGTCTATTTATATCAACAACACATATTTTCACCAAGAAATCATCAACAACTAGAAAGGAAATGAAACATTGTGGTCTCAATATCGCACATGTTGTAATAATGATAATATCGAGATATTATTGATATTATTAATGACAAATTGAACACTATATACAACCATGTGTCCATAAAAAAATTCGAAATGAAAAATTTTCCAATAAACAAAATTTTGATAATATCAATGTGTTGGTGATATTATTGAAATATTGCCGATACACTTGTGATACAAGTGTCACCTAGAATTTACGTAGTCGAAAATATTGGCAATACGTTGGCGATATCGATGCATTGGCAATACGAGCGACACTTGAAATTTACGCAGTTGAAAATATTGGCAATTACATTAGTGATATTGATACGTTGGCGAAACTTAGCGATACATTGCTAATACCTGGAATTTCTGATACTACTAGCGTTATCGATATCGCTGAGCTGGAGATAAAGATAATACCGGAGATATTTTGATAATATTGGGGATAATTCGAACAATGAATGGAATAGGTGAAGACTTTTTGAAGCTGTTGGGTTTATATATATATATATATATATATATATATATATATATATATATATATATATATATATATATAATATATATATATATATTTCTTTTTCTTCTCCTCTTTGTTTTGTAAATTGTATTCTTTCTGGCTTTGGCCTTATATAATAAAATCATCGCCTTTCAAAAAAATATTTACCCAAGTCAGGTTAACAATTAGCATTTAAATGTTTGTATAGATGAGTTTTTATATCTGTATTGTATAACAGAAAAGAAAATGTAACCAAAATCTTTTTACATAAAGGAGCGAGATCATTATGCTGAGTCTAGAAGTCAAGTTAGCTCTTGTAGCTGCAGCGAATTCTCTCTTATAAAGAGTGGGTCATGTTTGTGATAATAAAAGATTATCATCAGTCACTTACGTTTACCATTTGTTTCTCTTTTGTTTATCTCTTACCTTGTTCTTAATAATTAATGTAAGGAGAAAGAGTAATTCACATACATCATTTGAGAAATAAGAACTTTATCTCAAGATATTGAAAAACTGGCCCTACGGTAACCTTCGGATGCTTCTACAGTTCCCCTGAAATTTGAGAACATATATGAACTTCCCAGCTAGCAAGTTAAGAGTGTTGAATCTGTCATTTCTGTAACTTGGATATAGACAGTGGATAGCATCGTATTTTCCGCAAACGCTATCTGGCAAAAGGCTCCAAGGGAAATGATTGATATTACACTGGGATTGTAATGCGTATTTCATTGCAGCAGTAAATTTCTCCTTGGATGAGAATGTACTACCCTCAAGGAAGTTGTTGTTTTCGTTTATCCTGGGGTTAAAAATATCATTTCTACTGCTGACAACACTTTACTTTCCCAGCCATGAAAAATAATCTATTTCATCTTTCATTATATTCTGTCAATGTGGAATTGTACTTTCAGTATTTATCTCGGATTTCATATGGTCAATTAGTAAATACCCTTGAACATTCAGATTAAAGTGATCTGTATCTTCTTCTTCTTGTCTAAATTTACGTTGGAAAATTATGCTCTTTTCATCATTAGAACAATCATTTCTGAAATTTTAAAACATGCGAAATTGTTTCTGATTCCAGAGTCAAGGCCAGTGTTTGGCAGATTTATGTGGCGCGTTGCACTGCGACCTAATTATGGAGTCGAAGTTGGTAAAGAGTAAATGCAATCCCGCAGCTACTGCGAGGAATCGCCATCTTTGTGAGGTTGCTTCCTATTCCTTTATCTCTACCTGAATCAATATCTGTAATGTTTGTTTATCTTATTCCTTTGATTTCAATGCAGAGTCTTGCTGATAGTTGCTTTCCCATCAACACAGGACTGCCAGCTAGCCGACTTCATGGTATATTTTCATTTACTTAACCTATCCTAAAAGCTTCCTTTAAATAAATAAATAAAAGGTGTTCTATTGAAACCTGAAGGAGAATAGAAGCAATTAAGAAGAATACACAGAGAGGAGCCATAGTGATCCTGGCATAGCTCCATCTCTAATGAGCCTACAGGTCACCACATTAGCCTTTGATGGGCTAAGGAGAAATGTGATCTCAAGGAGAATACATTTGATGTATGATCTTAAAAATACGATACAAGAACTTCCAAGCACTGAATTGCTGCCTAAAACCCAATAAGACAGCATATTTTATCTTATCATATGTTATTTGATACTATTAATCAACAGAATTTTTCCTGCGCCAATTCTGCGATGCCCACACTTGTACCGGAAGACAGAAGCCTTTTGCCAGGGGAGGCAAGGTAAGGTCACTCCCACTAATTTTGCTGATTTTTGTAAGCTTGCATTACTTCATAAAGAGGTAATCTACTGTGCCATTGGGTTCCCTGCTTATAATTATATGGGGGAATGAAGCTCCATTGGTAGGAGAGGACTTAAAGGATCCTTGTCTGAGATGTGCAGTATACTTTGGTTTTCAATTTGTGCTAGTGGAGCCCAGTGTCATCTATCTGGACCGTTGATCTATTGGGCCCCCTAATTACGCTGATCCAAACATCCATCATTGGAAGATCCTAGCTACCATTCTTTGGCTATTCTCTGTTGAATGTGGACTGTTAATATATATTTTTCTCAACCATCCATTTGCAGGTTACAAATTGATATCTTTCTCCTAAGCCATCCATTTGCAGGTCACAACTTTATATATTTCTTCTCAACCATCCATTTGCAGGTCTAAATTGAAATGTTAGTATTGCTCCATCGGGGAGATTTTTGGGATGGCCATCTGCAGTGGGGCCTAATAGACTCATGGTCTGGATTACTGAACCATGGGCCCTATTTGTGCGAAACATGAGTTCATTGTTCATATCCTTGATTTTTGAAGGGAAGACATCAACAGTGAATTGGAGCTGGATTCCTGGACCATGGGCCCTGTTTGTGCAAATTGAAAACATGAGTATATTGTTCATATCCTTGATTTTTGAAGGAATACATCAACAGCGGATTGGAGCAGTTTCTAGATGACTATTAAAAGAGTTTTGTGATGTGTGATGTTATGTTTATTGCTGATGTCGTTGTGCTGGCTTTTTTTCGCATGTGCAGAAGCAAACAAATGTATTCTACTTTGCCATTTGTATACTGACTTTGATGATGCTGCCTATATTCTATCTCATTGTTTATTTTGTACCGAAGGTATTGATTTTTCTTTCATTTCAATCTTCATTCAGAATTCATTTTGCCTTGTGGAATGATGTTTAATTGTATATGCTGCAGAGAAATGAATAAAGGTGTCCAAGACCTGAAGCGAATTTCAAAAACAGGCCGCAAGACAAAACCTTCTTAGTTGGTACTTTTCATTTTTACCAACCATAAATCCCTTTTACCATTTACAGAAAGGAGTTTTGCATGTTTTGGTTGTCGGCTCGTCAGATCAAGATTGGCATGACAGCCGAAGTAATCATTTCTCCTAGGCGGTTGCCTCCCCTAGCCTATAGGCTTTAGTTGAGTGCATGCTACAAAGCATCTCTACTATATATAACACGAGTAGCCAAGGGCCGGATTTTCCAAGCACTTAGTTTTTTACATGGCTAGAACTTCGTGTAATTTGAGGATATACAAAAGGTTTTAAGCCAAATAGAAGGGTATTTACATGATTACATGCCACCCCAGGCCTAGCCTTATGCTTAAAACCTAGGGTTCAGATTTTTCTTGTTTTGGGGGAGAGTAGGATTGTCCAATGTTTTCATTATCGACGATATTGGCCAATATATCCCACGATATAACTTGTATCCCACCTAGCCGATTGATCCCACTTGTTCGATTCGGTGTTTCAATTTTCAATCCTTTTAAAAAAAAAAAAAAAAAAAAAAAAAAATTACAAAAATTGTGCTGTAAATCATATTAAATCAATGTCAAATGGGTACAAATCCATGATTCTTCATGTTTTGCATGAAAAACCATGAATTTAGAGCTTCAATTTTGAGATTTGGGGGAGATGGGCCAAGTTGCAAAAAATTGGAAAAAATAAAATAAAAATTCCAATTTCTCGCAAATCGGTAGCAATGTGTACAAACACAAAATCAAACACGTAACCTGATCTAGCGATTCTTGGTAATTTGGAGATTTTTTGGGAAAAAAATTATTAGTTTTAGTTAAAAATGTTACAAAACTTTTTTCTTTTCAAAATTCCACTCCAACCCACGATCAATTGGCCCCCATTTTAGAGTATTCAAAAGTTTTTGATGAAATTATCATCACATATACTCTAATTTTGGATTTGGGGGAAGATGGGCTGATTTGCGAAAAAATTGAGAAAATTCAAAATTTTTCCAAAATTTTCTCAAATCAGAGAGGGATGAGTATCAACAATATGTTAGAGAGTATCTTTTATTGGTCATTCTACTATGATCTAGGCATAGTATTGTCAATTTGTGAAGCAGCAGTACTAAGCTCAACCTCATCAAGATGAGATTATGATTTTGAGCCACGCGTATGTGGGTCTGAGCTACAACCACACACTATTCACGGCTATATTTCTAGTTTTCTATTTCTTCTTTTGCTTTTGAATGTATTAGTTGTGTTTCCATACATGTCTTCTTACATTTATAAATTATATGAATAGATTTTGTCACTTTGAATATACTTACTTCAGTTCGGTCATATAACACAGATTAGGACCCCATACAAAGGAAACCTATTATGTGCACTTGTTTTTGTGATGTTTTGATTTATTTTATTTAACAATCCCTGAAGTCTCATTGAAAAATTCGACCAATTTCCCATGTTTCCCAACAATTGCGATTCATTACACGATACGACCGATGTATCCCATGCAATAACCAATATGTATCCATGTCCCAAGGGTGCGATACATTACACAATGACGATACAAAAACATTGGGATTGTCTAGATTTTACCCACTGTGATTTTCGCAACAAAAACGTTACTCGTGAAGGCATACAAGGGTGCGACTTATGGAAAAGTGGAGGGAATGACTTTTGTACATGAGATCCACTCCCTCCATCAAGTACCCTTCCCATGTTTGTCCCTGTGCCAAAAATTTGGCCAATCCGAAACTCAAGTGGTTCACACCACATGGAACAATTGAGAGGGGGGGCTCCCACCATTAAAACCTTCTAAATTTTGTGTGGGGTCCACTGCAATGTTCATATACCATCCAATCCATTCATCTAAAATGCCCCTTCTGATGAAGGGACGCCCCCAGTGTAGTCAGAGGCATGCCAGGCGCATGCCTAGGTGTTTGCACCACCTACCCCTTGTCTAGGCCCTGAGTGAAGCATTATTGTTGGAATTAATTTTGAAAAATTAAATGGAGTGGGCATAGATATTCAAAGATCATAGGAAGACGAAGAGACAATATTAATGAGTTTGGAAAAATGAAAAGTCAAGGATTGTTTGCTTCTTTCTACGACACTCCTACTCTACAATACCACTCGATGTTGCACTACTTACTACAATTCGGTTTTACAAGAGACATTTATAACCGAACTACTAAACTAATTTAACCAAAACAAAAATGAAGACTGCATGGTTCCATGACTTCTCATATTTCCATGACTCATTAATATTGTCTGTCTTCCTATGCTTTTTAAATATGTGGCCACTTCATTTAATTTTCAAAGTTATTTCCAACAAAAAGACAAATTTCCCCTTAATTTTAAAGAACTTAAATTTTAGTTTTCATGAATGTGTTTGCATTTCAGCTTCCAATTCATTCTTCTGTTGCCGCAGCCCAAACACGCTCTTGATATTGTTCGATTCTTTCTTTTAACACTGATTCGGAAAATTTCTTTTGCTATTCTTAGCTTCTTATTTTCTTGCTCAAGAAACATGGTAGTTTTCTTCAATTTTTCTTCTTCCGAAGATGCATTCGGATCCGGCTTGCTTCCGTTAACATCATCGATCTTCACAATTCCTTTGCGATGTTGTCCTTTCAACCCCAAAGAGATGCATGTTGCTCTGTTTCCTTCTTTCATTGTCTTGGTGCACTTACAAATGTGTGGCCAAAATGTTTTTTTTTTTTTTTTTTTTTTTTTAAAATCAACCATTGCAACATATTGGGGTTGGCATTTGGTCCGATGTTTTGTATAGTATGTCATTAAGATGCACTTTGCAATTTACTTTCTGCAATACTTTCTTAAACAGAATGGAAATTTTAACTTGATTCTCCATTTCTGCATGAAGACAGTTGATCATCCATGTAGGTTATTATGAACCTACAATAAACAACGCAACACAGCTACTCAAGTTAATTAATGATGTGGATTTGCTAACCTCCAACCCTTGCACACATTTTCATCAAAGCATCTTGGATGATCAAGGGTGGATCAAAATCTGAATGGTGTCAATCTTGGATGATCAAGGTTGGATCAAAATCTAAATGGTGTCAATCTTCTTATCACTCTCACACCATTCCAAATCTTCAATTGGCGTCCTCTCTTAATTTTCTTACCTTGGCCCCTTGCTAAATCCAACTTTTTTCGTGTTGATTGTTTTTTATTTCATATACACAGATCAGTTGACCACATGGGTCGCCAATATGATCCACCTATGAGATTTCTATCGCACACACAATGAATCCACTTTTATCCATTTAAGAAATCACAATTTTCTTTTAAGGAAATCACTATTCGTTGTATGGATCCACAAAAACCCCTTTTAATAATTGCACCAAAAATCCATGATCATAATTTAGTTTAAACCACTTCGGTTGTGCTTTATGGTTGTCTTAACAAAGGGCTATAAGCATGACCATGGATTTGTAGCCATCAACAAGAATGACACATAGGAGTTCACTACTTTGCTGAAGGGGTACAAAACCATTGGAGTAAAGTGGATCTATGATACTACGACAAAAGGAAGAATTGAAAAGTATGAGACTGGGTTAGTTGCAAAGGGCTATAAGCAATGCCAAAGAATTGATTATGAAGAGGTGTATGCACTAGTGGTAAGGATCACATGATCAGGCTGGTTATTGCTCTTGTTGCTCAGAATGGATCATTGTTTTGAATAGTGCCCGTAGCGTAGTTACAATGCTACGTAGTGTTAGCAAATAGCGTAAATCCCCTGTAGCGTACGCTATAGGGGTCGTAGCGTATGCATAGCATATATAGCGTATGTAGTGTCATTGTGTGTGTAGCGTATGTAGCATGCGCGTAGCGTGTGTAGCCTTTTTTTAATAAATGGTAATTATAGTTTGTATTTTGTACTTAATACTCTCAACCTGTGGGATTTGAATTTCTTTTCATACTTGTGACTTGTGGTTTCAATTAGACATTATTAATTATAGTTTGCTTAAAAAGTTGTTGATGTGATAATAATTTGATTTGGTTTATGTATGTGAATTGGCTTTTGATAAATGATGATTAATAACTTGTTTGAACATGCTTATACTTGAAATTTGAATCATCTTTTAAGCATTTTTATATTAATTTTTTTATACTATTACATATTTTTTTCTATTTTTAAATTAAAAAAATAGAAGTATGTGTGGCTTACGCTACATGCTACAAAGGGTTGAACACAACGCTACACACTACCGCTATTTAAAACACTGGAATGGATGAAAGATCTATCAAATGGACATGAAATCAGCATTTCCTAACGGTTACTTAGAAGGAGAAGTACACATTGAACAAACTGGTTGGGTACTAAGAGAGGGCAAGAAGATCAGGCATATAATTGAAGAAAGCTCTTCATGGGCTAAAGTAAGCTCTAAGAGCTTGGAACACGAGGATTGATTCCTACTTTCAAAAGAATGGCTTCACCAAGTGCCTGTATGAACATGCTCTATACATAAGGAAGAAGGAGACATTATGATCATTTGTCTTTATGTGGCCGACATGATCTTCATAGGTAACAACTCGAGCACATTCGAAGATTTCAAAAGATCAAATGACCAAGGAATTTAAAATGACTGATATAGGACAAATGTCTTACTTCCTTGGATGCTGGAGTTGACACGAATCAAGAAGGTAGGATTTTATCTCACAAAAGAAGAATGCAAGGCAAATACTCGATAAAATAAAGATGAGTAATTGCATGCTGATGAGAACAGTTGTGAAAACGGGCAAGAAACAAAGACTAGATGGAAAAGGAGAACCAGTGGATCCTACACTATTCAAAGGCCCACTAGGTAGGCAGTCTTCAATATCTAACCTTCACTAGAGCGGACATCATGCATGGCGTTGGCCTGATCAGTAGATACGTGGAGACACTGAAGCAAGAACATTTCATAGTAGGGAAGAGAGTCCTAAGGTACGTCAAAGGAAGCATAAATCATGGCCTACTTTATACATCTTCTAAAAACTCGAAGCTGGTAGGCTATACAGATGGTAATTACGGAGGAGGCCCAGATGAAAGGAAAATCACATCTGGATACACGTTCCATATTGGATCAACGACATTTTCATGGTCATCAAAGAAACAAACAGTAGTTGCTCTCTCATCATGTGAAGCCAAGCACATTACCACAATATCATGTGCATGTTAAGCAATTTGATAAAGAAATTTAATGAAGGAATTGCATCATCCACAATAAGAAGCTACATAGATCTACATTGACAACATGTCTACCATCTCACTCATAAAGAATCAGGTCTCTCATGGTAAAAGCAAGCACTACACATAAGTATCACTACATTTAAGGCTAAGTGAAGAGAAACAAAGTTCAACTTGTTTACTGTAGAACTAAACACCAGGTTGCATATATCTTCACAAAACCACTGAGGACTTGTGTGTTCGAGAAATTGAAAAAGAATCTTGGCATGACCAATCGGGTTTGAGGGGAAGTGTTGGAATATGTAAACCCATTAGGTTTCTCGAAAAATCCCTAAAACCTAGGAGATTTATTAGTGTCGATGTAGTAGTCAATGGATGTTTCTAAATAGCTAAGTCGGTGAATGGATATTTTAAAGAGTTGTAACCAATTGTACGCACCTTACAAATAGGTGTTTAGGGATGGCAAGTACAAAAACGTGTGGGTGTAGAGTTTGTAGGAAAAGAAGTGTGGTGTCTTGCAAGATTTGACTCTATAGTGTGGTATCTCCATTAAGGTGTACTAAAGAGTGTAGTGTGTGGTGACTCTCTTATAGTGTGGTGATTGTAGAGAATTCATAAATTCTCGTACAAGTGTTTGTGAGTGTTGTTTCATTCAATAGAAAGTGATTTTGTAGCCATACGATGGAGGTAACTTGAATTGCTCCTTGGATGAGTGCTTGAGGTATGCTTGCCACCTCTGTCAGATCTACAAACCTTGATCTAATCAACCATCACTTTGAATTGCTTGAATACATCAAGCGTTTTTTAATTGTCTTTTAGGAAGTAGACCCACGTCTTTCTACTGAGATCATCAGTGAAAATAAGGGTTGTGGGAGGTGGTGGAGGGCCACGGATGGTGGGTTCCATTTTGAATCGTGGTGAAGATGGAGCACTGATTTCGTGTTCCGTCAGAGGTATCAGGGGGGCACGCAGCAGCCTTTGCCGATTTATCAAGGGCCAGGTGGCGTAATGTCGGGAGTGGAGGCAAGTGTTGATGGCTCGTCTGACATGGTGTTAGAGGACGACGCCTCGATTGTCAATGAATCAAGGAGATGGGTGGCACGTGGTGTGGTTGGTGGCAAGCTTCGACTCTGGATCTCGGGTAGGGGTAGTAAGTGTTGCTTCGGAGCGATGCCTTGAGTTGGTGGTGGTAGGTTCAAGTGAGAGGTGCCTTGCGATGTCACGAAGTGTCCTACACAAGCCAATATGCTTTCCACATGTCTTTTTGGGGCCTATGTTAGGAGTTCTATGCATACAAACTTCTTAACACTTGTGAATCTCTTACCAGACTCAGATTGTGTGGCTCTTACTTATAGACCTTGCGCACATGGACAAGCTTCGAGCAAGATGGCTCTATTTCCTTAGTTAATGAGGGCCAGTCCTCACGTTCAAGCAGTGACTACAGGAGAGTCTGAGTAGGGAGAGGGAGACAAAGTAGTCTTTAGCAGAGATGAGCCCAAAGACGTAGTGATGCATGCGCTGGTGACTATGGCCCAAGCAAGCGAGATGGAGATGGGAGGTCACTTTTTTGAGATAGAGCTTTAAAATGCCAGGGTGGTCGAAGGGGGACAGAGAGAAATCCTTGAGTTGCTCCGTTGATGGTGGAAGCTACTATACTGATAGGGAATTTAGGTGGTCGCGAGCAAGGGAATGATAGGAGGGCAGAGCAGGTTGCTGTGGTCAAGGGAAAATGGTGGATCAAGGAAGCCTTAAATCGCATTAGAAGGTTGATTGGGGTTACATTTGGGAATTGCGATGAAGCCTACTATGCTTTATTCTAGTTCATCGAAAAACACGAAGTTAGAAGTAGCATCTTGCCTCACAAATGAAGATTCTACGATCGACCAATGTTAGCAGAGAATTGGTAAGTCTTCCCTCTCAATTCAACTATGACTCTAGTAGAAGGTCAGGGGGGATAAGGAAGGGCTAAAGGGAAGATCATTTCCCAAATGAGGATCTTGAGTTAGAAGGTAAGGGTGTGGCCTGCAAATTGAAAATGAGGCAGGTTAGGGATTTTGCAAAAGAGAGAAAGCCTAGGTGGTTACCTTTTAGGAAACCAAGGCTCCGGCCATCGATAAGGAGCTGCTTGACTTTCGATGGATGTTCACAGTGGTATATAGTCAAATCTAGCAATAAGAAGATATGAATTTTGAAAGAGTTAACCTCGGTCCGCAATAAGATTAGCTACTTGTTGTGTGTGGGAGGTGATTTTTGACATCACTAGATTTTCCTTTGAAGTCAAATTGCGTGAGGATCACTCCCAGTATGAGAGCTTTCTCAGACTAGGTGGTTCGCACAAGCTGATTGATCTTCCGATGGGTGGTGGCAAATACATGTGGTCCAATGGGCAAGATCGGGCCGTGATCTCAAGATTTGATAGGTTCCTAGTGTTAACAAGTTGAATGGAAAAATTCTCACTTATGTTGCAGCATGGGTTGCCAAAACCTGTCTCTAATCATTGCCCTATTTTGATAGAGGGGTAAGAGAATTGGGCCCTAAACCTTGAGGTGGAGGAAAAAAATTGGGGCCCTAAACCTTGAGGTGGAGGGGTTTTCTGAGCTAGTGAGAGATAGGTAGGCTTCCTTTGATGTTACGTTATGGGTTTTGATGTTTTTAAGCTAGATAAAAATCGTAGATGTTGAAAGGCAAAATTAAAAAGAGAGATCTCGGGAAGTTGAGAGGCGAAACGAAAAGCATTCCCAATGAAGTTCACACCCTGGACATCAAGGTAGTGAAATTGTGCGGAAGCTTACGGAGCTTATAATTATGGCTGGAGGGGGGAGGTGAATAAGACCATTTAAAATTATTTACCAATTAAATACTAAAGCCACAAGGCTAAATGGGTCCAAGATCCTAGACTATGAAATATAAACTAAATGTGCAAAGTAGTCGAAGATGTGAGATAGGAATATCTAGTGTGTGCAATGCATTAAGCACCTTGATGGGGACATCAAAGGACCTACTCGGGTGTACTAGAGACGGAGACGACCACCCACATCGGCGTAACTTTCTTTGTGGATGGGAGACAAATTCCAGATGGGGCTCGCCAGGCTATTTTGAAGACCCCACAGCATTGGACGTGCATCAGGAAGACCCCACCTTTGGATGATGCATGTGGGTTGTTTAGGAGATGATTTTAGTTATAGAATTTTTATTTCGTGTCGATCCGGCCGTTGGATCTTGTCGATTAGGCCATCGGGCTACCAGATCTTTTAGATCTTGGCCCCTTGGACTCTTATCTTGCTTTCTTTATGTTTTTTGTTATTTTTAGAAGTTATTTGATGGTTGAGATTGATAATATATGTTTTAGTTTTCTTATTTTGGATGATAGGCCACCAACCACTTTACTTAAGTGAGTGGCATAGTTGTAATTATGCTGGATTTTAATTCTGAATTTTTAATTATGAAAGCACCGGGGGGGGGGGGTTGGAGTTCTGGGTTCACTATCTCAATGGTTTTCTATAGGTTCACCACTAACCTTTGCAGTCCTACACAAGGACCACAATCCTACACAAGGACCTACGTACACCCTGCCGGAGGCTCACACAGAGACTATGTACACTCCCACTGGAGGCTCACACAGAGACTACATACATTCCTATCGGAGGCTCACACAGAGACTACGTACATTCCTATCGGAGGCTCACACACAGGCTAACAAGGGTTTTCTGTAGGCTCATCAATAATCTTTACATATGCACCCGTCGGTGGCTCACACAGAAACTTACAATGTTTTTTCTTTAGGCGTACCAATAACCTACACGTAGACACCTGTGTCGGCTCACACAGAGACTTAGTTGAGTTTGGGTTTCAAACTCTATACTGAAATCTACACAAGAATTGAGTATACAATGGACTCTAAAAATAAACTCTTACTAGTTTGGATGAGCCCCGTTGATAGGTCTTTCTTGATATGCTCGATTAATCTTGATGTTGCTTCTCTTCAGCTCCCCCGATTGTCATATGCATCCTTTTCAGCTCCAACGATCGGCTACCTTGCAATGATGTACCTATGAGGATGTGAAAGTAATGGGATGATGGTGGAATCTCTTACAACTAGTGGGATAGTTGGTTCCAATTGGGGATTCACTTATATGGGCATTATAGAGGATGATAGACATAAGGATTTACCTATAGGATTGGTGTCTAACCTATAGAGAATACAAGAGAACATGTGTATCTTCAAATGGAGCTTGAAATTCTCATTAAAGTGATGAATCACAAGGAAGATGACATGAATTTCTTTGGTTTAGAGTCTAAATGTATAGGATAGGAGTTGTATGCATAGAGCCTCTAAAACCACTAAAAAACCATCTGATTTGCCAAGGTCTGAGTGCCCATTTTATAAGAAAAAGGCCTCAATGGATCTATAATGGATAGTTGTTTGGTCAGACCTAAGTAGGTTTGGTTCGACTGAAAGTAGCCAAGGATAGTCCAGAAGGTTGCTGGACAAAACTCAGCACTTTTGATCAGACCGAACATATAATTCGATTGTGGACCGAATTGAGCCGAAGGTTCAATAGGTTGGATTGAAATGTGCAGAATTTTCTGATTGCTTGCTAGACTCTTTTGGTCATTCGCAGTTGGACCGAAATTAGTCTAGGTCGAATCTAAAATCCCTGGAATATCTCGAAGCCTAGCTGAACTTGTTCAAGTTAATCCCTAAGGCTTGGGATGATCAAACAAGTGTTTTCCTATTAAATCTAATCATCTAGAGGTGGGTTGTTTTGGAACTAAGGCTAGGTTCACCAAGGGACCTCAATTTACCTGTATCTTCAAGCCTTGATGCTTCAAGCCTTCGAGTCTTCGGTCGTCTTCGTCTTTCAATGAGGGCTCAACCAACTCAAGACACACTAACACTAGCACACAGTATTCACAAATCAAGGCACTAACATGTAGAAGGGTTTTTGGGTGAAGTTATTACAAGATTATGCTAGCCGCCTAAAAGAAGAGATCAAGTGGAAGCAACGTTCAAGGGCCACTTGGCTCAAGGAGGGCGACAGAAACGATATTTTCATGGCATTGCAAGTGCATTGGCCACATGCAACAATATACGTAGCATCGTTGTGGATGGCGGAAGGTTTGAGGAGAAAAGCCAGGTGCGCGATTTGGTAGTCCACTTATATAAAGAGCTATTGTCAAGGGAAGGGTGGAGGAAACCAAGCTTGGATAATTTAAACTTCAATAGCTTCTCAAGGGATGATTCAAAAACACTTGAGAGGCCCTTCCAATGAAGTGAAGTGGGCTATGGACTCCCTAGGGAGGGAAAGCCCTATGCCCTTATGCGTTCCCTTTAGCGTTTTTTAGGTGTTTTGGGAGGTTGTGAAAGGTGACGTTTTAAGCTTCATGTTGGAATTTTTTGGAAGGGGGCATTATCGGCAAATCTTGGGGCATCCTTCATTACTATTGTCCCGAAGTTCTCATGGGTAGAGTGCTTGAGGGACTTCAGACCTATAAGTTTCATAGGTAGGCCATATAAGATCCTCACTAAAGTCTTGGTTTTGAGATCTCACACAGTCTTTGCAAGTGTCATATCTAAGAATCAGTGTGCTTTCGTGGTAGGGTAACAGATTTTGGACAGTGCTCTTTTAGCTCATAGGTGCATAGATTCAAGGTACAAGGATGGTTTGAAAGGTGTGGTCTGCGAGCTAGATATTGGAAAGGCATATGACCATGTAGAGCTGGATCAGGTGTGGAAGTGGAGAGGGTGGATAAGGGAGTGTATCAACCTAGTAAGATTCTCAGTCCTGGTTAGTAAGTCCCCCAAAGGCTTCTTTAGTAGTTTCAGAGGCTTGAGACAAGGTGACTCGCTTTTCCCTCCTCCTTGTGGTTGTGGCAAATTCCTTGGGAAGAACGCTAGGCAGAGGTCAGGAGGTTGGTCTCTTTCGTGGGTTCGAGGTGGGTGGGGTCGTTTCCTCTAGTGCGACATCTTCAATTGTAGATGAAATGATTCTCTTATGTGAGGCCGTTGCAATTATGATGAAGAAGTTGACAATGATTATCAAATGCTTTGAAGTGGTGTCAAGGGTGAAGATGAATATCATTTATCTACACTTGGAGGAGGTTGAGGAGTTCATGAGGCTATTCAAGTGTGTGGCAGGATCATTCCCCTCCACATATCTTGGGTTGCCCCTTTGCATTGGGAAGCCGACCAAACATTTGTGGGACAAGGTGGTGGAAAGGTTTGTAAAAAAGTTATTGAAGAGGAAGAACCAATACTTGTCCCTTAGTAGCAGGATTACTCTAATCAAAGTAGCTCTGTCAAACATGTCGCTATACTTCATGTCCTTGTTTAGATGCTCGAAGTCTGTGTTGTCTAGATTGGAGAGCTTGAGGCTCAAATTTTTATGGCTAGGGTTGGAAGACAAGAAGTTCCATATGTTGAATTGGAGAGAAGCATGCAAATCTTATAAAGAGGGAGGAGCGACATTAGGGATTTGTTGTCTATGAATCTATCATTGTTGGGGGAAGTGGCTTTGGAGGTTTGGGCCGGAAGAGGGGGCCTTATGGAGAGAGGCTATTGCCAGCAAGTATGGGTGCCAAGATGGGGGTTGGTGGACCAAGGGCACTTAACTTTATAGGGCATCTGCAATTTGGAAAGGGGTTGCCTCCATAAAGTCTAAGTTTTTGGAAGGAGTCGATTTCTCTCTCGGAAATGGGGAGAAGATTTGCTTCTAGGAGGATGTGTTGATAGGGGAAATGCCCTTGTCGCATTTCAAAGAATTGTGCACCTCTCTCTAGATCATAACATTTTCGTTGCAAGTTGTTTCTCGTACAATGGAGATGTAACAGTATGGTTGCTCCCTTGTCGCAAGTATTTCCTTGACGACGAGGGTAATGTCTCACTCATGGATCGCATCCACCTTTGCAACCCGGTTGGAGGGGATTAGGATAAGGATGGTTTGGTGGAAAGACAGGTAGGGGTGTGATGGGGACATCATGTGCACACGCGCAAGCACGCCGCCCCCTACGCACGTACGCCAGAAGGAGGAGGACCCCACCGTCGATCTGGATCAATGACGACGTCCAGGGAGGGCCTCCTAGTTAGAAGACGAAGTTTGGTTCAAAAGAGTGGGCCCGATAGTCAAGTAAAGCCCATCAGGGATTTCATGATCGTGCCCACTAGTCAGATTGATCTCATATTTTAGGTCTTTCTTATTGATATTATTTAGAACATCATGAACGCTTTAGATTTTTTTGTTTAGTTTTTATTTTAGTTTACTTCATCGCCAATTAATAAGTTGCACACATGGCGCAAGTTTTGGGGTATAGGGTTTTCTTATAAATAGGCACCCATTGTAGCTCTTTTGATTCATTGAAGTCGAATAAAAATTCCTGCATGGTTTTTCTGCTCTCTGAGTTTATGAGTTGTGGAAAATTTAAAGTGGGTGCAAAGCCATCCCTTTTCGAAGGGCTGAGATTAAAGTGGGTGTGAAGCCCTCCCTTTTCGAAGGGTTAACTACCATGGTGCGAAGCCACGTTTATCCCCATCCGCTCCTCCATCTTATTTCATCCTTCCCACAACCATCTTCTTGCCCAATCCGTTTGTTTTACAGCTGTTCATTCATCCACAGCCAGTTTTCAGAATCTGGCCCTGTAGGAGGGCTGAAACTTCGACGGAGCACCACGCCCAGACCATAACCCGGATCGACGTGAAATTTGGAGGTTTTGCAGCTCCAACTTGGCCGACTAGGGCCAAGAAGCCGATTTGGGAAGGCGAGCCTTCATCACACCTGCGGCTAGCCCATTTGCGCACGTGCGTCAGCCCCAGGGTACCGTCTGCACGCAGAAACTATTTCTGGGTTAAGTTTTTCTCTTGTTTTCCTCTTTTCATCCCTAATTTTATAAACCCTAACCCTAGATTGCCCTAAATTTCCAATTTCTATCTCTTTTCTCACCCTAGGGTTCCTTAATTTGAAATTGGTGAATTCCTTGGATTAGGGATTGATTGTCATGCATGTGTGGATGATTTCTATTTCCCTTCAAGTATTGTTTGGTTCATAATTTTTATTGATCCAACCCTAACGTGTGTAGGCCTGGACCCCACATAGATTCCCCTTAATTGAATATTTGGACTTTTGTGTGGGATGTGGAATTTGTGTAATTGTTTATGAACTATGTGATCTTAAATCTAAAATCTTGCAGATCATATCTGAATTTCATGTCCTGCATCAAATTTGGACTTTTGGTTTGCACCCTACACTAAACATGGAACAACTGCTAGAGTCACTAAACAAGTTGTCCCAGTAGATCGAGTCTTTGGATAAGCGCTTGGAAATGGACCAATGCTTTGAACAACTTGATGTGCGCATTACCCGACTAAAGACCATCGCCAGGACAAACCCCACCATTGGGGTAGATGTCCAATCTCAGGCAGATGGTCTGGAGGATAAACCAATGAATGGAGTTGGTCAATAAATCAATTATGGGTGTGCATCCGTGCACCCACCCTATGAGGGACGTCAAGACCACTATTTTGAGGGGTACAACATGTGCGGCCTTGTGGCTGGAGAGTGTGCACCAGAGGCTAGTGTAGAGTTACCCATTGAGGCCATTCCGGTAATGGATGAGTTACGTGATGTCTTTGCTGATGATCTACCGGATGAGTCTCCTCCTAGGAGGGATATAGAGCACACCAGAACATGGGACACCGTAATACCTATAGCCGAGTTTGCGTTTAATAGTTCTGTCGATAGGTCCACAGGTCTCAGTCCTTATGAGGTCGTTACTGTTTATAAACCTGGAAAATCTATTGATCTTGTCCCTATGTCACTATCTCATAGGGCGTTAGAGCCTGCAGAGTCTTTTGCGCATCACGTTTATTCATGGCATCAAGAAATCAGGCAGAAAATCACTACTAGTAATGAACATTACAAATTTTCTGCAAACTAGCATAAATGTTTCAAAGAATTCAATATTGGGGACTGTGATGGTTCACATCAAGGCCCAAGCGGTACCCTCCGGGGGTCGTTCGTAAGTAACACGCTCGTAGCGCTGGACCCTTCAAAAGTATAAAATGAAACGGTCTCAATGTGTATGAGGTAGGTCTTCCACCTTCCATGGGAATTAGTTTCACATTCGATGTGGAGGATCTAGTTACTTTGCAGGGAACCACTGATACTTTGTCTGGCCCTTCGCCCACCCATCCTGATTCCCCATATTTATCCCTTGAACCATGGCCCCTTCCTGACCCATTTTCCCAGCCTTTACCTCCCATGACTACTCTTCCTGACCTTTTTTTCCCAGCCTCTGCCTCCCATACCTAACCTTCACATACTTAGAGGAAATAGAGGATATCCTGGACCATCAGATAGTTTCAACGTCGGACGGCGGGTTTCTGAAGTACCTGGTTATATGGAAGTCACGCCCAGCTTTAGACAGCACATGACTCACTGAAGAGGAGCTTCAGAAACTTGATCCTGACATCTTGGAGCGGTTCAGGAGTTTTATTTCGCCAGTGGCAAAATCATCGCAGCCGAGGAGAATTGATGGGGACATCACGTGCACACACACTGCCCTCCACGCACGTACGCCAGAAGGACCCACTGTCGATCTGGATCGATGACGACGTTCAGGGAGGGCCTCCTAGTTAGAAGACGAAGTTTGGTTCAAAAGAGTGAGCCCGATATTGAAGTAAAGCCCATCATGGGATTTCATTATCGTGACTCACTAGTTAGATTGATCTCATATTTTAGGTCTTGCTTATTGATATTATTTAGAACATTAAATTTCTTTGTTTGGTTTTTATTTTAGTTTACTTCATCGCCAAGTAATAGGTTGTGCACATGGCGCGATTTTTGGGGTATAGGGTTTTTCTATAAATAGGCACTCCTTGTAGCTCTTTTGATTCATTGAAGTTGAATAAAAATTTCTGCGTGGTTTTTCTGTTCTCTGAGTTTTTGAGTCGTGAAAAAAATAAAGCGGGTGCGAAGCCCTCCCTTTTCGAAGCTGAGATTAAAGTGGGTGTGAAGCCCTCCCTTTTCGAAGGGTTAACTACCGTGGCGTGAAGCCATGTTTAACCCCATCTGCCCCTTCATCTTATTTCATCCTTCCCACAACAATCTTCACGCCCAATCCATTTGTTTTGCAGCTGTTCATCCATCCACAGCCAGTTTTCAGAATCTGGCCCTGCATGAGGGCTGAAACTTCGACGGAACACCACGCCCAGACCACAGCCTGGATCGACGTGAAATTTGGAGGTTTTGCAGCCCCAGCCTGGCCGACCAAGGCCAAGAAGCCGATTTGGGAAGGCGGGCCTTCATCGCACATGCGTCAGCCCCGAGGCACCGTCTGCATGCGGGAGCTATTTCTGGGTCGGGTTTTTCTCTTGTTTTCCTCTTTTCATCCCTAATTTTATAAACTCTAATCCTAGATTGCCCTAAATCCCCAATTTCTCTCTTTTCTCACCCTAGGGTTCCTTGATTTGAAATTGGTAAATTCCTTGAATTAGGGATTGATTGTCATACATGTGTGGATGATTTCTATTTCCCTTTGAGTATTGTTTGGTTCATAATTTTTATTGATCCAGCCCTAACGTGTGTAGGCCTGGGCCCACATAGATTCCCCCTTAATTGAATATTTGGACTTGTGTGGGATGTGAAATTTGTGTAATTGTTTATAAACTATGTGATCTTAAATCTGAAATCTTGCACATCATATCTGAATTTCATGTCCTGCATCAAATTTGGTATCAGAGCTTAGGGTGTGTTTGATTTCCAAGAGCTTGGGTAAATACTCAGGAAATGGGTAATTATTACCATTTCATCTGTTTGAAAATCTAGGGAAACTTCTGCATTGGGAACCGGTTCAAATAGCTATTTAAAATTTTTGAACCTCAAGGTAATGTATCTGATTTATCAATTCCATCCATATGTTTTACCACAATATTTTGAGGCATGAGCCAAAAAGTGAGGATGATCTAACACTGAGGTGGCCCACACCAAAAGAAACAGTGGCCTCACAAAGTTTTTAGCGGTAAGTATTCGATTCCTGTTTTCGTATGGTGTGGTCCACTTGAGTTTTGGATATACCTCATTTTTTTGTTCATACTATAAATTCAAAAGGCATAATGGATGAACGGTGTGGATAAGCGAAATGCATCACAGTGGGACCCATATATATTTTGTAATGTTTTCGATTTTTGTGCCAAAAAAGTTAGTCAAATCAGGTGCCTTGTAAATACACTGGGAAATGATTATTACTCTTTTACCTGGTATTTACCAATGCACTGGAAATTCAAACAGGCCCTTAGGTTCTCATAGGGGAATACATCACATATTTAGGGTTTTAGTTTGTTTGAGTCCTTCATGTATCCAATTCATCACATATAGCTGTTAGAAGACCGTAGTCCCTGATATTAGTTTTTGAAATTTCTGTTAGCAGGAAGTTAGCAATTCACATTGCTGTAACTTTCTGTTATTCCCTTATTTTGACAACTATGTTGCTGGATTTTAGTAGCACTGCGTAGTTTCCCTCATATAGTCTTATAGGATCATTTAGTCTTATTTAGTTGCATATAGTCGTCATAGAAAGTCCTTAGGTGGAGTTAGCAAGTGTGTACCCACACTCACGGGTCATGGTTTTGGCTTGCACCCTACACTAAACATGGAGCAACTGCTAGAGTCACTAAACAAACTGTCCCAGCAAATCGAGTCAGTGAGTAAGCGATTGGAACAACATATAGACCAACGTTTTGATCAATTTGATGTGCACATCACCCAACTAAAGGCCTCTGCCGGGACAAACCCCACCATTGAAGTAGATGTTCAATCTCAGGCAGGTGGCCAGGAGGATAGACCAATGAATGGGGTTGGCCAAGGAATCAATTATGGGCGTGCACTCGTGCACCCACCCCATGAGGGACATCAAGACCACTATTTTGAGGGGTACAACATGTGCGGCCTTGTGGCTGGAGAGATTGCACCAGAGGCTAGTGTAGAGTTACCCACTGAGGCCATTCTGGTAGTGGCTGAGTTTCGTGGTGTCTGTTCTGATGATCTACCGGATGAGTCTCCCCCTAGGAGGGATATAGAGCACACCAGAACATGGGACACCGTAATACCTATAGTCGAGTCTGCGTTTAATAGTTCTGTCTATAGGTCCACAGGTCTCAGTCCTTATGAAGTCGTTACTGGTTATAAACCTGAGAAACCTATTGATATCGTCCCTATGTCTCTGTCCCATAGGCCATCAGAGCCTGTAGAGTCTTTTGTGCATCACATTCATTCATAACAACAAGAAATCAGGCAGAAGATCACTACTAGTAATGAACATTACAAATTTTCTGCAGACCAGCATGAACGTTTCAAAGAATTCAATATTGGGGACTCTGTGATGGTCCGTATCAGGCCCGAGCGGTATCCTCCGGAGGCAGTTCGTAAGTTACACGCGCGTAGCGCTAGACCCTTCAAAATTATAAAACGAAACGGTCTCAATGCGTATAAGGTAGATCTTCTACCTTCCATGGGAATTAGTTTACATTTAATGTGGAGGATCTAGTTACTTTTCAGGGGACCACTGATACTTTGTCCGACCCTTCGCCCACCCATCTTGATTCCCCAAATTTATCCCTTGATCTATGGCCCCCTCCCGACCCATCTTCCCAACCTCTACCTCCCATACCTATCCTCCTTGACCCATTTTCCCAGCTTCTATGTCATATACCTACCCGTCCCAAGCCATTTTTCCAGCCTCTACGTCCCATACCTACCCGTCCCGACCCATTTTTCTAACCTCTACCTCCCATACCTACTCTTCCTGAACTTTCTTTCCAGTACTTACCTCCCATACCTAACCTTCATATACTCAGAGAGGAAATAGAGGATATCCTGGACCATCAGATAGTTTCATTGTCGGACGGCGGTTTCAGAAGTACCTGATTATATGGAAGTCACGCCCAGCTTCAGACAACACATGGTTCATTGAGGAGGAGCTTCAGAGACTTGATCCTGACATTCTGGAGCGGTTCAGGAGTTTTATTTCGCCAGTGGCGAAATCTTCGCCGCTGGAGAGAATTGATGGGGACATTACGCGCACACGCGCATGCACGCCACCTCCTACTCACGTACGTAAGGAAAAGAGGGCCCCACCATCGATCTGGCTCAATGTCGATGTCCAGGGAGGGCCTCCTAGTTAGAAGACGAAGTTTTGATTCGAAAGAGTGGGCCCGATAGTCAAGAAAAGCCCATCATGGGATCTCATGATCGTGATACACTAGTCAGATTAAGTTTATACTTTAAGTTTTGTTTATTTATATTATTTATAACATCATGAATACTTTAAATTTCTTTGATTTTTATTTTAGTTTACTTCATCTCCAAGTAATAGGTTGCGTACATGGCGCGAGTTTTGGGGTATAGGATTTTCTCTATAAACAGGCACCTCTTGTAGTTCTTTTGATTCATTGAAGTTGTATAAAAAATTTCTACGTGGTTTTTCTGCTCTTTGAGTTTCTAAGTTGTGGAAAAATTAAAGTGGGTGCGAAGCCCTCCCTTTTCGAAGGGCTGAGATTAAAGTGGGTGCAAAGCCCTCCCTTTTCGAAGGGTTAACTACCGCGGTACTAAGCCACGTTTATCCCCATCCGCCCCTCCATCTTATTTTATCCTTCCCACAACCATCTTCGTGCCCAATCCGTTTGTTTTGCAGCTGTTCATCCCTCCACAGCCAGTTTTCATAATCTGGCCCTGTAGGAGGGCTGAAACTTCGACGGAGCACCGCGCCCAGACCACAGCCCGGATCGACGTGAAATTTGGAGGTTTTGCAGCTCTAGCCTGGCCGACCAGGGCTAAGAAGCCGATTTGGGAAGGTGGGCCTTCATCGCATGTCCGGCCAGCCCATCTGCGCTCGTGCGTCAGCCCTGGGGTACCATCTGCACGCGAGAGCTATTTCTGGGTCAGGTTTTTCTCTTGTTTTCCTCTTTTCATCCCTAATTTTATAAACCCTAGCCCTAGATTACCTTAAATTCTCAATTTCTATCTCTTTTCTCCCCCTAGGGTTCCTTGATTTGAAATTGGTAAATTCCTTGGATTAGGGATTGATTGTCATGCATGTGTGGATAATTTCTATTTCCCTTTGAGTATTGTTTGGTTCATAATTTTTATTGATCCAGCCCTAACGTGTGTAGGCCTGTACCCACATAGATTCCCCTTAATTGAATATTTGGACTTTTGTGTGGGATGTGGAATTTGTGTAATTGTTTATGAACTATGTGATCTTAAATCTGAAATCTTGCACATCATATCTGAATTTCATGTCCTGCATTAGGGTGCTTCTTGGTCTGGTCCTTCTACTAACTACTCCGAGCTTCGTTGAGGGATGGCGTACATGAGCAGACACAACATGTGTGGTTTTATGGCGACCTCCTGAACAATGCGGTTTATGATGGGTGGTTAGTTGGAAGAAAAAGGGCTTTGACTATAGACAATCTCCAAAAAATGGCTAATGATGATTTTGAACGTTTGTCTTATGTGCATGGCAAGTGTTGAAACAGTTGATCACCTTTTTCTTCATTGCTTAGTTGTAGGGAAGGTGTGGAATGGCTTTCTAAGGGTTTCAATATGTCTTAGACAATGCCGGCCTCAACTGGTTACACAGAGTGAAGCTGGGGAAGTAAGCAAGGGTAGTTTGAAGGTTATGCTTGTTGGCTGGCCTTTGGGCGATATGGGGGAAAAGAATGGGTGATGCTTTCGGAATGATTGAAGGATTGTAATTTTGCTTTCTTTGGGTTGTAGTTTTTGTTTGTGGTGCCATCTCGAAAAAAAAAAAAAAAAAAAAAAAAAAAAAAAAAAGAGAGGAAGTACCTCTCAACTCCTTGTGAGGTGATGCCAAATGGTCCTGTGATGTCAGTGTGCATAAGTTGTAAAGGTTTTGAGGCTCTCTTTGATTTCCTGACTACAAAGCTCTTCCTGTGTCGCTTTCCCTTGATACACCCTTCACATATTTCATTTAGGTAGTTAATTTCTATAGAGCTTCTACAATATTTGCCTTCTGCAGTAGATTCGAGCAGTGAATCAAGATGCTTATAGCATAGATGCGATAGACAATTGTCCTTTAGAATAGACTCGGAACACTTCATCAAGATCGGTTTTGATGTTCAAGGTAAACAGTCATTCTTAGACACGTCTACCTTCACAATTACTTCATTTCCATTTTCTTGATTATAAGAGCGAGGTCCTTGAGATGGATATCACCCATTTCCCCAAGACTTTGGATGTTGTTTTGCATTATTGGGACATAGTTGACGTCGGAGATGAAGTCATTATCTCTCTTCTATGTCTGGATCATAATCTTCTCTGACTTTTGTTGGAATTTTCAAAGAATATATGGAGGTGACTTCACCTTTTACTGACTCATTCAATTCAGTAAACAGTTCCTTTTTCCTGCACATATGATTGTTCTCACTTGTGTCAAGGTATTACGTGTTCTCGTGCTTGTTTCCTTCTCCTTTGTACATGAGCAACAATGTGGATTGATCTTTTTCATCTTTCCTTTTCTGTGAAGTGGGACTTCTCTTCAACTTCATATGCTGGCTCACTTTGGTAAATCATAGGTTAGATGACTGTACCTTTTGCAATTGCACTGGATGCATGACTTGTCATTCCTTTGAATGTGCGCACCTCTTCCTCAGCCACTTGATCCTTGTCCTCAATCACTTGATTGTCCTCCGCGATCAATTTGCCCACCTTGATTGCCACGGCCACCTTGATAGCTGTGGCCACCTCATTCACCACGTCTACCTCTAGATGCGCCTCGTCAACAAAATCCCTGTTCACATCCTCCTCTACTTTGATCATCTTTCCAGATGGGTAGCTTGCTTTGTAGGGCTTGATCTAGCATCTCATTGGAGTTTCCGTTGGTCCTTTGTTCATGGGCTTACAGTGAGCCCATGAGCTTACCAATGGACATAGTGGAGAGATCCTTGGATTCTTCAATTGCCACTGCTATGTGGTGGAACCTGGGTGTCGAAGATCATAAGATCTTTTCCATCACCTGTGCATCATCCGCAGATTCACCATTCCTTTCAATCTGGTTTGCAATAACTAGAACTCGAGAAAAGTAATCAGTGATTGTGTCCGTCTTGTTCATGAGAATTATGTCAAATTCGACCCGAAATGCTTGTAAACATTACTTTTTTGCCTTTTCCACTCCTTTGAGTGGATTTTTGCAAAATATTCCATGCTTGCTTTGATGATTGGCATCTGAGATATTTTCAAAGTTCGCCTCATCTGCCTCTTGGTAGATCATGAACAAAACCTTCTCATCCTTCTTCCTTGACTCCATTAGTGTGGTCTATTGGGCAATGGTTAGAGATGCTCAGGGCCATATGTTAGTGGCCATTCCAAATTGCAAGCCGGGGTGATTTGTGATTGATTTGGAAAAGGTTTACAATAATGTAGATTGGGACTTCTAGAGTACATGATGAAGAATGGGTTTTGGAACCAGGTAGAGGGGGTGGATGCTGGAACGCGACTCATCAGCAAGATTCTCCGCATTGGTGAACAGTTTCCGAAAGGCTACTTTGCAGGATCCAAGGGCATCAGGCATGAAGACCCACTCTCCCCCTTTTCATTGTCATCACAGAAGCCGTCAGTAAAATTTTGAATAAAGCTACAGAGGAGGGGCTTATTGAAGGCTTCAGAGTTGGTACAAATGGTATAGTCGTTTTGCACTACAATTTGCCAACAATACCCTGATTTTTTGTGATACTGAGAGAGAGTTCTTGCTACAGTTGTGATGCATCCTACGTTGCTTTGAGGCATCTTCGGGAAGGTAATCTCTCAAAGAGTGAAATGATCAGCATCAATGTGGATGACCCCTTAGTTAATGTGCTTTCAGCAATCATGGGTTGCAAATCGGGCTCTCTTCCTTTGACATAATTGGTTAAATTTACAGGCTCTTCATGACTTTGGACAAATAGTGTCCCGTTATCCCCGTTGTTCTGAATGGAACCCATGGTTCATCAATCTAAACCGGTTGACCTGATGGGCCCACCATAGAGGGAGTTTTCACCAAATGTCTTCAAAATGGTTAGATCCTAACCATCCAATCTCTAGCCTTTTTTTTACTGTTCTATTGCATCCATAATCATTTAGTTTTAGGCTACACCTTCAGGTACTAGGCCCTTCCACCCTTGGAGGATTTTTTATTTTTTATTTTTTGGCGAAGAACAAAATATTATTAAAAATAGCAAAAAACAAGACCTAATGACTCTCTTGGTCGCTCATTCAAAGCAGGAAACCAAATTCATGGATGCAAGCCCAAAACACAAATGGGGCTCATTAGGTCAACGATGTGGATGGCTTAAGATAGATTGTCTATGATTCCAAGGCTATAGCCCATCGACGAATTGGCCCACTAGATCAATGCCCGTGACATCCCCAGTTATTCCCATATTGATGCTAAAGAATGTTGGTTCGTGTTCTTTCCAGCAAATTTATTTTTAAAAATGCAAAATTTGAATATTTATATAATGAATGCAACTCTGTTGCTGATCTCGTGCGTTGTTTTGGTGATGAGGAGTGGATGGGTTTAGGTCGGTTAGGGTTTGGATTGTGAATGGGTATGAGAAAGTTGGGTTTGAAAGAAGACGAAGATCTGGGATGGGAGAATGAAGAACATGAAAAAATACCTGGATGGGGGAGAAAAGAGAAGATGGTGTGGGGATAGATGGAAACCTCGCACTTTCGTTGATGAAGATTAGCCTCGCACCAATCTCTCTTCCTCTTCCAAATCGCATGGAAGTATCTTCAAATTGCATGAAAGATGGAAGAAGAAAGCAAGAGCTTTTCTCTCTCTCTTTTTTTTTTTTTTATCACAAAATCCAATGAGGGAGAAGGTCACATGCCCACCCTCTTTTATAGATCCAAAAAAGTTCGAAAATTACAATAAACACCCTATTTTGTGAATTTTGACAAAAATAGACTTAGTCTAAGTCATCTAAAAATACTTATAATGGTTTCCAAACATAACATAAACAAAACTAAATCCTATAAACTGATAAAAGCTGAGAAAAACTAATGTGGACGATCTACGATCAATGGCTCGATCATGTGATCCAACAGTCCGATCGTCACGTCCCTCCGATCCAATGGCCTGGATCACTCTATAAAACAGCCCATGTATATCTTCCCAGTGTGGGGTCTTCCAGATACTTGCACACAATGTTCGAGTTGTCGGTATCGCTACAAGTTTCGCTGGCTGGAGATAAAGATATAATATCGTTATCGCCGATAACTGGAAATGTAGGGAAAACATGGGAAAACGGTGGAATTTTTCAATGAAATTTGAAGAGATGCCTAAATACACATATTTGCATACTTAGGAATCAAAAAAATTATAAAAAGAATGCATACATAATAAGTTTTCATTTAATTAGGGCTTAAAAGCATGTGTTGTCGTAAGAAATCAGTCCAATAGTAGCACAACAATCACTCAAATCTCATTAAACCAATCAACAAGCATAATGCATTCATACATTTTACAGCCATGCATAAATAAGCATATAATTTATAAACAAAATACATATGCATGATGATCCATCCATCCATCCCATCTATCCATCCAACAATCCATCTCATCCAATCATCCAAACATCCATCCGACCATCCCATCTAATAATCCAAACATTCATCTATCCATCCAACCAACCCATCCCATCCATCCAACCAACCTACCTCATACATCTATTCATCCCATCAAATCATCTGAACATCCATCTCATTCAATCATCCAAACATTCATCCATCCATCCCTATCCACCAAACTATCCATCCAATAATCCAACCATCCCATCCCTCCATCCATGCCATCAAATCATCCAAACATCCATACATTCATTCCATCTATCCATCCAACCACCCAAACATCCATCCATCCATCGCATCAAATCATCACAGATCCATCCATCCATACGCCCATCCCATCTATCCATCCAAACATCCATCCACCCCATCTATCCATCCAAACATCCATCCATCCAACCATCCCATCCATCCAACCATCCCATCCATCCTATCCAAACATCCATACACCCATCCCATCTATCCATCCAACCATCCAACCATCCATCCATTCCATCTATCCAACCAACCCATCCATCCATCCATCCATCCCATCTATCCATCCAAACATCCATCCCATCCCAGTCCATCCATGCATCCAACCATCTAACCATTGGGAGTGGATTAGGTGCGGCCTTCACCTAAGATGATGGCCCCCACCTTGATTTATATATTCTATATCCATATGTTTTACAAGATTCTTTTAGGGCATGAACCTAAAATGAAGTGGATCTAATTCTCAAGTGGACCTTATCATAGGAAATAATGCTGACTTACCGTAAATGGGCCACAGAAGTTTTGGATCAAGTTGATATTTCCTTTTTCCCTTCATCTGTGTTTATGTGACCTTAGCACTAGATTGGATGGCAAATAAACGTTATGGAAACATTAAGGTGGGCCCTAGGAAGTTTTTAATGGTATGGCATTTAATTACATGGTGTGGAATTCACATTATAAAAGTAACTTAAAAGTTACCTAAATTTTTAGTTTTATTTCTATTCAAAATAGTGGTGACCCATGCTTTTAAAGGGGAAAAACTCACATTTTAGATAAACTTAAAAAGTAAAATTAAACGGTGATCCATCGATATGAACTTATCAACAAGTTGGATGGTCAATAAACATTACAGTGGACCCTAGGAAATTTTTATTGGTGGTTGTTCAATGACCACTATTTCTTTTAGTGTGATCCACTTGAGATTTGTATCTCCTTCATTTTTGGGGAAATTTCCGAAAATAATCAGTAAAAACAAATGGACGGCGTGGATATGCAATGCATACATTGAAGTGGGCCCTACGGAATCCCACCCTCGCGGTAGGTTCTAGGCCGTGAGGCCGGAGCCGATGGGATTAGGTGTGGCAATGGAATAGTGCACCACTTATGATGGGGCCCACCTTGATGTGTTTATTGTATATCCATGCCACTTATCCATTTTTACATTTCATTTTAGATACGAGTCAAACTTAAGTAGATTCAAATCTTAGGCAGACCATCACATAAGAAAGAGTGGTGATTAACTGTTAAAACCTTTTCATGGGTCACAAAAGTTTTGGATCAACCTGATATTTGTGCTTTTCCCTCCATCCAGGTTTACGTGACCTCGTCAATAGGTTGGATGAAATATAAACATTAGAAAAACATTACAATGGGCCCTAGGAAGTTTTTAATGGTGGAGGTTTAACAAACACATTTTCTTAGAATATGGTCCACCTGAGAGTTAGATATACTTGGGCTTGTATCCTAGAATGACCTATAAAAACTTATGGATGGCATGGATTTATTAAGAATACATCAAGGTGGGCCCCACAGTGAGGGTTGCACCATCTTCGGTAAAGCCGAAGTCACACGGAATTCACTCCCTTAAAATTCTAAGAGTTAAGAGTGAGAGAGCTTTCGTTTTTACGAAAGTCTCTCGTCTTCTCCGGAAAACCTGCAATACGATGAGATTTCGATCTTTTTCCCTAAAAAAATCCAAAAATCTCTCTAGAAATTTATCCTTTCCTTTTTCAAATCCGAACCCAAATCCCTATAAACCTCAGAGAAATCGGGTTCTCTTTCAAATATCTCTTCGAAGAAAAAAAGGGTTTGTTTTTTAGGGTTCTCGTATCTCCTAAAATTTGGAGCAATCAATAGTAATTGGCCCACTAAATCTAACTGAAAGCCACTTCCGCAGGTAGATCTCGAGAAAAAAAAGGTAAGAGATTTTTTCTATATTTATTTCAATTTTTTTTCCAATAATAGGGAGAATGATCGCTATTTTTTCGATAAATTCGAAAATATCGCCGATATTTCGTCGACATTAGGAAGAGAAACGAAAATCTAGGGTTTCGGTATCGTTGGTTTAGCGACACCGATAATATCGCCAATATTATCGATTTCTCGTCGATAATGAAAACACTGCTTGCACATACACATGGGGTCTTCAGCACGATCACGAATACTCGCCTACCCACAGGGAAATCGGTGTGGCCCGCTTCCTCCTCTAATATGTATGCAAGGTTGTACGTGAAGTGATGTCCTCATCAAAAGCCTTGTGTGGTGAATCCTATAACTCTTTCAAAATTCCTTAAGGGCATGTTTGGATACTTGGAATCCAATAGAAAGAAAGGAACAAATAATAATATTATCCAGTAATGATTTCCACAGGCACTATTAAAACATGTATTCTGATTTTAGAGTTCTTATTTGGATAGCAACTAGAAATCTCATAGTCCTCACAACTGTCACCTAGTTTCTTGTGCCAAGAATCCAAATTATGGAAATGTAATGATTGCTTTAAAAAATCCATCCTTTTCTTTACTATCCAAACAATAGAAATTGTGACAGCAAGGGAGAACTCATTTGATTTTCCATTGTTTGGCATGGAATCCATGGTAATCAAACATGACCTAAGTTATCTTTAGAGGATTGTCTAAAGCTGAAAGTGTTTGTTTACATTAAACCACCCAAGATCCTAGACCAACTTTTGATATGCTCGGTCCTCACGCAATCATCATCATCATCATCATCTAAGACTTATGCTATCTAATTGGGGTTGGCTATATAAATCCTTTTCCACCATTCCACTCTATCAAGGGCCATAACTTCAGTTAGACCATAGGTCATCAAGTCTCTTCTTATACCTCGTCCTTTTGGGCCTTCCCTTCGCCCTTCTAGACCCTTCAACTTGTACCAACTCACTCCTTTACGGCACGGATCTTGGTCTCTGTTGCACATGATCAAACCATCCCAAGTCTTCTTTCCTTCCAACTTGTTACCTATTGGTGCTACTCCTAAGTTCCCTCAAAGCATTCATTTCAGCTTATACTCAGTCCTTGCACAATAATAAACTTAAATGCTTTATTACTTGTGCGTGCAATGCAGCTATGGCAGTAGTTCTTGAATCTTGACATAGTTCTAAAACTTGCTGACTTTTCTCAAAACTAGGCCGAGTCAATTCAATTCAGCAAGATTTCGAGTCAACTCTTTATGAAACTTGGTCTTGAGACTGACTCCGCCCAGGCTCGGGAAGACTTGTCAAGTCAACTCAGAAACTCAGTCGACTCGACACGACTCATGGTGACTCAAGCCGAGTCACTCAGCTTGTGAAACTGTTTTTTTTTTTTTTTCTTTTTCTTTTTTCGTCTTCTTTTTTCTTTTTTCTAGGTAAAAAAGCAAAGGTACCTAGAATCGAACTTACATCCTCTGTTGTAGGGGGCAATAGCTGCCACTTAGCTACAAGGAACTTTGATGTTAGATCTCTTATTTTATAGTACTTATATCAAATTTAACTATTTTAAAAATTCTTTATAATTAGAAATATAATAATTTATAATTATTAATATAGTTATATAACAAATCATTAAAGAAATATCGAATCGAATTGAGTCTTCAAGTTGACCTCACCCGAATGAAAGTCTAGTTGAGTTTTTGGATTTTAAACTATGGTGTTTGATAATGCAAAAACATTAACACTTGCTGTTACTTATTCATTATACTCTTACGAGACCGACATCATTGACAAAGAAGGTTTCTGTTTTTTTTTTTGGGGGGTAGGTTTTAGTGTTGGTGGTCTCCAAAGGCATAAGTTGATGAAGGGATGTGATTGTTAGTGAATGGAATGCTTGTTTGCCTCTGAAAGAACAGGATCCATCTCAACTTGAATATTGTGTTTGGGTGGTCAAAGCTCCATTGGAAATGCATTGATCCTCCATAGACATTTGCATTGAAGACCTGACGGACCCCAATTTCCCCACCATTGGATCGCAGGGTTGGGCCACCTACTGAAGAGTAAAGGCTGGAAGTAATTAATGAAAGCTCAAAAATGCCATATTCATTTGAAATTTGTGATTAGCTGCCAGTGTACCCATTACTTTGGTGGAATGGAATGCTTTTTGAAGCTTCTCTTAGTTGTACCATAATATGACAGTTTAAAAGGGAAAAAAAAAAAAAAAATGGTGGTCTGGAGGTTTTCATTCCCTCTTCATGCGTTGAGGTCTGTTTTTAAGCTTACTCTTTGTGGGTGTTTTTAGTTTTTCCTTACCAGATGCAAATTTCCTACAACAGTTGTACAGTGCAACAAAAAACTGTGGGGGCCACCATTGTGTGTGTGTGTGTGCGCCACGCGACATCCACTCGCCCACCATTGGCACCAGCTGATGTTAGGATGTGAGCCCAAAAACAACACCAAACCAAAATTCAAGTAGACCACAGCACGGAGGAAAGTGGGAATGAGGACGCCTACCACTGAAATCTTCTCGGGGCCCACTGAAGCTTTGGATCAGGTTGCTATTTGGTTTTTCCGTTGATCCTGGTGGCACTCACCTTATGAACAGGTTTGGATGGTGTATAACCATCACAGCAAGGCTAGGAAGGTTCTGATGGTGAGCATTCACCATCCCCATTGTTCCCTGTGGTGTGGCCCACTTGAGCATTGGATCAGCCTGATTATTGGGCTTACGTCCTAACATGAGGTGGCACAGATGACCAGAGTAGACATCACGGGTGGCCCCACAGCTTCTTGATGCATAGGCATGCCCCTTTAATACTCTTCTCTGTAAACATCCCAGCATGATTATCTCACATGATGGAATAATCAATCAGACTTGAAGCAGTGGCATGCAAAACAGTAAGGAAACAAGTTGCTGCAGTGATCTGCTTTTGGACATCAAGGGAGAAATGCAGGCAATGGTCCATCCATGGTGGGTTCATCAGATCAGTTTGGATCACCAAATGGTTGGCCGCACTCATAGGAACTCAACACCGGAGGAATCCATACAATATCTTGGGTTGAGGACATGTGCTTTATAAATGATGTGATGGCCTCTGAAGAAGATTACCCAAATGTGGAAAAGGGTGCTGTTGCCTGTTTTTTACTGGCTCAGACTGCCTATTTGAACAAGGATTGCAAATCCGTTTGTGTAGTATTGTATCGGTCACCACCATTACCGAGTCAGTTTGGGACCAATGCAGCCGGATTGTTCTTGGGCTATACCAATATGTCAAACCATGATCTGAAACAATAATTGTCTGCCAAACGTCTTATGTTGATGTTGCAGTATGTGGTCTGCTTCCTAATTATGAATACTAGGTAGTTAAATCATTTTAGATATTGATTGAATTGGATGTTTGCAATTCAATTCACATGTTCCGCCAGACACTTCCCATCAGCCAAACTGAGATACTTGCGATCCCTCCTCATTTGGACTGTTAGAATCTTTTTGGGTCATACCCAAAAGGTTGGGGAGTTATTCCCCATTTGGCATCTGATTAGAGGGCTTTTTCCCAAGTAGACTTGAGGTACTTTCAATATAATATCCTTTTTCAAATAATTATTTTATTAGACTTAAGATAGCTTTTTTGTATTTTTATGGGACAAAAATGCCCTTAAACTTGGCATTGAGCCTTGCGCCATTTAATGTTACTCGGGCTGACCCGACGATTACCGAAAAAAACAGGTGGATCATAGGAAATTTCTTAAAGAAGGGTGGAGTAGGAATAAAGCAGAGGGATCATAGGAAACTCTCCAGAGAAGGGCAGAGTATCGACCCGACTTCAGTTGCTGACCAATGACTTTGGAGATCGGCCTTATTCGCGAACCTCAAAAGATGACCTCGACCGACCTCAATCTCGGGTACCGACTTCAACCTCGGAATAGAAATATTCGGAGAGAATCTTGCTACATATAAAGATATAATCGATCCGACAAGGTTATATCCAAAAATTACGCTGATCGAGATAAAGTCGGAGATATTCTTGAAATTGGAGTCCGACTCCAATACGGGCCCTCTAGCATATCCTTAAACCAACCAAAACACACAAGTGATCATCGAGAGATCTTGTAAATAGGCCACCCGCCATGAAATAAAGTACACACAAATATACTGATTCTACTACACCTATTGTGAGTCCATACACCTGACTTAGGCATCGGAGGGTCCCCGGCCTTAACCAATGTCCCCAGTGTATTCTCTTCTTCTCCATTTAATTGCAGGTACTCAGAGGCTCATAGGATGTGAGGTATGATCGATCAAATTTGAGCATCAACAGTTGGCGTCGTCTATGGGAACGACAACAAAACCACTTTAGAAGTTCCCTTTACATCAAAAGAATCATCAGTCTTTTGTTTAATTAGTATTCCTCAAGCTCCTCATCTAGTGCGGGGATTGGCGCAGTAATGGCAGCCAAAGTGGAAGCAGCAACCGCCTCCTGACCATGAAGCGGAAGCAGCTGTGGCAACCGAATTATCTCGACCTCCCCAAGCACCTCACGACTCATACGTAGTAAAGCAGCGACTAGGGCTGCATGGTCAGGCCTCTGCACGTACAGTAGGAACAACCGTGCTGGCAGACTCCGACCTACGCGACACCTAAGAAAAGATGAGGCATGGAAAGGCCCCCAAAGATGTTGTAGAGAGCAAGGTCTCATAGGAGGTAGAAATCGCTCCCTACTCTGGGTCCGGGGACCCAACTAAGCACCTCGAGTCCTTTAAGGCCTGGATGGAGCTTCACTGTGCACTAACTCGTAATGTGTCGAGCATCCTCCTTGACTCTATTAGGGGTAGCGTGGAAGTGGTCTAGACAACTAAAGCCAAAGTCTATCAATTCTTTTGCCCATCTGAGTAAGGCTTTCATCACTCAGTTCAACGGTGGGAAAGACAGGAGAGTCATTAACCCACTTCCTTATAATCACTCAGAGGGAGGACGAGCTGCTGAGAGACTACATTTGTTCCAATGTTGAAGCTGTCCAGGTCGACGATTATTCCTACCAGATAGCTCTGTCCGCCATGGTAGGCGGCCTTAAAACAAGGAAAGTCTCTCTTCTCTGGTAAGAACCCCTCGTCGACATACTTAACAGAGCTCAAAAATATTACAACGCCGAGGAGCTCTTCAATTCACAAAGAGCTACTCGAGGAGGAAACAACTCGGCTAAGGATAGGAAACAAAAGGAAGAAGGGGAGCCCTCTGTCGCTAATGCCAAAAAAAAGGAGGACGGCCAAAACTGAGGCCAGTATACCAACCGACGTTCAGAAAGTCGCTTCCATTAGTATACTCCCTTGAACACCAAGCCGGAGTATGTGCTTAGGAAAGTTGGGTTGAGCAAGGAAACTTGATGACCAATTTAAACCAGTCAACCAAGCTCGATAATAAGGCTCATCGGCCAACCCCGACTTCAACCTCAGGTACTGAGGGACGTATCAACAAGAAGATAAGGATGTGTTACAAGAGACGTATCAACTAGAAGACATGGAGGGTAAGCTCTTACCTCACCCATGGAACGCCGAGCACTTGAAGATCTACTGCCCATGAGGAAATTCGACAAGTTAAACATCTATGCTCGACCGGTCGCCTCAATAAAGGCTGCTTATATTCGACTATGAGGCACCTCTCCCAGTTGAGGGAAAAGGTCTCCTCTTTTGCTTCTACTGTCTTGTTTGCCATCTTTATCTACAAGCTCGACCCTAAGGAAACCTCCCCCAGTTAAGGGGAAAAGTATTTCTTTATTTCTACTATTTGGTCTGCTAAACCTATGTGCTCAACCGTAGGGAACCCCCCTCTGTTGAAGGGAAAAGGTCCCTCATCCTATCTACTATGTGCTCGACTGTGAGTGACCTCCCTCGGTTAAAGGGAGGAAGGTGCTCTTTCTCGTTCCTATGGTTTTCTCTACTATGCTCATGACTTACACGTTTGAACATGAGGAAGCTCACTCAGTTGAAGGGAAAAGGTTCCTCGTTCTTAATATTTTGTCTACAAGTTATGGGACCTAAAAACCTACATGTTCGACTATTGTATCTACTAAGTCATCATACACGACTACCCACACATAAAGGCAAAACAACGCTCGCCACGCTGTGCACAACTCCTTGTATCGAAATATTGTCGTAATATCCTCCTCGATCACCGCAGCAGGCCCGTCCTTACCCCCACAGTAAATACCGGACGGTAAAATGAGGAGGTGTACACCAAGTGAGACGACCTCCCGCACACTTAAAGCCTCTTGCTGGCATGACAGGTCAAGGTCATGTCAATCCAAAACTACTTGCTTCCCGAGCCCTTGGAGATAGCGCTCGAAAGTAAGGGGCAGCTGTTATAGGTGAAATCAGACTGACCCGACGATTAGGAATAAAACAGAGGGATCGTAGGAAATTCCCCAAAGAAGGGCAGAGTAGGAATAAAACAAAGGGATCATAGTAAACTCTCCAGAGAAAGGCGGAGTATTGACCCTACCTTAAGTGCTGACCAATGACTTTGGAGGTCGGCCTTGTTCGCCGACTTCAAAAGATGACCTTGACCTTAGGTACCTTAAGTACCAACCTCAAGTATCGACCTCGACCTCGGAATAGAAATATTCGGAGAGAATCTTCCAACATATAAAGATATGATCGATCCGACGAGGTTATATCTGAAACTCATGCCGATCGAGGTAAAGTTAGAGATATTCTTGAAATTAAAGTTTGTCTCCAATACGGGCCCTCCAACATATCCTCAAACCAACCAAAACACGCAAGTGATCGAGAGATCTTATAAATGGTCCCCTGCCATGGAACAAGGTACACAAATATACCGATTCTACTACTCCTACTACGAGTCCATACGCCTAACTTAGGCATCGGAGGGTCTTCGGCCTTAACCGGCGCTCCCGATGTATTCTCTTGTTCTCCATTAAATTGCAAGTACTCAATGGCTTGCAGGAGGTGAGGCAGGATCGACCAGATTTAAGCATCAACAGAGATGATTTGTTGGGGCCACATCATACATCACCGTGTTATTGAAACCTTCATGTGGTCCATGTATGATGTCATCCAAACTGTTTAGAAGGTCCCACGGACTTATAATGGTGGAAATACTCAAATTTAAGCTTGATCTAGACCCTCCTTAGCTTCCAAGAAGACCTCAACAACAGTTGTTAAATCCATATTGTTTCTTGTGGTATGGGGCCAGCTATAAGTTAGATTTGAACTCCCCCCTCCCCTCCTTTTTGCCCCATGGCTTAACTTTAAAAGCCAAAACAGATGGATGACGTAGATTTGATACATACCTCAACAGTAGGCTACACGTCCTAACGACTAAATAGGTCTAGCAGGCCCCATGGACAGCGACCGATTCCAGAAAATTGAATTTTTTTACTTTGGGGAAGGAAAACGCCCTGAGATCTTCATCAAAGCTCTCTCGATTAGCCTTGGCTACAATTTAGACTACCTTTTTTGGCAAAATAGGTCCAATCAAGATTCTTCGGCATACTCACACTCCTGAATTTTCTTTTGTGGCATCATATTTCCCGGAAAGACCAGTAGGCTTCTTTGTACTCAATCTGACTACTCACCAGCAAACATAACTACTCTATATGTATAACAGGTGAGAACATACGTAGCTGTAGTTTGTTTTAGCAGATGTTATGAAAATAATGAAAAAATCATTAAATTGTGACATTATTTTCTACAACGATCGCTTACACTACAAACAACGATTACCCAATCGTATAAACAATGATCCCTCGCTGGTTAGAAAAGCGATCACCCACTCATACAAACAACGATCGTCCTAACGTTATAACTGCAATCATCCACTCATACAAACAACAATCTCCCTCTTGTTCAAGCTCAAACCGTGATTCATATTTTACTTTATCCGTTCTTCTTTTTCTATTATTTTTTATAATTAATAAACTTATTTTTTATTTATTTTCATTTTTACATATCATGTCTATCAAAACCCTCCTATACTTTTATTATGGAAATTGGGTACATGAGAATGACAAATACTCATATGAGGGTGGGGACTCAAAATGTGTCGTTGTGAGTAATGTAATTAAATACCAAGAGCACATATCTAAAATGCACAAGATCATGAAGACAACACCATAGGAATATGAAGTCAGAATCAAGGTCGATGCTCTTGGCGTAGTTGCAAATCACTCCCTCTAACCAATAACGACGAAAATATCTTGACATTTGTCAATTTCGGCGGACGGAATTCAAATATCATTATACCATTGTTTATAGAGAATGTGAGGTGTGTGTAACTGTTGTCCAAGAGAGGAGCACACCCTTCTACCACATGTATTGTCACAATAACATTATGTGTTGAGTTACCGAGTCTGTTCACCAGACTACCCCTAAACTTATTTCCATTCATAAACTCATGTTCTTAAGGTTGAATGAGCAGTCACTAACAGTGAGTACTAATCTGGGGCTTGAATCTACTTACGCCACCTCACAAGATAAAATTTCAACTTTTTACTTGTTAGATAGTCAAGATTGGCCAGATCCCACCATATAAGATGAGATCCTAACCTCCCATCGAAACATGATTCATCAGTTGACTTTTTTGCGCCATCATATTCCTTACCGAGATATGATCAATCAATCAACTCCATTGCAACATTATCATCTCAATAAACACATGATCCATCGGTAGACTGTATTGTGTCATCAAGACATGATCCATTAGTCGAGTTCATTACGATATCATCCTATTGATCGAGACATGATCCATCGGTTGACTTTATTGGGTCATCTTCCTTTCGACCGAGACATGATCCGTCAGTTGACTTCATTGCAACATTATCCTCTCAACCAAGACATGATCTATCGGTCAACTTCATTGTGCCATCGATCCTCTCTACCAAGACATTATCCATCGGTCAACTTCATTGTGCATTCATCATCTCGAATGAGACATGATCCATCGATTGATTTCATTGTGTCATCTTCCTCTCGATCGAGACATATTGATCAGCTAAGCAAATAGGAATGTGAAGATATCTCCAACCCATCAACTTCTCCACTTAGACATACTCTACTAGATATCGTAGTCACATCATCTTCTATCTTTCTGACCAATAATCAACATATAGCTTTAGATGATGATGCATATGTTAAAGCAAATCTTTTGGAATATCAGGAGGTGGTATACAACCCCAATGAAATATTTGTCAGTCTAATGTATAAAGAAAAGAGCTAGCTATAGAATATTCTTAGCAAGTATGCGATATGAAACCACTTTCAATACAAGATCTTGTATTTGAACAAGCAGAGATACATGGTTAAGTGTTTCGATGAAAATTACAGTTTAGGGGTCCACGCATTGAGAGTAGACAGCACTGGAATTTTCAAAATAAAGACATACAAGTCTAAACACATGTGCAGCTTGTCTTATGAGGGGTTAGGTCATGACCAATCAACTTCTGAGGGGAGGGGGAGAGCTTGTCGCAAAGCAAGCAGTAAGATAAACAGTGAGCATGATGTTAGCCATCTCAAGTCGTTGTTGAAATGTAGGCCAAGAGATATTGTGCATGAAATATTTACAAATTATGGTGTTGATATCAGCTATAGAAAGGCATAAATGGGTTAGGAGATTGTAGAATATCCATATGATTACAGTCGTAATTCAACGACAGAACAACAAAATAATATAAAAGCTGAAAGTATTTTATTACAAGTTTTACAATACGAACACTCACGATTAGCTTTAAAGGATGACAATTCATTCGTCACCTAATCGTGGATTGAGCTTCATAGCAAGACGATCATGAGGTACAGGATAGTCATTTGTTCATTACTGAATAAAAAACTGAATTAAGTGCTGAGACGGCCAATGAAGGGTGGACTTTAACAATTTATTCATCACTCGGTTAAAAACCGAGCTTCATAGCGAGATGGTCAGTGGGGTGACAATCTATTCGTAGAATTAGTGGGAACCAAGCACATGGCGAGACAGTTGCAATTCGAATATCTGTTCACCATTTGATGTTGATCAAACTTCGTAACAAGATGGTCGACGGAATCATCTAGCACGGAGCAAGAAAGCCACACGGCCTTTCATGCAAGACTAAGTGATCTTCCTTGCTATTTAGAAATTTGTCGTGGATGAAGGGTGGAGAGTTAGACTAAGTATAAAAATTAAAGCATTGTGTTATGAGCAGCGATAGAAGCAAAACTAAAATAAAGTGACGAGATAAGTGTCCATCAAGAGTGTCAACGGGTCAGGCTCGGGCCTACAAAATTAGAATTTTGAATAGGGTTGGACGGCCCAACCTAAAACCGTTCAAAATCCGGCCCCAGACAAACCCCAGGACCAACCTATTGACAACCCTAGTGTCCATGGTGGACAAATAGATAAGCTAGCATTGTACTGTATTGATTGATTATTGTCGTGAGAGCCTGTAGCTTTTATTCGTGTACTACCTTTATAAACTTGGAAAGACACTGGCCTTGCGTAGCATACAACAACATGAGAGATCAAGCTATTTGGTCGTGCAAATTCTCTTGAGCTTCTAAGTGTAGCTTCTTGCATTAGGCCACGGGTAAAAAAGAAATCATGTTTTCAACCAGTAACGTGATTGTGTATCTTATTTTAAAGAGAATACTTTCTTCAATATGTTACGTGACTGTGCACATTTTTTAAACCATTAAGAAGAACTTCTCTAATAAGCTATTTGATTGTGCGCACTTTCCAGAGCCATTAGATTAGCTATGGTCAATCTTTTCTTGCCACGTGTTACATGAAGATAGTTTGCTAGATATTTGCTTTTGCTAGAGAATTACTTTTATTAGAGATTTGTTTTTCTTGGACTCCCATATTTAGTACTCCCAATATAGATATGACTCTGATTCTTGGATTTGAAGTTTATCTTCATCACATGAGAGTCACGTGGTATCTTTTAGACTATTTGATTTAGAGATGACAGGTTAATTGTAAACAATTTTAACCGATGATAAATTGTAAAATATAAGTGAGGTCCAACAAATAAGTAGATGTCACTGATTTTTACATGAAGAAATCATCATGGTGATTTCAACCCATTGGATGGGTTGGATGTTGCATGCATATGAAAGATTAGAAGGTATTTTTTAGATGGACCATAATTTGTTGTCCAACTAGTTGGACTTGCAGCCTTCTCTTTTTCCAATATACCAATGAAAATTTGCGAACAGTTTGAAAGATGAGCTCCGACCATTGATTTTTTAAGGGTCCCACCGTAATATATGTATGAAATCCACTATGACCATTAGATGTGTGATCTCAATTTTAGCCTAGAAAAAAATAAATCAAGTTGACCTATAATTTTAGGTGGGCCACACCAAAGGAAACTGTTGGGAGAGAGACGTCCACCCTTATTTTTTACCAGGCCCAGCATGACGATTATATGAAATTCACTCCAGCCATTAGATTCCAAACCAAAATTTAAACCTATTTGTCATTCTGGCCAAGGGAAACAGTGTGGAGGGTGAGTGTTGCCCTTTACACTGTTTCCAATCGTGTGGTTCAATTCAATCATGGATGAGGCTGATTTTTGGGGCCACGAGCTTAACATTGAGTGACACATGGTGGTTGGAGTGGATTTCATATAAACATTAGCCAACTGAGCTACCAACCCCTTCTTATACCGGAACCTAACTTTTGCCTAAAAAATCCAACGGAAGAAAAAAAAATCCCCGGATGAAACTAATAATTTATTGGGTAGTAATTTATAAAATTCTCATCATACAATATGAGATTTTTATTATTATTATTTATTTATTAGTTAGCTTGTTAATACACCCACTGTCCGTTCACACTTCACTGTTAGTGACCCACTAGGGAATCGATGGCAAGACCTCAGTGTTGAAACGAGGTATCTTTCACTCAGTATACCACTTGAGCTATGGATGACTATATGAGATTTTGTTACGTACCGCATCCCCAGACCATTTGATTTACACGTGAGACATCCAACCATCGATCAGGACATTTCATTCAATATTACAATTGGCAGCAAGCCAGGGTGCAAAATTCACTCCAATGGAATTATCCTAATGGTTTGAATGGTGCCAATTTATTATTAACTTATGAGGCCAAACCAAGGATTGGATCATCCATTCGAATTAGTGTGATTTTTTAATTTTTATTTTTGCATGATACAAATGAAATGTACTTTTGGACGTAGTGGAGCTTGATATTATTTAATTAGACTGTCCAAGTGACTCTATGCAACTAAGGGCACTGGATCATTTCTCCCATTTGATTATTATTACTCCTATCCATTTTAATTAAATGTTTATATTTTGGATCATGAGGCTGATGGACGATAATTTAGAACAGGAATCCTTTACACCTGTTTTAGGAAAAGCATGCAACAAACAATCTGTGGGCCCACCAAATTTGTGCATGACATCCATTCCATCCATCAGTTGGACGACCTCGCATTTGGGTACACCATACATAACAAAAATCAGATGAATCCAAAGCTGGGCTGCACCATGGGAACAATGTAAAATAATGCCTAAAGTCTCTAAATTCATGTTGTACGGCCCATCTGAGTTTTGAATCAGGCTGATTTTAGTGACCTCTTCGTTCTGGTTGGGCCCACCTGATGAACAGATTGGATGGCATATAAACACCACCATACCCCAGGAAGTTTTTCACGCTATGAGACAACCCCATTTCCACTTTTCTGTGGTGTCCATCTCAGTCTTGTATAGGGGTGTCCTCCCAAACCAGTATCCTGGGGCGCAACCCCATTCCCACTATTCATTGGTGCGACCCACATGAATTTTGGATTGGGGTATCCTCCAAAACCAGTACATGTCACCCAATTCGAACCAGTACCATCCATAAACAATACGGGTTTCATCGGCCCATATTCTCCATGATGCGCCAAAACTGATTTTTAAACCATGGCATTAGCCAGATATTTGGGTCAGGTCCTAAAATGAGGTGCCGCAGCTGACGGATGGAGTGGATATCACACTCATCACTGTGGACCCATATAGCTCAGGTGTAGAATGCTCCTCCTGCAACAAGGGTCGTTGAGGATTCCAGTCCAATATTATCCATCACAATGTTTCAATCATTCTCTATGTGATGGAATTAATTCATCCAGGCATCAACGGATCTCAACCCACTTGACCTTCAGCACCTATTGGCTTTGCACACATAAAACCTTCAAACAAACCAACGTTTGATTTCGCCTATTGCTCACCACAGCAATTTCTACCCACACATTCGATCGAAACTATCTATTTTGTTTTTTCAATGCTAAATCATCATGCTCCAAAAGTCACAATGTCTAGACGATGCTATCTTTGAACTGGTGACATAAAAAGGGCATTATAAGATAAAAACCAACATCATCTCCCATTTACTTGAGGAAAGGCCCATTTATTTGATGGTTAAGATAGTCCAATCATATCAAATTTGGTTAGGGGCTAATCAATGGCTAAGCCATCCGATGTCAGGTTTGGATATCATCTTAGACATGCCACATGTGGTAGACAATCTGCAGGCACGAAAATGCCATGCCACTTCCTCAGCAGATATTTTCTGCATGGTACCATTCCTCACTCAAAATATGAATCTTTCAAGCTTTCCTACAACATTTGATGTTTTTTTTTTTGTTTTTTTTTTTTTAACACACACAATCACACCATAGTGGGAGTTCACCACCTATGGATACTCGAACCCTTGACTGTGTGTTGAAACTCCTAAGAGTCTACAACATTTGATGTTGCATTACTTCGTAATTAACCTTGTAGCTTTCCATTAGAACAAAGATTCCATGTTCACAGCCTAGCAGCTTTGTTATATTCCTTGTGGATGGCAGCACCCAAAATTGACATACTGTTAATTAGGAGGGTTAAATTCAAACAGGGAGCAGGTTTTTTTTTTTTCGGGAGGCGAGCATAATTAATAATATACAAAAGGTTATAATTAAAATAAAACTACATTTCACAATGAAAAATCGGCTACAAAATTGTGATAATAGCATAGATTACATGAGATACTTCACCATGTAAGGCCCTTCAAGTTCGTAGCCCAATTTCCTATAGTAATGGCGAGTTCCAACACCAGAAATCACAGCTATCTTTGTAGATCTATGCTCCCTACGAGTGATCCTCTCCGCCTCTTCCATCAAGAGTGTCCCATAACCCTGTGTGAAATAAACAATACCAGAATTTTGAAAAAGAAAAGAAAAGAATATACCCTTTTCATAAAGGAAAAAAAACATACAATGTATGATCAATTTGCTCACCCGAACAGAATACGCATTGGGTCCAACTTCTGATAATTGAAAACTGTTCAAATGGGGGCAACGCATGGAAGGGAGATGCCCCAAACATCTCCCCAGTGGATGATCCTAACACTCTGATTAAGATGGCTTAGGATAAACTGATAGGGAAGAAATGGAGGCATAGCCCATCCTTTGGTAGGGTCCATCAGGTGAACAGTTTAGATTGTGTCGATAGATGGGCTATGGCTGTGCATTGCTGGGTAAACAAACTGATGTTTCTTTCATTCCAGCATCGTATGAGAACTCTTGCACAACTTTGCAAGGAAGAAAAGGCGGCCAAAAGGCAGTTTTCTACTTGTTAGAGCTTGCAGGATCAATTGCGTAGGCATTGGGAAGAAATGGCCCAAAAAATCATGTAGTGGGCATGGCATTGGGGGTTACAATATCTTAGCAAGCAGTTTTGGCTCAAAACATATCTTGGTAAGTATTTGATGCATGTGGCATTATGACAGTGTGTTCTTTCTGGTGATTGCATAACCACTGTCACCAAAGGCCTCTCTGATATCAGTATTGTGAAAACATGTGAAGTAATTCAGACCAACCTTTCTCCTATTGTAGGGTTCCACACTAATCTAAGCAAACTAACAGAATCCAATCAGCCATTTCTCTTAGAAGCAAAACAAAACTAGAATAGAAATAGCATGCGCAGTAGATCTTCTTGATTCTCCTCTACTTGCCAGGGCACACGCACGAGCAAAACCTAACCTTAAAGCCAGATTCTAACCCACAGATATCCTTAACAGTTACATAAGACTACTCATTCGGAGTTGTGCAATGTTTTAAAAAAAAAATAATAAATAAATAGTTAATTAATTGCATTTTTTCCTTTTATAAATGATGTAGTGGGATAACTACATGCATAGACCTTGCCATCAGTCGTTGTCTTACCAAAACATGACGCAGAAAATTGAATTTGAATGTTCTTAATGTGTACCTGATGCTGCAGTTTGTCAGCATCGCGACCGTGCACAGGAACTGCAGTTCCATAAACATGGAGTTCACGAACAATTGAACACCTTCCAATGAGTTCTGGGCATGTTGTGTTCCGGCCACATTTACGCAGGCGTAACAATCCAACAAGAATATCCTGAACACAAATCAAAAAATAAATAAGAATTGTGCATTTCAGAAAACCTGGTTTCAACAAGGAACCAGGTTGGGAGTCGAGCTATACAACATCTGTATATTGTTTGAAGCAGAACATTAAAACAGTATAAATACAATTAAACATCAAAGTCTAATATGCCACAGCTGACACCAACTGACCTATGGAAGTACCCCCAAACTGAGGTTTGGCTGAATCTGTTGGTAGGAGGTGACTTGCATTTGAACTGATTTTGTTTTTTGGGTGATGCAGACAATCAAACATGAATGAGTGGGTTATCGCTTTTCCACCAGCAAAACATTACATTGGTGGAAAACTAGGTCTGTTGGTGGTAGGTGACTTGCATTTGAACTGACTTTGTTTATTGGGTGGTGCAGACAATCAAACATGAATGAGTGGGTCATCACTTTTCCACCAACAAAACATTAAATAGGTGGAAAACTTGGTGGTGGCGGTGGTGGTGTTATTAAGGTCACATAACACTATTCTTCATCCACTCAGGCATTAATGGCACAAGAACCTACCACACACGAAAGCAGAAGCAATGATATTTCATCTAAGAAGGCTATTTATTTTTAGCCTACATATTCTAGAACTTTATATCCATCATTGGGACATGCTTGCATTGGCACCCGCAAAAACAATCAAATGATTCAAATCTTTATTTTCTCAATTCAAAAATCCGACGCTCCCCAGAAGAAACTTTCTCCAGCAGGAGAATGCATAACATTAAATAATAATAATAATAATAAGGAATGCTGTATATAATAAATATATAACAAGCAAGTGATGTGTGATGATGATGATATACTAAAAAATAATGGCAAATTTCTTCTATGAAACTTTGAGAGAAGCTAGGGTTCCAAAGAAAGCCCTCTAAAGATCTTCCAGAGACCATTGCTTGGATTGCCTCACCCCAACCTATTACGTTCTCAGAAAATTACAAGCCAAATGTGTTCCATGTTCTATCAAGTGTCCAACTCAGAAATAATTTATGGTACTAAATGAAGAGAAAAGTTTATGGAATGGATAATGACTATCTTATGGAAAATGCCTTTAAGCAACGACTACTATTAGGATCTCCCTACCTGGCGTGTATCTTCATAAGAGAGAAAAGTTTCCCAACCCTCATTAGCAGCATAATCACGGCGAACAAGCTCCACCTCTTCTGGCTTTATTTTATGATGAATGTCCTGGAAAAAATAAAAAATCCCCACAGAAAAACGTTAAAAGATGATTCATATGGAATTGCAACCTAAGATCTTTAAATGTTGTGAACCATAAAGTAAATGAACACTATATCACTTTACCTGAATTCCAGCTTCCCGCGTTCTAACATCACGGCATTTCAAGCCCAAGTCATCCATCCGAGCCAGAGCTAGCTCACGGAGATTTCCTTTTTCAACTCCAGAAGTAACTAAAGGCATAGGGATGTCCCTTTGTACTCTATATACACGTGTCCAAGGAGGTACCATGGCTAGGATCCTTGCTACTATGTCCACAAGAAGCTCCGGAGGATAATTTCTATACCTACAGTATAGATGAGAAACATTTATTAGGCATTAGTAACAATGCTATCAAGGCCAATAGGTCGTCATGCTGATGCCAGCTTATAATTGACACATGCATGTGCACGTGCACACATATAGGTGCGTGTGCGTGGGTGTCAGGCTCTTTACTTCTTTTAGGATACACAGTGTGCTTATTTCCTTGGGAAAAGCCATTCACTGTGAAAGCAGGGCCCACCTGCTCGTGCATGTGGGGGTGTCCTTTACTTCTTTTAGGATACACAGTGTGCTAATTTTCCTTGGAAAAAGCCATTCACTGTGAAAGCAGGCCCATTCTTTTGGTTACTTACATGTGGGGCCTACAACTTGTTACACAGAAATTATAAGCTCCCACACACGGATCTGTAATGAAGCAATTACCTGGATAACTTCACAACTATTTTCAAGATAAACTCAATTGCTAGAAACGAACTAGTTAAGACTTCAAAAGATTTGATTAGCAGTGAACCCTCAATTAAACCCAAAATTATTGATAGGCAAAATACAGAAGGGTATTCCCAAAAAAGAGAACTGCAATGTTCAATTAGATGTCCTTAGATTCTGGAAATTGGTAATTTCAGATAAGCACGATACCTGCCAGTTTTCCAAAGCTCATACAGCCCAGTTCCACGAATAACAAGTGTGGGATAGATTTTAAGACCATCTGCCCTAAATGATGGGCTCTCAAAGAACTCCCGAAAACTTTCCAAATCTCTCTCGACACCAACGTTTGGAAGATCAGGCATCATGTGTGCAACAACCTATAGTGGAAGCAAGCATAAGAACAACACAAAAGTCACAATTTATCAACAAAAGGAAGAACATGAAAAACAGTCAGAGAAAAAATCCTGGCTTACTGGGTGAGAAAATTGTTGAACACAATTTTTTTTATGGAAGGATTGTCGAACACAATCATGCTTACTAGAGTTTTTTTTTTTTTCCTTTCTTTTTTCTTTTTTTTTTTTTTCAAAGATAACGGGATTATATTAAGAAAAACAGGATTACAGGGAGAAGGCAACTGCTGAGATAGCAGAAAAGCCGAAAAAACCTACAATCCTAAAAACAGAAGATCATAATCCTTAAGCCCAATAACATTAAACCACCAATCTATAATCATCTTTTTGGCTCTAGAACACACTACCTGAGCCGAGGATTGCTTATCATTAAAGCATATGCCGTTCCTTTCCTCCCAAACTGACCACCATATGGCAAGGAGAGCCATTCTCCAGATACAATTTTTGTTTTTGCCCAACTTGAATCCATGCCAGTACGCTAGCATGTTAGAGGAGGAACTCGGGATACACCCACTGATATTGAATCTGATGAAAAATTCCGACCAAATCTGAGCAATAAACGGGCAATGGAGCAACAGGTGATCGACTGATTCTTCATCCTTCATCCAACATAAGCACACATTAACGAGTTGCATGCCTCTCTTTCTCAAATTATCGATTGTAAGGATCTGGTTTTTCCCAACCAACCAGCCAAAGCAAATAAATTGGTGGGGGGGGTGCAGAATATTTCCAGATGAAAGGAAAGGCGGGGCTCGCTGAACAAGGAGGGGGAAGAAGATAGGGGTAAGATGATTTTACCGAAAACACACTAGATTTGTCCCTGCTCTAGATCAGTTTATCTGAGGTGGCCCGGTCAGGAACCATCTTGGATACGCAGTCGAGCAATTCCACAAATTCCGTAACCTCCCAGTCATGTAAATTTCTAACACACTTCACTTCCCACGCAACAGTGGTGTCGAAAACAACATAGCAGCTTGCCACGAGGATCTTCTTATCTGAGGCCAGGCGGTATATGTTTGGGAATCTAGTTTTGAGGGGCACCTCCCCCACCCACTGATCTTCCCATAAACGAATAGCTAAACCACTACCAATCTCAAAGCTGGTGTTATCAATCATAGCTTGCTTGGAACGCAGGATCCCTTTCCAAATGAAGGAGGCTCTGTACGTTGTCCAGTCTTTGGTCCACCAACCACCTGAAGAAGTGTCGTACTTCCCTTTGACGATATCATTCCATAGCGCTCCTCCCTCAGTACCCAATCTCCAAGTCCACTTGCATAGGAGAGCCTGATTCATAATCTTCAGGTTTTTAATGCTAGCAACCCCATTTTGGAAATGTTTGCAGACCTCTTTCCAATCAAGGAGATGAAGTTTCTTCTGGTTCTCCTTCCCACACCATAAAAAGTCTCGTCTGAGTTTGTCAATGCATTCCAGAACTGATGACGGGCATCTGAATAGAGACATGTAACAAATTGTGAGGTTAGACAGGGCTGCCTTGATGAGGTTAAGTCGGCCTCCCATCGATAAATATTGACATTTCCACCTGGCTAGATATTTTTGAAGCTTGTTAACAATTTTATCCCACATAACTTTCAGAGGAGGGCCGATGGCGAGGGGAAGGCCCACGAATATAGATGGGAAGGAGGCAGCTGGGCAGCCGAGAGAATCAGCATAGCTTGTTAGATCAGCAACCGAAACATTTAATCCAAAAAAATTTGACTTGGCCATATTAATTCTCAGCCCCGAGACAGCTTCAAAGCACCGTAATGTCGTTCGCAGATTGTCGATGAGCACCGGGTCCGCTTCAGAAAGGATGAGCGTGTCATCCGCAAACTGAATGTGGGAGATTGGAGGAGAAACTCTTGGCATCGCGATCCCTTTGAGGATCCCTGCATTCTGGCCACTTAGCAGCATCTGCGATAAGGCCTCTCCCACCACAAGAAAAAGGAGCGGGGATAGAGGGTCCCCTTGGCGGATTCCTCTCGTGTTGTTAAAGAATCCCTTCGAGGCACCATTGATAAGGACAAAGAAGTAGGCCGATCCCACGCACACCTTAATCCATCTTCTCCACCTCTCGCCAAATCCATACGGAGAAGCATATATTGAAGAAATCCCCAATCCACATGGTCGTAGGCCTTTTCGATATCCAGCTTGCAAAAGATACTCTTCATCCTGGACTTATGGCACGAATGGAGGCATTCGTTGGCAATCAGGGCACAATCAACAATCTACCTACCCCTTATAAACGCATTCTGATACTTCAAGATCGGCTTCCCCATCACTTTCGATAGTCTGGAAGACAGAATTTTGGCCAGAATTTTGTATGGGCCCCCAATCAGACTAATGGATCTGAATTCGGCGAAGGAACTCGCGCCAGCTATCTTGGGGATAAGTGCGATGAATGATGCACCAAGGCCTTTTGATATTTTACCTCTACGATGAAACTCATGCAGGAAATCCATGACATCCTGTTTTATGGACTCCCAGAACGTATGAAAGAATATCATCGAATATCCATCTGGGCCAGGAGACTTGTCTCCCCCCAGCGAATCAATGGCCATTTTGGTCTCTTCCTCTGAAAACGCAGCCTCCAAGATGTTTGCCTCTGATTGCTCAAGAGAATTAAAAATGATGCCATCTAACCGGGGTCTGATCCAATCTTCAGAAGTAAGGAGAGATTTGAAATGAGTGACAGCTTGCTCAGCTATCTCTTGTTTATCGTCGATCTGTCTACCATCCACTGTGATACTGAGAAAGGCTTTAGCACGGGCGCGGATATTGGCTATACTGTGAAAGTATCTGGTATTCTTGTCTCCCTCTGAGATCTATCTGGCCCTCGATTTCAACTTCCAGGATAATTCATCTTCTAAGGCCCTGGCCGAGATGGATTGGATGATTTGGATGCGCCTGCTCAACACATTAATGGGCATGGGGCCTCCTTTGGCTTCAGAATCAATGCGCTTCAGCTCAGCAAATAGGGCTTCCGATTCTGCCTTTCGCTTGTGAAGTTCACCTTCCTTCCACTCTTTGATTTTCTCCTTGAGAAGTCTGAGTTTGCATAGAAGCCTGTGACTAGCAAATCCTTCAGCCTCAAAGGCAGACCACCACTCCTCAATCTTCTGATTAAAGCCTTTAATTTTGAGCCATGAGGAATTAAACTTGAAGGGTTTAGGACCCCAATTTTCTTCTTCCAACGAAAGCAAGATCGGGCAGTGGTCCGACCCTGCTGGGAAAGTGAAGGAAAGGCCTCTAGCCAGTCCGTGGAGAGGAGAAATCTGTCCAATCTTGATTGAATTTGGGTCCTACGCCCATTTGACCAAGTGAATCTAGCCCCTGACAGTGGTAGATCAACGAACTCCTGAGATTGAATCCATTCTGAGAAAGCCTCCATGGCCGAGGAGACCCTTCTTTACGAGAATGTTCCGCAGCAAATCGGACGACGTTGAAGTCCCCAACAAAGCAGCGCAGACCTGAGAAGGATAGTCTAGTCGAAGACAATTCATCCCAAAATGTTGGTTTGTTAGAGTCCTCATTAGGACCATAAATAGCATATATTAGACAACAGAAGTTAGAGAACTTATCTTGCAAAATTACAGTCGCCACGAAGGCTCCTGTAGCTGAGGAATATAAGTCCCATTTGGAGGATTTCCAAGCGATAAGGATACCTCCCGAAGATCCCGAAGCATCAAGAGTGACACGCTTAGTGTCCTTAGCTTTCCATAAACTGGCCAACAGACCATCTGAAAACAACGGGACTTTGGTTTTCTGGAGGCAAATAACGTCCGGATCTTTCCTCCCTATGGATTCCTTAATCAGACATCTTTTTTGTTTAGAACCCGCCCCCCTCACGTTTCAAGAAATGATATTCATTGAGGCACAGAGCTCCCCTGGTTACCCTTTCATCCTCTTCTTGCGCTGGATGCTACTAGCAGGCCTGGGCTCGGTTGCAGACTTTGGAGCTCTCAATTGTTAATGGATCTGGACACCTGCTTGGTAGGAGTTCTGGATAGTGGGAGAGGTCTTCCCTTATTTTCAATACATTGGAATAGGGTAGTAAAATCCTCTACTCTGTCACCAAACGATAGACCCAGGGATCTCCTGACATGGCCAACCGCATCTCTGATCCATTTCTTATTTTGGATCAAATCAAAAATCTCCTCTTTGCTTTTTCCTTCAGTGGAGATCATATCGACGTCTTCCTGTTGTTGATGAGGGTAGTCTGCACGCATCTGCAGAGGCTCAGCTACTATCACATCGCCAGGTATGTCTTCCTGAAAAATAGTAATGGGGCCCAGATCAGCCCAGTCCCAAGAAGCAGGTACGGAAGTGGGAAGGGATGGATATGTTTGGGACTCAGAGAATCGACTATCGGATTCTTCCCCTTTGGATATATCGTCGCCCATGGCAGAGGGGGATTGGGTCCAGGCGAAAAGGGAGGGTAGAGATTGTTGTGGAGAGGCTGATATATGAAAATGGGTGAGAATGTTATCGCGGTTGGGAGGTGGTTAAGGCAGTGTTTTAGTGATGGAAATAGGGTAGATGGTTTCGGGTTCAAGTATGTTTGAAGGGATGTAAGTGTTTGGTGAGTAGCGGGTTCGGGTAGAGAACGGACCCAGGACTGCAGACCCGATATCGATGAGGGACAGCAGCCTTGGGCTAGATGAGCTAGAGGCCACGTAGTGGGATGTAAGGCCCACCTCGTGGTTCCCAGTGGACACACGTCTGGATCCCAATGATGTAGCGTCTTCGCCATTGAGGCGTCTTGAGGCGTGAAGCTCCATGTACTGAAGTGTTTGAATCTGCGCTGCACACGTAACTGCTCCTGCCGAGAAACCAACGAAGGGGCCCTTCGCACGAGGTTCCAGTGCAGCATGCGATCCACGTGTCCTCTCCGATTCTCGCGGTTGCTTCTCGCTGAAGAAAGAGATGGCGTCGTCAGGATGCGACGCAAAAGCTTCGGCGATCCTGCCACGTAGCCACTCGATGTGGTGGATGCAGGCACAGTCTACGATGGCTGCAGATGGGATGGCAGGGGTCGTGAATGATGCTCTGTTGGAGCATGGAAGGCGAACTCCTTCTGTCGTCTTCTCCGGTCCCGGGGCCGAAGTCAGAAGAGCAGGTTCCTTATCCCTCCAAAGGTCACCCAACTTGGGGTAGACGACTCCTAGCAACTCCTTTAGGACCGGTAGTTTGATAGTCCGATTATCTACCTTCATCTGTAAGTGGGAAGGCAAAGGAAATCCCTTCTTCCTTCTTACCCGAGCCCTAATGACACCCAACTCCTCACCAGATTTCGTTTTGGAATCCATTTCTAGAAGGAATCCCAAACGGGAGGCTGCCAAAATGAGGAATTCATCGTACCAACATTCCAGCGGAATCTCCCAAATGAGAACCCATACATTCTCCATCCCAAAAATGGAATATTCGTCCCACGACATAACCTTTACGACCGGCCCATAAGAGTGCAGGTGGCCCGCCATTGTTAGCATCTTAGGGTTAAGACCGAGGCATACCTTAACCCAAAGCTCATTATAACCCAATGGCTTGATGATATAGTTGCCTGGATGGAATCCAGTGCAATCTCTAATCCACTCCCGAACTTGCATTAGAGAGGCTCCCTCTTTGGTTTTGATGACCACTGTCTTAGCCAATTCTACTCTGGCTTGTTCAAAGGATTCCTGGTTAACAGTGATGCTGAAGTCCAACTGTTCGTCCTTCGCTTCCTCGCGTGCTAGTCTATTTGAAACACTGACTTCTGCAACCGTTATTGGGGGTTAAAGGGCTTCTCTTTAGGGGTTGGGTTCCTATGAAGGAGGGCATCCCTGAACGATAGCCCTTCTGATCTCACAGGTTGTATGCTTGCGGGGATATTAGAGGTTTCCTTATGGGATTCCGGTAAAGAAGCATTCCTCTTTTGATCTCTGTAGATGGGCCCGAATCTGGCCCGCTGGACTAGTAGTGGGACTCCCCCAAATCGCTCACCATGCGACATTTCGACCGCCCTCGCTAGCTCCGTTTCCGAGCTCATGCGAACCAAGGCAAAGCCTCGGTAAGAACCATTACTCCGGTCTCTCAGCATTACAACATCCATAACCGCTCCAGCTTGCCTGAAAACCCTCGAAATATTGATAGGAAGCCATCCCGCTGGATACCCCCTGACAAAGAGGGTAGGATAGGAGTTCCTCTTTCTTCCCGTTGTCGTTGCAGTCTTTTGGCTATATTTTTTATTCGAAACCAGTTTCCAACCATTGTTTCCGGATGCATCCGAATCCCCATTATCTTCTTCGCCGTCAGCTAACGCTGTCGTGCCGGTCGTAACTCTTCCTTTGCTGGTTTCTCCTTTTCCAGTTGTCGGTCTTGGGTCTACAAACATACGATCGTCGTTCCTCCTAGCACTCCGCATCGCCGTTCTTTGTTATATCAATTTGACATTTTTCCATAACACTATTGACTCTCTTTTTTTTTCTTTTCTTCTTTTTTTTTGTTGCTTCTCTCCATAAATAGGAAAATGGAGCATTTAGCAACAAAGCAATATCCCAAAAGAAAAGAAAAGAAGAAGCACATAATCATAAGATAAACAAATTTAGGGACTCCTGGACAGCAGAAGTGATTATTACAGTAGCGGTCTTACAATAAAGGAACTTACTTCAAGCTGCCTTATTAATAAAGGTGTATTTTATGAAGGGCAAGTGTATTCACCTTAAAACCAGCATCCTTTGCCAAGCAAAAGCAATCAGCTACAGCAGCTACGGTGTGCCCTCTGTTTGTGTCACGGGCAACATCTTCATATGTGCTTTGAACTCCTATCTCTAGTCGTGTACAACCATACAAAAGCATTTGGCGCAAATGAGGTGCAAGGCAATAATCAGGCCTCCTGATAGATTAGAAGTTAGCACAGGACATAAATCAGCAATTTTAATGAATGAATAAAGACTAACAAAAGAACTGGAACATTTACAATGTTAAAGACTGTGATGCAGACCAAATCAGAACATGATTAGCTTGGACAACAGGAGAACAGTTGGATCCACCTGGCAGGTTCGATGTGTTTCTTTTTTCCTTTTTCTTTTCTTTTTTTTAAACTTTTAATTGATTTAAGAGCAATTTCCGTGAGTATTTTGTGGACCACTTTTCAGGGTCAATTGATGTCATAAAGACGATAAATTGGTTCCATTTGAAAGCTTGTTGTTGAGTGCATCCAAAACCACCCAAGATCGTAAAATTTCAACATGAAAATTTGAGTGTTGTGACCATGGAATGGCTATATGCCTGCGGAGGTCTGTAGGCACTTCAGCCGCTATTGTTGACCTGACATCATCATCAAAGCCTTATGAGAGTTAAAAAGAAGAATCTTGTGTTGCAGACAATCCTACATAAGGCCCTATCCTTGGTAAGTGAACAAGCCTTCATGTCCCTTCTCGCACCAAGTCCTTTTAGGTCTTCCTCGCATCATCTAGGTTGCAAAGTCAGGGGTTCACTTGGTATAACTTTATTATTCTTGTATGTTGACCACTCCATCCTCCTCAACAGCAAAACTCTATTTCGGACAAGTATGGTCCGCTCCGAAGGGTAACCAAATGCTCATATATTTTTAATACGAATCCAACATTCACCAACACATATGCCTTGCTTGCAGCTCATTCCTCTCCCCAAATGCATGTCCCCCATGTAAATTGTCATATCTACCACTCCTTTTCCCCATTGTTCCAGATATCACCAATATTATCAATAATACCGGCCGATATTTCGGTATTGCTAGGTCGACGATACATATACCAGGTGTAAAACAAAAATTATACCATAACGTAAATATTATCAATAATAATGAAATATCCCAACATATCAACTAAGGACCTTTAACATAAATAAGTTGTATTGACATCTCGATGATAATATTGATATTTTCATTAATACTGAAACCACTGCATAAACAAAGAAAAAATTAAGAGGAAAAAAAAAAAAAAAGAATAAAAAAAATCTAAAACTATTTAGGTAAATCTCTTCCTAGGGTGATTTCGACTACTATTCTTGAATTTTTTATTTTTTTTTAGGGAGGTGGGGGGTAAATTTTATTAAAAAAGAAAAGCCAAAGAAGGATATCTAACGCAAATTACAATAGAGATGACCATACAAAGATGAAAGGTTACGTTCATCAAGGGCCTTACGCTTGAGGCTTAACCCATTACATCTAACTACTCTTCTAAAGACCTCCAACGTCGTCCCGCTTTGATTCTAGAAACACCAATTATTCCTTTCCCCCCATGTAGGGCCCAAATGCCTGTCAACATGGCTAGTGTCTAGAGCACCCTACCTTTTTTTCCCAACCCCACCCTCATGCCATGCTAGGAAGAAACCAACAACGAGCACCAGCATCACCTACGGCACTTTAAAGAAGTCAAAGAATCTCTCTCATACGGTCACACCTCTCTAGTAAAAGAGCAATGGATAAATAAGTGATTAACCAACTCCGCATTCAGCATGCACATCAACATCACACAAATATTGGAAATCACCACCATCCTCTTTTGAAGATTATCAATTGTAAGTAACATGTTTCTATCCACTAGCTAAGTGCCACTACCTTAGGAGAGGCACCACAGAACCAAACACAAGGTTTAGCCTTTTCTCTCCCAACAATGACTCATGAATCAACCTGTAGAATGACCAGACTGAAAATCAACTTGACTTATCCTTATTCTACACCATCACATCGCTCACACCCAAGGAAGGACGGTGGCAACCCACGCCAAGAGCCGAATGAAATCATCCGCTTCCTCATCCATCAAGTTCCTCCAGCGTGGAGGACTGGAGACTAAACTATTGCTTCACCAAAAAGGGAGAAGCAACGAGTAATTGGAATATTCACTTCTAGAGATAACCTTGCTAACCTTGGAAACTCATCATGGAGCGTGCTCTTTCCAATCCACAAATCCTCCCAAAACCGAACTCTCCTCCCATCGCCTAATGAGAAACCAAATCCCCCACCCCCCCCAAACTGATCACCAGCCTAGCAATCAACTTCCACAACCCTAAACCTTATATAAGGATGAATCTTTTACCCACCACCCCCCTTCCTTAACATCGTACTTACTAGCAATTAATCTCTCCATAAACTACCTTCTTCTATTTAGAATCTCCACAACCGCTTGCCTAACAACGCAAGATTCATAAACTCCAATTTCCTTATAGTTGCTTATTCCCCATATGACTTACACACCTCTTCCCACTTCAACAAATGAAATCACAAGTAGCGTGCAAAAACATGCTTTTTATTTATTTAGGCATTTAAGCATGCGTTCTAAGAGAAATCTATGTCTATGCATGATTCTCATCCATTGACATGTATTTGAGGTGAAAAATCAAACTTTTTAAGTTGTGGAAAACTAAGAAAATTAATCCTAATTTCCTCCAATTTTACCCTGTAAAGTAACATTGCAAGCATGGAAATTTGATATATTCATGAGTGGTGACCGATCTATCGAATGGCCACAATTCTTCCATTAAATTTTAAAAAAAAAAAAAACATTTTTAAATTCTTTACAAAATAAAAAAAATATAAAATCCGTTTATCTTCAAAATATTTGTTGTTGATTATTAATTGATATGGAAAATTTATATATTCACAAATCGGTATAAGAATATTTTTAACTAATTAAAAAATATTTTTTTTCGAAAAATGGAAAACTTGTAGCCAATCGATAGATCGGCGACTGCTCATGAATATATCGAAGTTACATACATGTAATCTCATTTTAAGCGGTAAATAAATGGAAGAAATTAGTATTTCCCCAAGTTCCACCACTCAAAATTCAATTTTTACATCTCAAATCCATACAGAATCATGCAGAGATATGGATCTATGTTAGAATAAATGCATAAATGCCTAAAGAAATAGCATTTTCATCATCTTTTTTCTCACCTTGGAATTCAAACTCATTTCCGCCCTCGAGTTGCAATTTCTCCCCCAAATCCAAGACAATTTCAAATAACTCAACAATAGTCAAAATCAAGATTACCCTAAAAAATTCGCAACTTTTTTTATTTTTTATTTTGTTGATTTCTCTTTTTACACAGTAGGTTCCAATACTGACAATAGTATAAATATCATCGTTGATAAAATCATTTATGCTAAAGGTCCTTAGCTGATATCTCTTAATATTTGAAAATATCGTGGATATCATATTGGTGATATAGGATTTTTTCTTTTACACCTGGTATTTGTAGCGCTGACCTACAGATACCAAAATATTGGCCAATATTATCAATAATATCAGCGATATATGGAACACAAGATGAAAGAAGCACTAAGCTCTTTGGAGAGCTTTCCTCTATGAAAAAACTCATAAACAAACTCCAGTCATCTTTTACTTGTTGACAAAAACTTTGAAGAAAAAGTTTAAGAAACCATTCAACCCAAGAGCCTTCGCTCTGCCAAGTTCCCACACAGTTTTTTAATTGCCTCCTCGTTAATAGGTTTTTTTTACCCAAATCCGCTTCCACCTTGCTAAGAGAAACAAATTGAAGATTATCCAAATTGGATCGGGACCATCCTTTTTCCATGAGCAAACTTGTGCAAAATTCGACCACTGCATTGCCAACACCTTGACTCTCTTTCAATGTTCTCCTATCCACCTCCAAACAGTGGATTTTGTACTATAGTTTTACAAAGCGTGAAGTGAAGAGGCAAAAGTTCAAGTGCAGGAGTGGGGAAGCGTCTACTTTAATATGCTAACAAGTACAAACGGCTAGGAAGCTGAAGCAGGAGTGCGAGCACAAAGCGCCATTCGAAGCAGGAGCAACATCTAATCAGAAGGATCCTGCAACTAAGATTTGTTCTGCCTTCTTCTAGCATTGGCTATATAGTAAAAGAACTATATGATTTCATCCCCCGCTTTCAACAATACTGCTTTGATAGCTGACAGCCCATCATTTCCTCCTCTCTTCCCTTCTAAACTCTGGAAAGTAAATATATTTGTAGAAAACTCTTGAATAGTTGAATGAAGAATTGAATGTTTTTTTTTCTGATGCTTAGCGAGAGGTTCTCTTTGTTTTGTGAAGTAATTCCTCAACTCTTTGACCCTGACTCTCAAAATGCATCGGTATGCTAATATGAGTTTTGATGCTTCATATCTTGCTGGTGATGCCAACCCTACATAAGGTATGAACTGCAAATCTGCAATTTAGTTATCAAGTGTTTTCTTTGTACTTTGGGAATTCTATTGTGGACTAATAGTGACAACACAACAATCATTGTCATGCATCACTATGTAACAGGACACTTTCTTCTAAAAATTTGCCATGCAGAACAGGCAATAGTGTTAGGCCTGTGCTTGACACATTAAAACGATTATTGACGACAAAGCCACATTATCTAGCTTTTCATTGTCTTTAGAGTAATTGTCATACTATTTCAAGAAGAATTGATGTATTCTTCTTTAGAATTTTTTGCATAAAACCCCCTTCCTTTTTGTAAATAAACTCTTAGCTTTTGTGTGTTTGTGTAAAAAAAAAAAAAAAAAACCTGTTGTTAGGTGTCGTTACATTTTGAATTAACCTTAGTTGAGTTATATATGAAAAGTCCATTTTACCAGAGGTTTGCTAATTCTATACACATATGGGATTCGTACACATCCACAGTGCATGTATTACAATGTGACACATATGAGATGAGATCTAAACTTGTCATCAGATTATCTGCATTGTTTTGATCTTCTAGCTTAAAAATCATGCCATTTCACACACCAAGTGGGCCACAACATATCAAAACAATAAATGGCTAGGGAAAAAATACCATTAAATTACTCGATATGTTGTGACCCACCCAAAGCATGAAATTCTCTGAATTTGTAGGCAAAAGATCTAAGTGTTATTTCCAACCTAGTGGGAAAATAATCTCACACACGTGTTTCATATTTGCACTTGTGACCCCATGTGGATGTGTATAGCTCTACACATGGGCTCCATGTTGCATCCATTGAGTGGATCACCAAAATATCATATCATGTACAAGACGCACCATTGTGCAAGGCATGTTATACAATTGATGAGGTTAATATGGTCATTTACACAAGGTAACAAAACAACTAAAAAGTAACACCGTTTACACTTCCTCACATCTTCCACTCACGAAATTTAACTACAGGGGTTCTTTTGCACAAATATGAAAAAGATAGGGGGTTATTTACAAATACGGTAAGTACATGGTGTTCTTTGCTGTACAGTTCAAAAGGGAAGGGGTATCATGAAAAAAAAAGTCTATTATTTACCTAAATATGTTTCGTATATTCCATGCATGAGTTTATGAACTAAGATTTTATATGCGCGCACGCGAACACACAAATATCACATATAATTGTAAGAAAGTGAGTCAAGTCTCTAGGGTCCTGATGTATTACCTGCAGTGTCTGTTTCAGACATCAACAAACATGTACATAGGTTAAAGATAAATTCCTTAAATCAGAAAGTAAATATTCAAGGCTTGATTCAGAAATAATAAATAAGAAAGGTACAATGTCAAATACAAATTTGCATGCATCAATGAAACAACAAGATGAATATATAACTTAAATGCTGACTCACGTCTCAATAGTCATGCCGATACATTTTGTTGCACTGTGCTCTGAATAACGCACAGCCTCCTCAACGTTGACAGAAGTGTGTCCTGATAGAGCATCATGAAGATTTCGTATAAAATAATCACGATACTCTGCTGGCAATGACATGAAAGTACCTCCCATCAAGATGAACTCAACCTGCGAAAGGTTTAGTAGTTGTCATAAAAGAGCACGACTTTTAGAGGATAGATAATATATTTTTCTAATTAGAAATGAATAATTTTTTATTTTATTTTTTTTTGAGAATTAACGCAGAGAATTGAATTAGAAATGAATAATTTGATAAAAAGGACAAACCTTATCAACACTGTGACCTAGCCGCTTCAACTGATCTATTCGGCTTCTAGCCTGAACATATGGGTTATATCTGGAACCATGAAGTCAGAGAATAAAAACCAAGAACATCAAACCAAAAATAATTTAACAAGAATAAAATATGCAGAACAGTTGTGTAAAAAATCAAAAAGGCATCAGTTAGAAGAGTAAAATACAAGGCACTTCACTTCAGAACTGATGTAGAAACATGGAGCAAGAAAATAAGTCTCCATAAATGATACAAAACAACAACGGGATAATGCAGGGGGACGTCATCAAAGAGGCAAGGGTGCTTTTCAATGTGGACTTGAAGGAACATGGGAAATGGACCCCACATCAAGTAACATTACATTTTCCCACTTTTACACCCCAAATCACAAGTGCATATGTACGGGAAGGTCATCAACACATCACACTTGCATTTTGGTGCTACCCTATCATGTTGGCCTTGGAAATTTGGAACTTCCATGCATAACCTAAGTCCTAAGAATTAGGAATTTCAAATTTGGATAAAACATTTATTATGAAAAAGAATGAAGTATGCCTTTTCAACCAAAAAAAAGGAAGGGAATATGTATCACTAATCACAGGCAGCATTTGTCCAAGACAGTGAAATCCTATCCACTCTTCTTTAGCAGGAGTGAAATCCTATCAACCCTTCTTTAGCAGGACCACCAGCCACCTCATTACACCATTTTGAAATTTTAGTCATGGAAGGGTTCCAAAACCGTTATCTACCACTTTGCATGACATACAATAGACTCATCCATATCAGTGACAATTGTATACCAATTTTAGCGTACTATTGGTGATGCATACAATGAACCTTGTCATTATGTCCAAAAAAAAAAAAAAAACAGAGAGACATTTGCCTGATAACAGTTTAAACCAATCTACATTGACTTTCATGTCAGACATGATGTAGCTGTAGCAAATATGACTGAAATCAATTGAAGAAATATGTACATGTACCACTTCAAAAGATCAATACCATCTCCCAATGCTACAAAATAGATACACAAACCCAATTAACAGAGGTGGGTTCTGATACATGAATCAGATCCAATTACAAATCAAGTCAGGTCAAGCACCTGAATATATGATTAGTCTGGTTTCATCCTTTATTAATTATATTTATTATTTAAAGACCATACAAATCTAAATCTGGACCCAAGCACGTGTCTTGACTCAATTCTAGACCCTATTCCACATCAAAACCCATTCTAAATTATAATTCATGCTCAAAACCAGACCTGATGGAGTATCCATATTAAATCAGATTCAAATCTTGTACCTCATATGTGGTACCCAGATCCAATCCCATAGGACCCAAACTGATTCCCTTAGTCAGTTGGAGATGGGTACATCACTGCCTAAACTGACGACAGCCCTACACATCTTTCCCTAACCATCTATGAAAAGGCGACTCATTTGCCATGTGTGTATGCACCCCCACGCGTGTTTTTGACTTTTGTATGTAGAAAAAAAAAATACGTATGGTGGTGATGCACTAGTCAGTTAGATGCAATTGCACCACATCCCACATGTGCACACTCCATACATCTATACAAGTAAAAACCCAATATCCTTTTTCTAAATTGTTTCTAGCTTCCTTTTAGTACCTCTATGTTAGGAAAATATTTGTGTTAGGAAATATATTATATTGGATTTTTCTGTTTTTTAGTTTTTATTTTATTTTAAAGATTTTTGCTAGCAAAGAATTCTATTTTTACATTCCCTTCATTGCATTAGGGATTTTCTCAAGAATGAACCCTATGGGCCTCTCCTTATAAACAAGATGCACACCAAGAACAATAATATGGACGAATAATATTTTACTTTTGAGCAAATTTCTTTGTATCTTGATGGTAGTACTGTGGGGGAGGGGGATGAATGACTAGAGGACTGAAACTAGAAGCAGCAGCAAAGACTATGAGCAAGTTGAACAGCCCTCTAGTCTTGCACTAGAGATCACAACTCCCCCTCCCCCAAACACTACTACTATAGAGGGAGAAGAAAATAAAAGAAAATAAATTTTGCTAAAGAAAATCATTTATCCGTATTATCATAATTGGTATGTGCTACCTACAGTACCTTATTTATAAGGAGAGGCTTATAAGGTTTCCTTCTTACCTTTCAAATTTCCTTCTTGAAAAAATTCACTAACACAGCATATGAAATCTAACAATAAAATTCCTTGCTAGCAAAGATCTCTATAATAAAAAACCTATAAAAAGAAAAATCTAATAACATCTATTTCCTAGCACAGAAATATATCTCTTAACATAAAATATTAAAAAGAAAGCTAGAAATAATCTAAAAAAGGAAATTGGGCCATTTCTTGTGCACACGTATGGAGCATGCACATGTGGGACACAATGTGTGATTTCATCAATTTCCCCCGGCTTTGAAAAAACTCATCCTCGAGTTAAAAGATATGTAACGTATCACAACGACCCAACTTGTAACATGTCTTCATCAACTGCGGTGGTAGTTGATGGTGAAGGGCTACACATTGACCTGACATTGCTTGCATGGGATGGTGTCGAAGATCAAGCAGCTTCTTTTGCTTCTTTGTTCTACACATCTTGAGCTTTGGATTGTTTTGCACCAATGGACTTGCTTGTGGTGTCGTCTTTGTCATTTCTTGGCTCCAATCCATGCCTCTGTAATCAATGTTGAGATGGGACCAACACGTGTAACTAAACTTCGATATTTACCATGGAATTCATTGGTATGCTTGTTGAATGGCTCTTCTTCTTTGTCACCTCAATGCTTAAGTCCTCTACTGTTTCATCCTTTGTTCAAATTCATCAGCTCCATTTGTCAGTTTATCTACTAGACCTTCTTGCAATCCAATTGATTCATCATTTGATCTAGCCGTTGATCATGTGGATCCATTGATTAACCCAACAATGGATTCACCTTGGATTACTTCACTCTCTTCAGACATGACATTGTTCTATCTTTAGAAAGGTGACCTGTGTAGACTTGAACCAATGCATGAATTTCCTGAATATCTTCTTTGAATCCTTTTACCTCCTCTTTTGCTCAAAAGAAAAAGAAAAGGAAAAAAAAAAAAAAATCCTTTTAGCTCCACACACCAAATTTTCATTGATTGCTTCAGCTCCCCACACAATTCACTCTTCATCCTTGTACTCTTCTCTCTTTCCTAATATGTTTCCATATGACAGCATATGTCTAAGTGACCACTGTACCATTGTGCACTTTCATGGCAAGGAGGGTGGTGGTCCATACATATCATGGTAAAATTCATAGGTGGTAGGTGGACAAGGGTGATGATTGGTATACCCTGGATGTGAATCACTTAAGTGGTACAGATGATCATAACGTATATAGGAACCCGAAAAGGAGTATTCATATGAATTGCAAGAACATCCGCCTCTTGTCATCTCGACAATGAACAGAGATTATGGGCTTTTTCAGAAGTAGTTAAGGGGACAGTTTTGGGGATTATCTGCATATAGGATGGGATGAATTTTAAGGGCCAGGCCTGGATGAATTTTAGGCTGACATCTGGGACAGATTTTTTTCAATGAATTTGGGGTAGAATTTGGCTGAAATGTGACAAATGCAGGGATAGCTAAGTGCATAATTTGGGGCATGGAAATGGACAGATAAAGGACAGATTGGGAGCAGGTTTTAGGACGGATGGGCTGTTTACTGGCTGAACAATGGGCAGGTTTTGGCACTATCTTTGGGTAGAAAATAGGATGATGGATTAGGTAAGATGATGGCTATAATGGTCAGTGGTAAACGGCTGAAATATTAGGCTGGTTTAGGGGACAGTTTGGAGAACGGGTTTGACTTTACGGGGCGGATTTTGGAACTAATAAGGGAAAGAATAATATAAAATGATAGATGAAAGAAAGAAGAAAAATACAAAAGAAAAGAGAGAGAAGCCGAAAGGAAAAACTAGCTTTGATACCAAAAATAATGCAACTAGATCAAGGAAGAAACCATTTTCAAAAAATCGAAAACAAGTGAGGGAAGATCCACATGCAGCAAGTAAGAACAAAAAACAAAGACTGAGCAAGCTCAGCAGCCCTCTTATCTTGCACTGGATATCAACACACCCCACCAACACAACTGCCATAGTCAAACAAAGAAATTTTGCTCAAAGAAAAAATACCATTCATCTGTATTATAATGTTTGGTCTGTGGCTTATTTATAAGGAGAGCCTTACAAAGTTTCCTTCTTGAAAAAATCCCTAACACAATATATGGAATTTTATAAATAAATAAAAAAATCCTTGCTAGCAAGGATCTCTAAAATATGAAACCTGCAAAGCATAAAATCTAACAACATACATTTTCTAACATAGAAATGTTAATAAGGAAGCAATAAACAATCTAAAAATGGAAATTGGTCCTTTTCTTGTGCACATGAGTGGAGCATGCACATATGTAGGATGCAACTGCATTCCAATTCTCTTCCCAACCTGGGTAAAGGAGAAGAATTGATGTGAGGCTCGAGGCAGTGATGATGATAGATAAACAGATAACAAACCATAATCAAGAGCAACAACCCATAAAAAAATATAATTCCCAAGAACAGAGAAACGCTGAAATTCACAGCAGATTAACAAACAACCATCTAACAGAAGAGCCAGATACTTCAAGTAAGGACAGGGAAAGTACCGGGCACGGATCGCACGCATGCTGGTGGGCTCGTAGCCAGTGTACGACTGCGTGCTGTACTCAAAATCGGAGTCGGGGCCACCAGGACAGTAGACGCAGATGTTGCCGGTGGTGGCGATGTGGGGGCAGCGGTGGGGCTTGGACATGACGGCGACGACGGCGATGCCGGAGGCGGTGCGGACGGGCTTGGCGCGGAGTCGGGGGAGGAGGGATTCGCGGTCGGAGTCAGGGACGGCGGCAATCATCTCAACGAGCTTCGGAGCGCGGGAGAGGCCGTACTTGCGGCAGGCAGCGGACTTGAGGGCGTTGAGGTCGACGGTCTCGCCGTTGCGGGAGCGCTCGACCATGGCGCTGACGATCTCGGCGATGGCCCGGACCCGAGCTTCTTCTTCGGTCAGCCCCTGCCAAACCACGCCGCCTCGCCCGGGGTTTGGCTTCTTCCTCGTCGGCTCGAGAATGGGCTCGGGCGAGAGAGTCGCCATGAGAGAGAGAGAGAGAGAGGGAGCTCTGGAATTTTGAGTAGAATTCTCAGCTTCGGCTACGAGGAAAGGTTCACATACGAAGACACTCGGCATCCACGTGCCAAACTCAGGATTCCCCATCCACGTGCCAAAGTAGAATACCTGTGCGAGATCAAAGCCGTTCTGTAAGCGGGCATCACTCGTTGGGAGGAGAGCGGATTGCGTACAAAGTACGCTGAAAGGGTTCGTTGGATGCCCATAATTATTTTTAGTTGTAAACGCATTATTACGCCCTAAAAGAGTTTTAAGTGTAATCCGTTTGCATGCTAGTTTGGCTTTTAAGTTTAGACGCATTTTTCACTATGTAGAACTTGATATTACCTATTATCATACGTATCAGTGGTTACTGAAGTCAATAAGATTTGTGATGTAATTGATGATTTGTACAATTTTCATGTACAAACTTTATACGCCGCAAAAGACAATACTATAGCAGCATGTCGTACTCTTGAAGTGGTCTCTAGTTCTAGCATTAATGCACAATGAAACACAATCCACAATTGCATGTCTTTCGTAGCACAAGTTGAGACTCAAACGCAAACAATCAAAACAAAAATTGACCACTATCTCGAGGAGCCACTTATAAAGTACAAAGGTGGAGAATTTAATGTTTTAGATTTGTGAAAGTCAAAAGTTCGTAAATCATAGTACTATGTGCTCTCGTTAATGGCAATAGATATATTATCAATTTCAATTTCAACCGTGTTGTCAAAATCTGCTTTTAGTATGGGGAGTAGGGTCGTGAACAAGTATTAAAGCTCACTTACACCGGAATCAGTTGAAGTGCCCATTTGTACATGGAATTAGCCGCGTCCGATCTAAGCGAAAGGGAACTATGTTGATGAAGTGTTCAATGAAAAAGAAAGTGAGAATCAAGATGAGACAGTACCTGTAACAATTGCATGAAGCAGGATGAGACATTGTCCTCTATTTCTCTTATATTCGCTTACAATATGAATTTGACAGTTATTATTTGTAAACTGAAATTGTAATATTAGATTGGTGGATGGATATTTTTATCTTTTCATTTATACTTTTAAATTAGTTAATGTTACTTAAATCTCATATGGTTAGCTGATTGCATTTATTTATCTTCTTTCCTTAATTATTTATGTTCCCTTAACTTGACCAAATATTATTTCTTTCAAAATACACACTTATAGATATGTCGTCAGAAAATGATCCATCGGTAGGTATTTGTGATTATGGAGCCCCAGTTTACTCGCATGACTGAAATGTAAAGTTGCAATGCAAGTTGTGTGAAAAATAATTTGTAAACAAAACAATTCGGTTAAAATTATATTTGGCTTGTCAGGTAGGAAACGCTGCCTCATGTAGCAAAACTCCTCAAGAAGTTCGGAATTTATTTCGAGCGATTATTGACTCAAATACAAGGACTTTCTCCACCCTTCCCCTACAAGAATACAACCAGCCATAAAAGATATAAAAGTAAACCTATTATAATTAAAGAATAGTTAAGCAGAAGAACTGCCTCCACAATTAGTGGAAAATAAGAAGACAAGCTATTAAGGGAATAATAAGAACAAGATTATAAATAAGCCGTAAAACAAAACTTGAAATTGGCATCAAGGACTAAACAACAACATCAACCCCCTCCGAGACAACATGATACTGAAGCAGACACGAGTACGGGACATAAGCCAAGCGATACATCATCAAAGTTTCTTAAAAGTCTTGCAACATTTTATAGGCGGCTGTGAATCCCGTACAATCAAATCATAAAAAGATACTGAAAAAAAAAAAACATGTTCAATTTATAAATAAGGACGATGGAAAGGCATATCCATCATCCGATTCAGCAGAGGTAAACAACCATCTTTTGGACGCCTTCAGCTCGGACTCAACCCAAAGTTCTCCTGTAGTTCAAGCTGTAAAAAGACAACCAAATGATGATTCTAGCAACGAAGGTGAAGGCGGGGGTTACTATTATGGACAAGCTTACTCAGGTAACACATCACAAAGGCATTCATCATACAGAGGATATTAAATGAATGAAAGATAATTTTGGTTTGTATGTGGAACTCCATCTAAGATTCTAAACATATTTTTGATTTTTGACAATGTTTATTTACTTTGTTCATTTTATGGACATGGTTTATTTACTTTTGATTTCAAAACCGGATCGGGTAGGGTCAGCCCTAACTTTGTCCAACTTGACTGAATGCCCAGCTCTAGTGGATTTATCATGTTTCAATGATCAAATATTTAAAATCATGTGTATGAAACGAACCTATATTTTTCTACCACTTCTCATTTCCTCTCCCATTTAGTATTATGAGATTAGTCATACAAAATTTAAAATGAGCGTAGTTGCAATTTTTCATGTTGCATCGCAAAGAAGACCCCTCTGAGTGCTTCGGTACCAACTTGATCCCCAATGCTATATTTTTAAGCTTGGGCTCAACCCTCGAGTCAAGTGTTTGAACCCAAGCCCTTGCGGCCTTGCCTTAGCAACCCAGCCCGACGACCCGATCCGACTTGGTGCCAACTTGATTTGGATCGGTATTTCTGACCGGGTCAGACTCAGTTCGGATCAGTCCAACCCAGATGTGGACTCGAATTAAGTCAGGTATACTGAACTCAATACCGAGTGGGGTTGAGTTCGGGTCAGGCCTATTTCAAAATCAGATCGAGTCAGATCAACCCTAACTCGATCCAGCTCGACTCAATGCCCAACTCTACTTATAGCCATTAGATGTCCAGTTGTATAAATGAGAGCATGTAACCACAAACTTTATTAGAAGGTTGTCAAGGACTCGGCGCAGTCACGACACCATATGGGTTATTGTTGATCATCTAATGAAGTCATCACATTTTCTTGTGATACATGTGACTTGGCCATTAGATATGCTTGCAAAGTTATTCATTGAGGATATTGTAAGGCTGTATAGTGTCCCGGCTTCGATAATTTTCGATTAAGATCCAAGATTCGCGTCGTAGTTCTGAAGGAGTTTTCAAATGGCGATGGAGCCTGCCTTGAAGTTCAGCACCGCATATTATTCACAGATTAATGGACAAACTAAGAGGGTCAACTAGATATAGGGGTGTACATCGAGCCAAACCGAGTCGAGCTGAGGCCTACTCGACTCGGCTCGATCACCAGGCAGACCCAACTTGAACTTAGCTCGACTCGGTGACCAAGCTAACATCTCTAGCTCGACTCGGCTCGGTCAACAGATCGGACCAGTTCGAGCTGAGTTCGAGCCGAGTTTAAGCTTTCGAGCCGAGTTCGAGCTCCATCCTTCGAGCCGAGTTCAAGCTCCAGCTTTCAAGCCGAGTTCGAGTTTGACAAGCAGAGAGAGAGGCAACAGGGAGCTGGTTGGGCGGGACGACTGGACAAGCAGAGAGAGGGAGGCAGCAGGGAGCTGGTCGGGCAGGACGACTAAACGAGCAGAGAGAGGGAGGCAGCAGGGAGCTGGTCGAGCGAGACGAGAGAGAGAGAGAGAGAGAGAGGCAGAAAGAGAGGGAGGGAGAGAAGGGAGCTGGTGGGACAACTGGACGAGCAGAGAGAGAGGGAGGCAAGGAGCTAGTCGGGTTCTTTTTTAAACAAAATGGGAAAATGGAAAGGGGGTAGATGCTAGAGTTTTTTGTTAAACTTTTTATACCTACCTAACCGAGTTGATCCGAGTTGAGCCGGGTTCGAGCTACATATTGAACCGAGTCGAGTCAAGTCGAGTTGGGTCTAGCTCGAACTCATTTTCGAGCTGTAAAAACCGGCTCGACTCGGATTGAACTCAATGAACCAAGCCAATTAGAGCTTTTTCAAACCGAGTCGAGCGAGCTAACCGAGCTAGCTTGGTTCGTGTACACCCCTAACCAGATCCTTTAGGATATGCTTCAAGCTTGTGTGTTGGATTTCTCAAGTAATTGGAATGAGCATATGCTTTTGGCTGAGTTTGCATACAACAACATCTACCAAGTGACCATCTGTATGGCTTCCTTTGAAGCATTATATGACATAACTTATAGGTCCTCGAGTTATTGGACCGAGGTTGGAGAGTATTGTCTCTTATATCCAAATCTTGTGCAGATGACATCAAAGGCTATCGATTTCATCAGGCAACGGATGCGCATAGCTCAAAGTCGGCAGAAGAGTTTTGTAAATCATCAGCGTTGTCCCCTGAAGTTTGTCATTGGGGATCGTGTGTATCTCAGGGTCTTGCCCAAGAAAGGTATGATTCGTTTTGTAGCTAAGGGGAATCTTGCCTCGAGGTTCATTGGACCCTTTGAGATTTTGGAGCGCATTAACGCAACGGCCTATTGACTTGCCTTGCCACCGCAGTTGTCTGGTGTCTACAATATCTTTCATGTTTCGTTGTTACGTAAGTGTGGGTCTGACGTGATTTTAGTGATAGACTAGCAACCGTTAGAAGTTCACGAGTATGCTTCTTACATCAAGCAGCCAGTCTGTATCTATGACCAGAAGGAGCAAGTCCTTCAGATGAAGGTCATTCCTTTAATAAATGTTAAGTGGGGTCATCACAATGTTGATGAGGCATCTTGAGAGTGAGAGGTTGAGATTCGCGAGCGTTATCCCCATATTTTTTATGTTTGATTGTATCTGTATTATTTTTTTGATTGAGTATGTTTGTATATACAGTTATGTGTTTTCTTCTCTTACGAGCTTCATCTGGTTTATGTTAGTGGTGCAAATTTCAAGGACAACATTTTTGTTAGGAGGGGAGAACTATAAGACTTGTATCCCATAAGATTGTTCGTACACCTGGTTTATGGTGCCATCATGCACCAGATAGACTAGATCGATAAGCTTCAATCCTGACACTATTTTTAGTGCCCTAACGACCCAAGACCTATAGCCTAGCAACTGCGTGGATGTTATGATTCCAACGCCGCATGGCACATGATTTCGCCATGCCTAGATTGAAATCTGTGCACTCCATTAAAATCAACACGTGACCCACATTACACATGTGCGCACACATGGCATGGGGCCCACTTGGTATGAAATATCAAGCATAGTGACATATTCCTTTCACAACCCTCGAGTCAAACGTGCCATAACTCACCCATTATTATCCCATGCCTCTCCCATACTGAAGTCATCCCTCTCCTCTCTCCCTATTTTCAATGACAAGCATACCACCCCACTCCCTCACTCTCTCATTTAACCACCAACTCCCATACATCTCACTTGTCCCAACTTCATCGCAGTAAGAAAGAAAAGAACGAGCGAGAAGATAAAAAAGAAAATAAAGAAAAAGAGAGATTAAGAAATGGATTAGGAGAGAAGAGAGGAAGTTGAGTGAGAGTTAGAGGAGATTAGGGAGAAGGAGAGGTGATCCAACCGTTTGTGTACACCCCGCCTCCAATTCGACCATTGAAGTGAGTGCTCGGGTAGATCCACCCGTGGTCTTGATGTTGGGCTCATTAAATGGACCCCATCTTGACGTATTTGATGTATATCCATGTCGTGCTTCTATTTTTGAGGAATTGGGACCTACCTGTCCATGGACAACATGTGGTCCACCCTGATGTGTGAAGGAGGAGAGCTAACTGTCCTTGGGGGGGGGGGGGGGTGAATAGGACTATGCCAGATAAAAAATTAAATAACAGATACAATGAATGAATTAGAATTAATCACTGATCTCAATAGCAATAGTATTGAGAAATTGATTCAAACTTTGTTCAAAGGACAACCTTACACCAAAAACAAATGTTTTAGGTAGGACAATCTGATTTCTCTAACGTAGTAAAGATCAAAATCACAAACTAAGCAAGAGATAAGATAGAACTATCGATTACAAGCATTCACCACACAACCAAATTACAAACATTCACCACATATACAGGAATTTAAACCATTCACCACAAATACCAGAAGTTATAGTGGTTCGGTGTGTACACCAACTGTTCTCAAATAGCCACACCTACTCCACTCCCAATAATCACAACCCACGTGATATGGCGTTCACTAATAATCAAGGTTTTCACAGGTTCACCTTAAAACCTATACAGTTGTGTTTTCAGATAGGTTATCACAAACAAAACCCCACGCTGAGATTTTCTGGCTATCTCAGTCAAAACCAATACAGAGATTTCTTGGATATCTCAAATAAACCAAAAATAAATAAAGAATAATACTTATCTTCTTCTGAAAATGTTCTTTTATGTAGCCCGTAGAACCGCTTCACTTGATGTAGAAATGTTCAATGTCCAACAACACAATCAAGGGTTCTAGGTTCTAAATTGATTTTAAATTAATTCAAACCTTAGGCTACTTGTTTGAATTCCTTAGATTTCACAAAGAAGGGTATAAACTCCCTTTATAACATAAGATTCATAAAAGAGATCAAGGAATTACAAAACAAAAAAGCTATATTAAAAAGATTTAAAATATTGTGCAATAGCTTGAAGAATATGAGGACTTTTCTCTCTTAAAGTGAAGGCTTTTCGTGGCTTGAATGAATGATTTGGAATGAGAAAAGGCCTCTATTTATAGGCTGAAATTCGGTTGCTTCGACTCGTCTAAGGACTCCTTCAACTCGTCTAAGATCCAACAAAATTTCAAATTTTCGGCGCGATCGAATAAAACCATTCTTCGACTGGTCAAAGGCCCTGCTCGACTGGTCAAGGGCCCTGTTCGACTGGTCAAGCATTGCCTTCGACTGGTCGAGGGAGCACAAAATCAGTTGCTGGACTTCGAATCAAGCTCCCTTCAACTGGTCGAGCACCCTGCTCGACTAGTCGAGAAACTACCAGAATTATCCATTTTTTGAGTTTGAATCTTGGACTGGTCGAAGTACTTCTTAGACTGGTCGAACCAGAGCTTGGACTAGTTGAACTAAGGCTTAGACTAGTCTAACTAAAGTCTAACAAAAGTATAAAAACTCATATATGTTTAGCATATGAAAGAACCTAAGTCTAAGGTCTCTCTAGGGTTTATTATGCCTGAAATTATTAGACATTGAAGTATATACATTGAAACTTCTACTTGAATCTTCAGTAGTGTTCAGTGGATCTTCTACTTGAAGTAATCTTATAGTTGTAGCATGATCTTGAACTTGAAGTGAAGTAGAGCTTAAATACATTGAACTTGAAGTAACTATCTTCATGTCTTGTTCTTAAACTTGCACTTTCCAACTTCAGACGTTGATCTTGAAGGTGAACTTTCCATCTTGATTCACTTGAAGGTGAACTTTCCATTACATGTGTGAACCACATCCTAAGCTGTTTTTGTAACACCCCGTACTTTCTAGTACTCAGGTGTTACCGTATAACCAAACTTAGCATAAACACAAGCTAGGCTTAAGTAAACATTCACGTTCATTTTAGTCTAAACCCAACTCCACTGATGGTCAAATCTAACTGAATTACGGACATACAAACCCAAGTCATGAAATCTACCACTCACCATGTTTTACAATGTCTCATAGGGCGATCCCTCATTTAAAAGCTCAGATTAAGTTGTCTAATTTCACATCCAACTCCCTGATCATGCCTAGACATTCCTTAGGATCTCAAAGGTTGTTGATAATTAAATAATAGTCGATCAAATCATTGGAATGTTGGAATGCCCAACAAATCATGATTTAGTAATTAGATGTTCATGAGTCGTAACTCACCTTAATGCAAGTAACCCTAACATAAGGGTATGCAGCAAAATGATGTACAATGAGTAGTCTACGTCTTACATATATAGGTATGATAAATGACATACTTTAAACGCTCTAACATTATTTATAAGATTAAAACTTAAGACGTATACAATTGTACAAACAACGCCCAAATAATACATATTAACCTTCGTTCCTTCTCGCTAATATTCACATGAATTAAATATATTAACAATATGGGATAACATAAATTATATATAACAAATTCTTACTTGTTAATTAATGTATTTTTTATTAAGATAAAATAATGATAGTTATAAAATTAAAGTTAATGTTAGTATATGATTAGCAATAAGAGCCTCACACGACCCCTGGGACCATTTTAACCACTCACGATTAAATCTGAAATGATCTGACCAACAAACCGGCAAGAATCCATAAGTTAAACCTAAAATCAATCTGTATGGCCCACTTAAGATTTAGTTCAGCCCCATTCTCGAGATCATGGTCTTATATAAGTGAATGAACCTAATGGACGGTGTAGATCTATCACAAACATCGAGATGGACCCCACACTAAGGTGCGTGTGCACCTCAGCCAGCGTGCAGGACGCACACCGAACCTTCAGCATGGTCAAACCAGGCGCTGATCGTGTTTTCCCGCAAATGGGAAAATCTCCCTCTCTCTCCTGTTTCTCTGCCAATGAACGGGCTGACGTCTGTTTGTTTCAATGGTGGCCCACTAGTGGGACCCATCTTCATAATCTGAACCATCCATCCAGTTTGGACAGTCCCTCTGACCAAAACCAGGTGAGTTTCTCAGGGAGTTGTTCTCATACATAGACACAAATCCAAACGCATTTAGAGTATGAAAAAACCACATTTCTGAAAATAGAAACCTATCTCCACCACCAGCTGTCCCGATCCATGTGAGGGATCTTTGAGCGATCCTGGCCGTCCGTTTAAGGGCTCTCAACCATCCGATGCTAGTGGTTTAGGTCTCCCAAACAAAACCATGACCAGTTTTTCCTACCCATTGTATTTAAAGGCAGTTTCAACCAGAACAAATCCGGACCATTTGTCATCAATCCGATGGCTCTGGGATGATAGGGTTAGTGAATAAAATGGGATGCATCGAGCAACAATAGCTCTCTCTCCATTCTGGCAGCCGTCCAAGAAAAATCGCCATTTCCTTTCGCCAGCAAACCCACCAACCAAATCCTCTTAGAGCTTCGAAAGAACTCATCCACAAGCTTCTTAAGACCCATACGAATCTTCTGAAAGGACCGGATTAAGAGAAAAAGCGGTCATTTACAATCTGCCATTATCTTCCTCGTTGAAGAGGAGTTGCATCTCGTCGAGTTCAGGTGGGTTTGGAGAGTGTTGGACGAGCTCGTCCGAGTCTAGTGGGGATGCTGCCTTTAGAGAGAAAACGAGGCAGAGAAATGAAAAAGGAAAGGAAAAGAAGAAGAAAAGAGAGAAGGAGAGAAATGAGAGAGATGAGTAGTGGTTAGAGAGAAGCAGAAACGAGAGAGGTGTAGGGGTGACGCCGCTGCTGCTATTGTTGTGCCCATCGTAACAGCTGAGAAGGAGCTTAGTGGGCCTCACCACAGGCTGGTGGGCCGCACCTCATGCTACTGTTGCTGGGCCATGCCAGGCGGGCAGCCCAGCCTCACTTCAACCACACGACAGTTGGGCCAAAGTCAGCCCGGCCCGTTTCCTAGGCTACCCTTGGAACTATGAAGTTGGGCCAAAACCCAAATGCATTCGGGCCCAGTCTGAGCCAGCAATAAACAGCTGCGGCTGGGCCGTTACTAGTCTAATCTAGTTCCTGAACCACATATAGGCAGAAATTGTTGGGCCGAGGTGGGCCTATTGTTCAAGTATCATTGCTGGGCTTGGGTCTAGTCCAGGTGTGGCTGGGCCTTCCAGCAAAAATAAAGAGAAAGAAAAGAAAGGAAAGAGAAAAGAGAAAGAAAGAAGAAGAAAGGGGGAGGGAGAATAAACTCACTCAACTCAACTTTCATGGGTCAGTTTTCTCTCCCAACACAAATTGTTTAATTCACTATTATCATTGGTGTTATTATAACTATTGCGGTTATTAAATGCGATTAGCAACTAGAAGGTTATTTGTGCTAGTACTAGTTACTATAAAACTACAACGGTTGAATGTTAGGTAATAGTATTTATTCCTAAATATTTCCATTGATAATAGATCACACTATGTATTACCATTTTTACCATAGTCTATGAGGATTGATAACCTTAGATACGATTAGCCATTGGTAAAGTATTGGTGCTCAACCTAATTATCATAAACAGGTTTTAGTTATTACAAAGTAGAATTTCATGTAACTCTCTTAAACCTCATTCTTAATGTTAGATCGTAATATCTATTACCGTGACTAAATCCATCATGGATAGCTATTATTATTAGTATCATCATTAGAAAATATTTGTCATTCTCCTTGTGGGATTAGTATAATCCTTGTTGATATGACTATAAGTATAAATCCTTATTATATTAGTATTTTGTCTTGCCACTCTTAAATATTATTATAAATAGTGGATCGTAATATTAATTATTATCATAATGATTATTAATAGTATGTTAGCTAGAATAAATTATAACACTAACGCTAATAATTACCTTATAACTATTAAGTTTAAATTGTAACTAACACACCAGCTAGAATCCAAACCCTAAAGTCTAAGCCTAGACCTAGACTCTAGGGTGAAACCCTAAACCTAAGTGACTCAAACCCTAAGTTGTAAGCTTGACCATAAATAGTATGTAGAACCTTGATCTAACCATACGACCTTATGGTTCATGGTAGGACTCAAATCAAAGGGTGACCTAGCGACGATGTGGGTGGTTCAAAGTATAAGGTGATGATTCTTCCCCTTGAGCTTTCCATCTTCTCATTAGCTTAAGTTATAATTTTTATTTAAATTGATATATATCTCTCTTATAATCACATGTGTTAGCTGGTGGAAATTGAATTGCTATATTGCTTACTTAATGTTCATCCTGTATAATTGTTCATGCTTGTGGATTTCTTTTTGTGGATTGCTTATGGAACTTAAACTGGTACATTAACGGAAAATTCTCATATATGAATGTACACTCATACTTGGGATGTAACTTGACTAGTTGTGATCGAAATAGACCTTTGACTTGGTGGTTATTGAGTGGTGGTCTAGATGGATCATTGATGTGGGCCTACCATCCAGGGTTGTTGTACCCAATGGTTTTTAAGGATGGTCTTTATCGTATGGTTTTGATATTTGCCCTATGTGGCATATTTTGATATTCGCCCTACATAGTTCTGTTTTGATATTTTCTATATATGGGTTTGATGTTTTATATTGTGCAACCATGCGATGGTAAGCCCCATATACTGTAATATGATTGGCCACTAGTCGACGGGTTTCCATTAAACATCTTAAGATGGTAGCCTCATAGGCCGGGGATAGTAGTCATGAGATACTATATCTGAGCCATCGGCCTACGCTGGGCCATGTACTCCCCGTAGTGACCGTGAGCTTATTTAAATCGGCTGGTTGTAAATGAACTAATAATGGGCTAAAAAATCATGCATACATGGCATATTATGATGGCTTGGATCATTTCATCCTGCGATTACGCTAAATATTGCGCTTATGATCAGTCATTCGATTTAGGATGATGACTTAGATCATCATGCCCATGCGATTACGCCGAGTATTACGTTGATGACCAGTCACATTCATGCCTGTCTGGATGTTTTACCCGAGGCACAGACCATTTGGATGTTTTACCTGGGTCGATGATTGCATGGGTGACCCGACTGGATGATGTTTCCCAAATTCGATGATTGCATTCATGCATCCATGCATCTAATAAGACTGCGCTTACTCTGTTTTGGTTGTCTGAGTGTTTTATACTATTTCTTACCTAATGCGGCGGTGTGTAATCTTAAGGGGAATTCACACTGAGTTGGCCACTCATCCATCAAATATATAACTGTACAGGTAGCACAAGTGGCCCAGGTAAAATTCATGTTTACATTGACGAGGAGCAAGCTATATTTGACAGGGATGCATGATTGTGATTGCTAAGGGTTGCTATAGGATTTCATATCTCAAATTTGTTGTAATTTACTTTATTAATTTCACATGTAATATTATTTTATTTTGTAATTGTAAGAATGGAGACATTAGGTTGTATAAGTTATTATTGGCACTCTCTTGTATAATCGAAATGATAATGAAAATTTTCTTTATGCTTACTTGTCCATTCTACGCTCATCTGCTTACTCTGATGAAAGATTAAAAAATATATATATTTGACCATCCTTTAAGGTTAACACTCGGGTTTTTGAAAAACAGGTCGTGTACTTGGGTCCTGAAGATTCGGGGCGTTACAGTTTTGTCCCAACGAAATTTGACAAATAAGAGTGCTTTATATATCACAGCACTTACAATGTGTATATGATTCATGCATGTGGACCCCATAGTGGTGGGGCCCATCTGATGGCCAGAATTCCCTGTTTTCTTTCCCTTTTCCTTTCTTTATTTTTGGCTTTGATGAACTGTTGTAGGTGTTAATGCACTTTGTTTGTCAATCACGTGCGTCTGTATGTCAGGGAGTCGGTTGAGCAAATGAAAGCTGAAGACCGAAGACACATAAAAACTTAGAGCATTAAGGAACAAAAAACATGTATATGAGGTGCCTTGGTGACCCTAACCCTTGACCTAAAATAACCGTTAGCCTCTAAATAATCATAACCTTTATAGGTAAACCGTGTTTGATTATCCTTAGTTGTAGGAGTCTAATTGGAACATGATAAGTAAGGTTAGAAGATGTACGAAGTTGATGTGAAATCATATGCCTAAAACAACAGTCTTTTAAGTGGTGCTCGATCCCATCGAACAGTCTTGGAGGGGTCTTCGATGGCATTTAAGATCTCATTGATAATATTGAGTAGGTAGCTCAAAACTGTCCAATAACCATTAACCTATTTATCTTGAGTTTCTCGATGGCATTGAAAGGTCCTCTCGATGGCATCGGGTAGAAATGTGTAAATTATCCTGCAACATTGAACTAGAAATATATAATTTTCTATGCAATCAAAGGCCAGCTCGATGTCATCGGCAAAACCGTTTTCTGCTCGTTTTTTAATCATTGGAGCTTGAACTTTATATAAAGGGCATTCAATTATTAGGTATCTTAAGGGGTTTTTGGTGCAATAAAAGGCTATGTGTTTTTTACACTCATACCACACATTTTAGACCATAATTCCATGAGTTTTAAGTCATATTTCTTGAGATTTTCATTCTAACAAGGATTTCAACCTCTACCTTGAAGATGATATTGAACTCCGCATTTTTTTAGATACTACACCCAATCTTATTGGCATATCATTTATCTAAATCCTCTAAAAGACCTTTTATAGGTGAATCCCTTAGGATTTCAACTATTCCATTAGTCACTTTAGTCACCTTAATGGAGTATTACATGCAAGGTATTAGATCTTTGAGCTGAAGCAGGCGAGCATCAACATCAATAATCGGGAGAGCAAAATGGGAGCTAATTGAAGCATGGGAGAGTATCGATCAAGCAACCCGAGAAGGCGAGACAAATGAGCTCAATCCAACAAGTGTCATGTATGAGTCCATACTTACTCTCTTTCCTTATGTAGGATTGATGGTAAGAGTTTGTAACCTAAATTCGATAGGTTCATGTGTAGGGCCGAATTCACCGAACACGGGTGTGTACGTGTTAGTCTCCGCGGGAGACTCCGACAAGAGTAAATATAGGTCCTTAGAATAAGACCGATCTTGTTGGTTAGCTGATAGAAAATCAACTAAAGTCTCTTACAGAAACCTTCGACGGGAGTGTACGCTAGGTCCTTGTGTAAGACTGTAAATCCTAGAGGTGAACCTGATTTAAAAACTCCGATAATGAATACCAGTACACTTAGAGAGACTGCGTCCGCCGAGAGTGAATAAGAAAACCAAACCACTATACATGCTTGTGTTTGTGATTATGAATTGCATGCATTCTTATTCATGCTTAAATGTTTGATTAGGTAAATTATTTGAATGCGTGAATTGAATTGTATGCTAGGCACTTGACTTGTATAACACACACAAGCACACTATCGATTATAGACTAGTTGCTTCATTGACATATCTATTGTAGTTTATATAATTTGACCCACTATTAGCTTGGAAGATTTATTGTTATTTGTTTTACTTAGTTTTAATTGGTAATTTGTTTAATTAGAATTTAGATTTAATTGGTGAAATTTTAATTGGTCCTAATCACCTCTAGGACATAGCAATTCATTCTATAGATCTGCCAAGCTTATGTATATTGGGGTAGACTATTTCAAACAATTTTAACGAGGCCCATAAGCGAGTCACGCTGTGAGAAAACGTATATCATACGCTATTACAATGTGGTCTATCATGATATTTATTTTATATTTATCCTATTGATAAGATCATAAGGATCAAGATGAAAGTAAAACACCGAGATCAGCTTGCTTCGAAGCTCTTTGGGCTCACTATGAGCTGATCAAATTGATGGAAGGCGGAGTGAACTGTCCTAACATGACCCGTTTAGAAAAAATAAATACACACACACACATGGGAACTAAAAAAAGAGTTGCAGCAGTACTGCCGCTCGACGCAACAAGCGCCTAAGCAGCAGGCACTACCCAGTTTGCCATGTTATTTTATGGATGGGGCTAAAAACTATCTCGACCTCATGTGGACCCCACCACAGAAAACAGTGATGGAGTGGACGCCCACAGTTGAAACCTTCCTAAGCCACATTATGATGTTTATTTGCTATTCAAACCTGTGGCAAAGGTCTGAATAAAGAGAAAACACAAATATCAACTAAGGTCTAAAACACGGGTGGACCACGCTGTTTGGCAACGTGCCCCTCACGCTGTTTGGCAACGTGCCTAGACCGTGGCCCACTCGTGGGTCCCACCATGTTGCATGTGTTTAATCCACACAATCCCTCCCTTTTGCAAGATAATTCTAGAAGTGATGTACATAAATGATCTCAAGTGATCCACACTTCTTAAAAGAGTAAGGACAATGAGGTTCACTGTTGAAACCTTCCTGAAACTACTATGATGTTTATATGTCATCTAACCTGTACGTGGGTCTCATGAACCTGGCTGCAAGAAAAATACAATAGCTTTATTCACAATGTTTCGGCCATTGGGATCCGCAGTGATGTATATGTGTTGTCCACGCTGCCCCTCTGGTAGTAGAACCTGCCGTAATATAATGTTTGATCTATGCCACCCATCCAATTTTCCACATCATTTTAGGCTATTAGCCCGATATGAGTCTATTCACAACCCCAAGTGTAGGGTCGCGATGTACTAATAATCTCGGTGAGACCGAGGTCGAATCCATAGGGACTGAACTTGTATGTTTCTGAAGGTAACTAGAAATAGAACTAGAAGAAGATGCAAATCTAAATATGAAATTGTAGAGAGAGTAATTGTGAATAAAGTAGTTAAAACTAATGAATTTAAAGGTGGGAACTAGGGTTCTAAGGATCCACTTGTAGCTATCAGGATGTTTCCTTATTTGATTTAAGGAACACAATTAGAATTGGAGTCCTATCTTATCCAATTGGAAGATATATCAATAAAATCATACCTGAACTTTCATTGATCTAATTCTCAATGAAGGAGAATTGTGAGGGTTGGAAGGGATTCCATCACCAAACCATGTCGTGGAGACGATGGCTAACAATAGGATTTATCAATCCCACAATCTCAAAATAAGAAGAAGAAGATACTCAAAGCTATTGCAGATCTATTGTAATTCGAGTCACAACAAACCATTAAAAACTAAAAGTATTCCTTAAATATTAAATTAGAATCAAAGAAGTTCAACAAGAATAAAAATCAAAATAAGAAAAACATCCCAACATGTTACAAGCTTCACCTTTTATCCCTAGCTAAGAGATTTAGCCAACCATAGACATGATTGGATCTAAAACCTTAAAAGAAGGCATTAAAAACAAACTAGGAAAGAATAAAAACTCTTGAGAGGCTCCTCCACCCTTTGGCTCTGCTCCTTGAAACCCTAAATATCCCAAAAAGTCCTTAGGAACCCCATATTTATAGCCTAGTCCGGTCGGTTTCGCAAAACCGCCTCAATTTACACAGTCTGTGTAACTCTGCGTAACGCATTCGATGACATCGAACAACCTTCGATGTCATCGAACGCAAGTTAAATTTCGGAAGTCGCGTCTTTACGCACTGCGTAAGTTCTTGTGTCATCGAACCTTCCTTCGATGTCATCGAACAATTCTTCGATGCCATCGAAGGGTCTTTGAGCCATCGAGAATGTGTTCAAAACAGTTTAGCGAGTTACTTCAAAATTCTTCAGAAATTTTGATGCAATTGAACGAGATTTGATGTCATCGAGCAGATCTTCGAGTCATCGAACAGTTCCTCGAGCCATCGAAAAATGTCTTCAATTTGTCCAGCGACCAACTTGATTTTCATATAAAAATTCGATGTCATCGACCTGTGTTCGATGTCATCGAACAATGGCTTCGATGACATCGAACTGTGGTCGATGACATAGACAGTGAAGTGAATTTTAGCACTTTGTTCTTTCGACTTCCTTCTTTTTTCACTTGATTTTCTTGGATCTTGAGGTCTTGAAATCTTTAATCTTAGTCTCCAAAGATCCATTCCTTGCCTTGGTGATTCTTGAGCATTAAATTCACGCTTTTAACATTCTTTTCAATCCAAGCTCTCAGATTCACCTTGCAACATGAACATACATAAAGGATACCATTAAGTAGTATCATGTTCATAAAATCAAGATATAAATGGGAGAAAATATGCAATATTTGACACTCAACACACTCCCCAACCAGCATTTTGCTAGTCCCGAGCAAAACATGTGTGAAATAATCTTCAATTCTCAAAGTTCAAGACCCCTTTCAGAAATCAATCCTTTGTATAATCAAGTATGAATGAGTAGAAATAAGGTGAGAAAATAGGATTTTGAAAACCTAGAGCCGAATCATATAAGCAATCAATCAAATAGGTTTTTTATTGATTAAATTAGAGCTTAAGTTCATATATCAAGTTTCTCAATGTGCTTAGTGCAAATCAACTTACTTCCCATAATAATACTATCCTTTCATAATGTTAGCCATGCTCATCACTTCAAGATTGGTTGAAAACTCAAGTATTGATTCCAAACTTATCCCATTTTCCTTCTTTTTTCAGTTTTTGATTTTATATCGACGGTCATTTGTATTCATTCATTCTTTTCATTTCCACTCTTTTTCAGAGTTTTCATTCTTTTCATTCTTTTTCTATTCTTTTTCATGACCTCTTTGTCGATCTCACTATTTTTTAACTGGTTCTTTTCTTCTTTTAAGGTGGATAAAATTCTTCAGACTTAATTCTCACAATTTATCAATGATTCACATACTAACACATACTAACAATTAGAAATTCTAGCATGACTTACAGAAGCTAAATTGAATGTGTCTTGTGATTTAGATTAACATGATATTAAACTTCCTCATAGTCAATTAAATGTAAGAACTTTAGGTGATAGATTACTTAGTTGATCAAACTCCAACAATTCAAAATTCACTTTCTACCTTATCATCATACTCAAAGCATTCTTAAGTACGTAAACTTTTGTTTCCAAACAGGTTTTTACTTGAAAAATTCAAAAAAAATCAGCAATTTTTTTTTTGCTCGGAAACTAAGAAAGTACTGATTAGTTTACCTAATCCACACCCCCAACCTAAAATCTACATTGTCCTCAATGTACAAGATATAAACATGTAATGCAAAAAATGTAATGAAAAGAGGGGTAGGTATGGAAAGATAACACTTGAAGAAGGAATTCTGGGGCTTTTTCCAAGGATTTCAACATGAAGATGGGTTAGCCAAAATACTAAAACAAGTTGAAAGAAAACTATCCTAATCCTAATTCTTATGAAAACAACAAACCTAACTACACCTTCGTTAGACTAGGAGGTCAATCCTGTTAAACGGGATCATTCAGAGGTATGGACATGTCCTCTGAATTGAATTTCTCAACAAATGGTTTTAAACAATGTCCATTCACTTTAAAAGCATTGCCATTGTTCGGATTTGTTATCTCAACGGCCCCATGAGGATAGACATTAGTAACTGTGAAAGGGCCAGTCCAACAAGATCGGAGTTTACTTGAAAAAAGATGTAACTGAGAATTGTACAAAAGGACTTTTTGACTAGTATAGAATGATTTCCAAAGGATGTTCTTGTCAGGGAATACCTTTATCATGTTCTTGTAAATTCTCGAGTTCTCGTATGCGCCGTTCCAGATTTTCTCTAGTTCATTTAACTGAAGTTTATGCAGCGAACCAGCGTTGTCCAAATCGAAGTTTATATTTTTGATAGCCCAGTAGACTCTATGTTCCAATTCCACGGGCAAGTGACAAGCTTTCCCATAGATGAGTCTAAAGGGAGACATTCCAATGGGAGTTTTAAAGGCTGTACGGTAAGCCCATAAAGCATCAGTCAAATGAATTGACCAATCTTTGTGATATGGGTTCACTTTTTTTTCAAAATGTGTTTAATTTTCCTGTTGAAAATCTCAGCTTTCCCACTTGTTTGTGGGTGGTATGGAGTACTCGCCTTATGAGAGATGTCATATCTCTTCATTAAATTTGCAAATGGCCTATTACAGAAATGTGAGCCTCCATCACTAATGATGGCTCAAGGCTTTCTGAACTGGGAAATGATGTTTTCTTTTAAGAATTTAATGACCGTTTGATGGTTATTATTCCAACATGGGATCGCTTCGACCCATTTAGTGACATAGTCTACAGCTAGCAAAATATATAAATTCTCAAAGGACTGGGAAAATGGACCCATGAAATTAATGCCCCAGCAATCAAATGCTTCAATGATAAGAATTGGGTTTAGAGGCATCATATTTCGACGGGACAATGCTCCCAATTTTTACAACGCTCACAAGCTTTGTAAAACTCATGAGTGTCCTTGATCATAGTCCGTTGCTAGTAAAAGCCGCACTGCAGAATTTTGACCGTGGTCTTTTTAGTAGAAAAGTGACCACCATAGGCCTGAGAGTGACAGAAGGAGTGACATTTTAGTGTTCATTATTCGGTACACATCTCCTTAGAATATTGTCTTGGCAATATTTGAACAGATACGGATCATCTCAAAAAAATTTATGTACCTCGGCAAAGAATTTCTTTTTATCTTGCGTAGTCCAATGTGTCGGCGTGAAACCTGTAACAAGATAATTTGCGATATTAGCAAACCAAGGTAAGTAGGAGATTTTAAACAGTTGTTCATCAAGGAACATATCATTTATAGCTGTCATCTCAAGGGAGTTATGGAGATCAAGGCGTGAAAGATGGTCAACCACTACATTCTCTACTCCCTTTTTATCTTTTATTTCTAAGTCAAATTCTTAGAGTAGAAGGATCCATTTTATCGAGCGGGGCTTAGCATCATTCTTAGAAAGAAGATACTTGAGTGCCGCATGATCTGTGTAAATAATGATCTTGGATCCAATCAAGTAGGACCTAAATTTGTTTAGAGTGAATAGTACGGTTAAGAGCTCCTTTTCCGTAGTAAAGTAATTTACTTGGCTTGGATTTAGAGTTCTACTTACATAGTGAATAACGTGGTGTTTCTTTTCTTTTCTGTGGCCTAACATCGCCCCAATAGCATAGTCGGATGCATCATGCATAATTTCAAAAGGAATGTTCCAGTCTGGTAGCTGCATGATAGGTGCGGTAGTTTACATGCCTTTGAGTTTAGAGAAAGTTTCTTGACATTGTTCAGTCCACTTGTATGATACATCCTTTTGGAGTAGATTGCATAAAGAACGAGAGAGGTGACTAAAGTCTTTTATGAATCTTCTGTAAAATCCGGCATGTCCTAAAAAGGATCGCACGTCTCGTATGCTCCTAGGCGGAGGTAAGTTAGAGATAAGATCGATTTTAGCCTTGTCTACCTCAATTCCCTTAGACGAGATGATATGTCCAATAACAATTCCCTTACGAATCATGAAATGACACTTCTCCCAATTTAGTACCAAATTCTTTTCTTCACATTGCTTCAGCACATTTTTCAAATTTTATAAACATTTGCTGAAGGATTGACCAAAGATAGAGAAGTCGTCTATGAAGACCTCTAAATATTGCCCCACCATGTTATAGAAAATACTCAATATGCATCGCTGAAAAGTGACGGGGGCATTACACAGTCCGAATGACATCCTTCGATAAGCAAATGTGTCAAAGGGACATGTAAAAGTGGTTTTTTCTTGATCTTTAAGGGCTATCTCTATCTGAATATAGCCTGAATATCCGTCAAGGAAGCAATAATAGGAGTGACCATCTATCCTTTCCAAATTTTAATCAATGAAGGGCAACCTCGTTATGGTATTCAACTTCCTGTAGTCAATGCACATTCTCTAACCAGTAGTAACTCTAGTTAGCACGAGTTCATTCTCAAAATTTGCTACGATTGTGATTCCAGACTTCTTGGTAACCTCCTGAGTTGGACTCACTCATTAACTATCAGATATAGGGTAGATGATACCCACATCCAATAACTTAAGAACCTTGGCTTTAACCACTTCCTTCATGTTTGGATTTAATCTACGTTATGGTTGCCGGGAGGTCTTCGTATTATCCTCAAGATGAATGCGGTGAGTACAAATCAAATGGTCAATTCCCTTGAGGTCTGCAATCGACCATCCAAGGGCTCCTTTGTGCTCAATGAGAGTAGAAATAAGCATACTCTCCTATTTTTGCTTAAGGTGTAAAGAAATCACCACCGGGTATGTTTCATCTTGACTTCAATAAACATATTTAGGATTCGTGGGCAAAGGTTTTAGGTCAAGCTTCGATGCTTTGAAGCTAGACGGTAGATGCATTACATCGGTTTGGGACAATTTCTCAAATTGTGGCCTCCACCGATTAACTTCAAGTACCAACATAACATCAAGTAAGGCATCCATCTCCCTAATCATATCATTGTCTAAATCAGCGGAGTGGGCCAAGCATGTCTCTAGAGGGTCAGAGTATAGAGTCAGGAGTGCTCTATCCTCCACGAAAGAATTGATCAGGTTAATATCGTGGGAATCGTCATCATCCTCTGACTGTTTGTCTGTATTGAAAAATATATTAAGCTCTAATGTCATATTCCCGAAAGATAAGTTCATGACCCAATTCCTACAATTAATGATTGCATTTGATGTGGCAAGGAATGGTCGACCAAGTATGATAAGAATTTGAGTGCTCATATCCATGATGGGTTAAGTGTCCAGGATGATAAAATCTACTGGAGAGTAGAATTTGTCAACCTAGACCAACACATCTTCTATTATCCCTCTCGGTACCCGAACTGAGAGATCAACGAGTTGCAATGTAGTTTTGGTGGGTTTTAATTTACCAAGGCCTAGTTGTTAGTAGACCGAATAAGGAATCAAGTTTATCCTTGCTCCCAAATCAAGAAGTGCATGCTCAATCCGGTAGTTTCCAATTGTGCAAGTGATGGTTGGGCTACCGAGATTCTTGTATTTTTGTGGCACATCTTACTTTAGGATGACACTCACTTTTTCTGTCAAAAAGATCTTCTTTTGTATGTTTTGCCATCTTTTGGTAGTGCATATATCTTTCAGGAATTTGGCATATGAAGGAATTTGTTTAACGACATCCAATAGAGGGATGTTGACCTTCACTTGCTTAAGCACCTCTAGAATATCCTAAGAGTTAAATAGAGGTTTTGGTGCGCCAATCATTGGGGGAATGGATCAATTGGCTTACCTTGAGGTTCCGGTTCTAAACCATGTGGAGCAGTGCTAGGTCCATCATTCTCATCTACTTCCAGATCTTTAGGCTTTTCAGCCCTTACCGGAATAGTTTTGTCAATTATCTTCCCACTCCTAAGAGTGGTGATGGACTTAACTTGCTCTATTTGATTTGAAGAGCTTAGGTCACTAATTTCACATCTTGGTTTAAGATTGGGGAGAGGTTGGGCTGGAAGCACCCCTTTCTCCCCAGTTGTTAAATGTGACTCAATCCATTGAATGGCCTTGGTGAGGTCTTGGAAGGCTTGTAATGTGCCTTGATTGAAAAGCTCTTGATTTTGGATGTGTTTTGAAACCGGATCCTCTTGAGGTTTCCTTTGTTCTAAAAATTGGTTAAGGATCCCTTGAGGTGTAGCGATTTGTCCATTCCTCCAACTAAAATTTGGATGGTTTCTCCAACCGGAGTTGTATGTATTGGAGGTGGTCCCTTTGAAAGGCCTCTAGTAGTTGTTTACGACATTCGATTGCTCATTCAGAATTTCATAAAAAACAGGTATAGTTGGGCAATTTTCAGTAGTATGCACATTGCAAGCACAAATACTGCAAACTACTTTCTTAGTCTTGTCCTTCTTAAGTTCCATGGCCTCGAGTTTTCTTGTGAGATTGGCCACTTTAGCATTTATATCATCTTCCCCTTTCAGAACATACATTTCGCCCCTCTCCTTTGGTTGAGCTAGCTTAGAAGTGGTATTGGATTTTGGGGTGATGTCCCATGTTGTGAGTTTTCAGCAAGTCTGTCAAAATAATCCCACACATCATTGACATTCTTGTTCATAAATTCCCCATTGCACATTGTCTCGACCAATTGGCGCATGGAAGATGTCAGTCCATCGTAGAAGAAATTTGCTATGGGCCACATTTCAAAACCGTACTGTGGACATGAACTAACAAGATCCTTGAACCGCTCCCAACATTGGAAGAATGTTTCATCTTCTTTTTGGACGAAGTTCATAATTGACTTTCTGAGGGTGATCGTTTTATGATATGGAAAGAATTTATTTATGAATTCCCTTGTTAGGTCATTCCATCTACCAATAGATTGTGGACGTAGTGAATGTAACCATGTCTTAGCTTTTTTTTTTTCAAAGAAAAGGGAAAGAGTTTCAGCCTGACCATGTCCTCAGTCACATTAGGAAAGTATAAAGTGGTTATTATCTCATCAAACTCCTTCAAGTGTAGATATGAACTTTTAGATTCAAGTCCATGAAACTTTGGAAGGAGTTGGATCACTCCTCACTTGATATCCATATTTCCTGCATTCTCTGGAAAAATCATGTAGGACAGTGCGCTCGCCCCTACCGGTTGTAAATAATCTCATAAAGTACGAGGTGAGGGTGCTTGATGCACTTCATTCTCATCCTGGGCTTCCTAAACTGGAGGTTGAGGAGGATTTACAGGTTGATTTGCAGCCATAACTTCAGTTAACTCTGAGGATCTCGAGTGGTGTTTAGTCCAGTGATGGATAGACAACCCTTCACCCAATCCTCCTTCACTTAAGAGACGTTGAGTGTTGTCACGGACCCACTTGGGCATGAAACACTCTCGAGCCTCAATTTCAAAAAAATTAACCTAAGACCTAAGAATTAAAAACTACAACGTTAAGAAGTAAGAAAGAGAGAGTTAAAATGAAGTTACCAGGTAGGAATTGCTAGGTCAGAATCCTACAAACAAAAAACAAAGTTAGTTTCTAAAAACAAAGCAGAAAAATTCTTAACCTAAAAATAAAACAGAAAGTTAACCCTAATCTTAACCTAATTCTAAAACCAATTAAATTCAGAAAAATGCAACCGTTAGTCCCCAGCAACAGTGCTAAAAACTTGTTCACAACCCCAAGTGTATGGTCACGATGTAGTAATAATCTCGGTGAGATCGAGGTCGAATCCACAGGGACTGAACTTGTACGTTTCTGAAGGTAACTAGAAGTAGAACTAGAAGAAGATATGAATCTAAATCTGAAATTGTAGAGAGAGTAAGTGTGAATAAAGTAGTTAAAACTGAAAATTTAAAGATGGGAACTAGGGTTCCAAGGATCCACTTGCAGCTATCAGGATGTTTCCTTAGTTGATTCAAGGAACACAATTGGAATTAAAGTCTTATCCTATCCAATTGGAAGATATATCAATAAAATCATACCTGAACTTTCATTGACCTAATTCTCATTGAAGGAGAATTGTGAGGGTTGGAAGGGATTCCATCACCAAACCATGCCGTGGAGACGATAGCTAACAACATGATTTAATAATCCCACAATCTCAAAATAAGAAGAAGATACTCAAAGCTATTGCAAATCTATTGTAATTTGAGTCACAACAAACCATTAAAAACTGAAAGTATTCCTTAAATATCAATTTAGAATCAAAGAAGTTCAACAAGAACAAGAATCAAAACAAGAAAAACATCCCAACATGCTACAAGCTTCACCTCTTAGCCCTAGCTAAGAGATTTAGCCAACCATAGACATGATTAGATCTAAAACCTTAGAAAAAGGCATTAAAAACAAACTAGGAAAGAATAAAAACTCTTGGGAGGCTCCTCCACCCTTTTGGCTCTGCTCCTTGAAATCCTAGATATCCCAAAAAGTCCGCAGGAACCCCATATTTATAGCCTAGTCCGGTCGATTTCACAAAACTGCCTTAATTTACGCAGCCCATGTAACTCTGCGTAACGTGTTCGATGACATCGAACAGCCTTCGATGTCATCGAACGCAAGTTAAATTCTGGAGCTCCTCCCACCACCACCATCTTCTCTCTCTCTCTCTCTCTCTCTCTCTCTCTCTCTCTCTCTCCCTTTCTTTCAATGGTGATGTGTGGCCCACCTGATGATGATGAATGAATGTTATCCATGCTATCCAAATGGTGGACCAGATGGCTGTCTAAGCAGTGGGACCAGCCCATCTTGCTGTCTACCGTCCAACAACCTTTGCTGCCCATTTTTTTTGGGTTGGTCTGGACAAAGGAAAACACTAATATCAACCTGATGTGGGGCCGTGTGGCCCACCACATGGACACCACCATGATCTATGTATTATATCCATGTCGTCCACCTGTGGGGCCCACCTTACTGATGTCCAGCGGCAGGCCCACCTACCTGTCCATCTAGACAGGCCCTGATGAAGAGAAAATACAAATATCAGCCTTATCCAAAGCTGGTGGGCCACACGTGTGGACCCACCTTGATGTATGCCTTGTGACCACACTGTCCAGCAAGGGACGGTGGTTCCCCTTTGATGTATGTATCTCACCCACTGTCCAGCAAGGGATGGTGGTTCCCCTTTGACGTATGTATCTCACCCACCGTCCACGTGTAACGTCTCGAAAAAATTCGTATAAAGACCCGAGTACCACCTCAAGCAGAAATCACTTAGGACCAAATCCTTTAGAAATTAGACGAAATTAACTAAGTGTTAAACTAAATTAGCTATGAAATTAGCTTGAACCACTTTAAATATGAACTGCAAGACCCAAAACTTGCAGAATCATTAACTCTACATTACCCTGAAACTTAGGACCAATCTCTAAATTCGGTTGCTCTCGGGAGCACCTTGAAACTTCGTATCAGACCTGGACCGCACGTCGAAAGTCCGTTGACTACGAAACTATACACTTATGACCTCCTTACTGGGCTTGACAACCATCTCAGAAATCAAATCTAGATAGTATTCAGAAATGCACAACTTGAGCCCGGAGCGAAGTGTGTGAGAAACGTGAATATCCTTAGAAATTGAACTCAGATTTAAGTGATTTGGACCGTTCGCTTGCGGGCCAAATCTAAGGTTTCAGACCGTCAAAATCTGACCCAAATATACCCTCGGATCAAGAAAATTTTCCAGCATAGGTCAATGTACTCGTGGCCCCGATTGAGCGACGATGACCGTTGAACTGAAACTAGTCCTCCACGGTCGATCTATAAATCCGATCAGACCGAAAACTTAACTCGACCTAGATCCAATGCTAGAGAGCTTAAGTCCGACCGCATGCAGAAAAGGGGTCTCCAGATGTGATCCGTTGGACTAAAACAATCATTATTTGGCTATAACCTAAGTATACCATGGCCCTGGGGCCATCCCCATCAGTTCTGGGCCTATATAAGGGCCTTAAACCCTCTCTCTCTCTCTCATGCCATATGAATTTCCAACCCTAGGAGAGAGAAGAGAGAGAAAAGAGAAGAAGAAAGTGTGGAGAGAGAGAGAGAGAGAGAGAGAGAGAGAGAGTGAGTGAGGGTTTGTTCTTGGGATTCAATCTCATCACTCCACAGGCTGAATCCGCCTTTCTAAATTGCTATCCCGGTGATTTTGACTCCGTTCCTGGGTAAGAAATCCTAACCCTAATCCGTTTTAGGGATTCAAATAGCGTAAGTGATGAAATAGCTAACCTATTTCATGTTATAGGTGGTCGTCGTGCCGTTGACAAAGACTTGGCATACAAACTGAGTTCGATACTTGTTTATCAGCGAAAGGTGCGGACTATAAATGTTTAGGTTATGGTTTTCAAGGCTTTTAATGTCAGAAATGATTTATGTCTGACTTGATTGCTATCTCACACGCTTAGATACGATGTTTTCCGTGTATACACATACACGTAACTATGTTGATTTTGAAATGCATTTCATGTGTTTGTTGAAATGCCTGAATGAATGTGGAATTTGGATTTGTGCATGCCATGCTTATTGGGTGTAAATATATGATGGTTGTATGTGTGACAACTCCTTTGTGAAAGGACTTATCATAATGTGTTTTAAACTAATTTATTACATGTATGTGATATGTGTAGTCTAAGTGTTTGATAAAATGCCTAAATGAGAAAACGCTTGTTTACATATATGTAATGAGGGTGTTGAGATGGGATTCTCCATTCCCTCATCTATAGTTACAGTTTTCCTTATGTAATATATCTTGCTACTACGTGATTTATGTGTGAAATACCTATGTAGGATAACATGTGTAATATTTATTGTGTTGAAATGCTTGAATGAAATCGATACTGAAATTAGTTGTGACATGCTGTTTTACTGTCACTTATGAATGCCCGTTTGGTTGGAGTGTGTTTGGGGCTACGTCGTAGTCCAGGCAATCGGTGATGGTTTACGGTCGGTGAATTGTTTTAGCCACAACGGATGCGTTCGATGAATCCGAGTCGTACGTCGTTTGACGACATTGGTTAGGCCACACGGAATGCTTATGCACTCCATGTCGATTAAGTCTATGTACGCTCGTACTAGTCGAGATCGTCAAGTAACCTGATTGACCCGATGTATGTTCACCATGTATGGACGCTACTGCTTGAACCTAAGGTACCAAACTCACCAGTGGAACTCCCGTTAACCTTGGTACCTCGATTCGCTAAGACTCATGATACGGACATGGTGGTATGGGACACCGTGGTCGAGCTGTCGGCCTACGCCGGGGTGACGAGCCCACCCGTAGTGACCAGTGAGCAACCTAAGCTCGTGAGCCGAATACGGTGGTATGAGACACTGTATTTGAGCTGTCGGCCTACGACTAGGTGACGAGCCATTCGTAGTGACCTCGAGCATACTCTGAGACTGCGCTAAGGCGACGAGCTTTTCCATAGCAATTAGAGTATAAGCTAGGCCTGCATTGAGGTGACGAGCCCTTTGTAGCGACTTGGAACCGCAACATCGTATGAGACCAGCTAGGACTGACGACCCTAGAATGGATCATTATTTGGGAAATGATATAAGGGAGGTACCTTAGCTTCCCAATCCTACTGTATGGAAAGGTCTAATAAGAACTCGGTAATCACGCTCATACATGGCATTGCATGTGCCTTTGGCGTTGGTGTTGAGCACAGAGGAAGGGGTGCATGCCGTGACCGTAAGAGGAAGATCGTAGAGGGAGTGCAGGCGAGGGCATGCATCATTAATACATATCATGTTTGCATTAACTAGAGTACTTAGGGATGTTTGATTGTATTGCTTTATCATTACTGCTTGATTGAATTGATAACATGTTAACCTTTGTTTTATAGCTCCACTAAGTTGATCACTCACTCCCACGTTCTGGGACGGTGTTTTAAACACCAACCAGACTCCGTCTTAGCTGCAGGTGATAGTGATGTTCATGAGGCAGAGCCGAACTTTTATGATGACGAGGAGGAATTCTCCTACATGCAGTTATCAGGCGGGTCTATGTAGACCATGTTCTGATCGACGGGGCTTACAGGGATGCTGACTAGATATCATTACACTCGTTATGATTGTATTTTGGAGCACACATGCATATTCATTTTGTACATTTTGGGAGTATACTTGTATATATTTAACCTGGTAACCTGATCACACTTCGGAGACTTAATACAGTTCATATATCTTATACATCTATTACAATCTTCTGCTTACGAAATTCATTTGTCTTTGGAGTATGATATGCTGATTTGGTATAATCTCATTCATGTTTAATGCACTAATACGAACAACATTTAATCATCATTATTTATGTTGCATAAGTGATGTGTTGGAACTTGGGAGTTGGGCCTATGTTCGACCCTAGATTTTCAGGATGTTACACCACGTGGACGGTGGGGTTTGCCATGATGTGCGTGGAGTCTACACCATCCACACGTGTGTGGAGTCCAGATGGGCAGGACAGTGGGACCCACCACATGTATGCATTTTATATTCGCATCGTCTAGTCCCTGGACTTGGAATGAACCCCACCTTGATGTTGTATTCACACTGTCCAGTCCTTGGACGTGGACTGGACCCCACCTTGATGTTGTGTTTTATCCACACCGTATAAACTGAGGACGTGGACCCCATCATGATTTATGTATTGCATCCACACCATCCAGACCCTGGATAGTGGGACCTACTGTCACGCCCCAGACTCGATGACCGGACCCACAAGGAACCCGATAGCCAGTTATGGCCGCAACAGCATCCGTAGTACCCCATTCTTGGTTCCTGGCTCAGGTTCCGATCATGGGATCCTATAAGGAGGATTTTCATATCACAACTTCAATCCAATTGAGCATACCCAAGATCATAGCAAGTAAATCTCAGAAAATAAACAAGGAACAAACTGCAAAATCCACTAAGAATTTAAACTTTACAGGTACAAGGCTCAAAAGGAAATACATAATATAGAAAAATGGAAGGCAAGGTCTGCAACAGGTCCTCAGCTCGCGCCAATCTAATCCACAGCTCCTCCACTACTGCGCTGACCTAGGATCTCCTGCACGCATCAATCGTGCATAAGCTTATAGAAAGCTTAGAGGGCGGTGTAAGTGTGTAACAATGGTGTTCAGAAGAATAAGGAGAATGCAGAAGGAGCCAATGAACAATACCAACGCCTCCAGTCATACTGAGGCTAAGCTATGAATGCAGTAAGCCGTACCAAGGCTATGCAATGCAATATATATGAGTATTGGGTGGCATACCAAGGCGATGCAATATAAGGCTTATACATCCGATGCAAATGTAATGCGAAGTAATGTCAGTCCTCATATCTAATCCACATATCAAGTACAGTTCCATCATAAGGAATCCACCAAGGTCAAATACACTGCTGGATGACTGCCGCTCTGCTAGACCCGCACAGTCAAACGAGCATAGGAGACCTCACTACCCACCTGTGGACAGCCAATCACCAGCGAGGCTCAACGGTAGCGGACTCGTTCACGAGCTGGTTAAACTCAGCCTAGTTGTTGCCCTCTCTCTCAAGTGGGTAAGGCCACACCGCATCCCAACCGACCACGTTGCAGTGGGAGACGCAGCCATAAGGTATAAAGGCACTCGTGCGCTCATGTTTTCCACTTGGTCTCGGCGTTGAGGCATCCCCTCGGTTCCGTGGAAGTTTAGGGGCTTTTACCCAAGGATATCCTATGCACCCCACATGCTCAAGAATCATTTTCGATTTCCACACATAGTCATCCACGATATCTCTGTGGAGGCTACGACCCTGATGAAGCAAGGACGAATATCCACATGGTATGCAATGTCAGATGCATGAATCACACAATCAATCATGCATCAATCCCAAGCATCCACCGTGCTCAAGAGGGTAAACTCCATCCCTCGGGGAGATACCAACATGTCCTACACAATGGCACAACCATGCCAATCATACTTCAACCAAGCATGCATATGGGAGTGGGCTATGAAGATGAATAAGGGTGCCAATGAGGTGAATGAGAAGATGTACTCTCTACATAACCATGAAGGGTTTAGGTACTTAACCAATTCCTCATAAGGAATACAACCACTAGTGGGGGCCCATTTACCTGGGGTAGCCGACGAGACTAAGCATACAAAGCTATGGCCTAGATAATATAGAAACGGGCCTAGCAAGGGACTAAGGTGGGCATTCAACCACACTTAGCAACTAATGGACCTAAAGGGGTCCAAATGGAGACTTTCAACCACCATTGCCCCAAGACATCTAATCCACAAACCATATAAACATAAGGTCCAAGGCCCATATCCAAACCATATGCACATAGATTCCACAAAAGGCATAAGGAAGTAGGCTCAATACTACTTCTAACAATCATGGCCTAAGGAGGGGAACCAAGGCCCAAAGCCCAAGTCCTAAGGGTCATAGAGTCTAAGCATTTAGATGGACTTAGTGGGCAGCCCATGTATACAAATACATGGCCTAAAACAAGTTTTTTTTTTTTGGTGGAATGGGCCCCATTACATCAGCCCAATAACTAGTCATTTAAGTGGGCATTCAAGGGCCCAAATCCACCTTTTCCTCAACCCATAAGTCTAGCAAATGGTCAAAGGTTAGCCCATCATTTGGCTAGCCAAGGTGAGACATTCCAACCCGACCTGGGCTCACTAGGAAGCCCCAAAATCTGGTATGCATTGGGTCCCACAAATGGTTATCAAAGGTGGCCCAAAACATGCATTAATTAAGCCAAAAAAAATTATACTAAGGTATAGGTGAGGAACAAGTACCCAATTTATCAATGTGGTGGGCCCCCAATTCTAATAAAATTCAGCCATACATTATGTATTTAAATGGCCATGGCTGGACTTTTAGTCCACCAAATCTTCTGGGCCTATTGTGGCCCAGAAACAAGTCAAAATACTTGGGAATTACTCTCATAGTGTCCATCAATACATCATATGGGCCCCACCAATTTGGAGATAGGGATTTGACACTCAGAAAGGTGGGCCTACAGGCCCAGCAGTAGCCCCAAAAGGGCAGGGGCATCCCAGGCCTGGGCGGTCCAAGGTGTGGACGGTCTGGGCCCCATACACATGCAACAAGGTGGGCTCCCACGTCCCAAGTGGGCCCCACATGGGACGTCCACCTAGGGTGGGCCCCACATGGGACGTCCACCTAGGGTGGACCCAACCCACATGGGCCCCATAAATTGGAGGGACGACGTGAATGAAAGACATACATCATGGTGGGCCTGGCTAAGGACAGCCAGCCCATGGTGGATGTCCATCATGGATGGCTGGTCCAGTTGGTTGGCCCCACAAAAATGGCCCCTTATGGCCTCTGAATCATCACAAGGTAGGCCCCACAGATATATACAAAAGCCCAAATGGGCTAGGCCCAATTATCCCCACAAACACAAAAAATACAGCAATGTAAAAAAATTCCAGCAATGTTCATGTTGCTGTACCAATTTGGGCTCCCTAATGGAGTGGGTCTAGGGTCTCCAAAAATTCTGAAATTGGGGACCAAGGTCCCTTATCAAGTCTAGAACAAGGTGAGACCCAGAAAGGTAGGCCACCATCAGAGAAAATATTTTTAAATTATGGGTTACAACAGCCTATATTGCTGGAAATTACAGCAAAAATCTGGTTGAACACCCATGTTGGCCCACTCTTTTGGAGGCTCAAATGGGGTCAGTTGGGCTGAAATTTGGTAGGCTTATAGGTGGGACATACACCTTAAAGAATCACATATTGGATGGTATCAACATCCCCACTAAATGACCAAAAATCAAGCCCCAAGATGGCCCAAAATCTGTCCAGACAGTCTGGACAGCAACATATGTCTGATAAAAATAAATTGCAAACATTATTTAAATGAGGATTTAACCCCAGAAAATCATTGTGTGGTCCACTCAAGTGGGCCCCACAAATATCCAAACCATCCTATCATCCAAATTATCCTTGCATGCACCCCATTTTGGTGATTTTAGGGGCCCACGTCCAAGGGATGGACTGTGAAAAACGTCCTTCCTCTATAGACGATTTGGATCTTGTCGGTCCATAAGGTGGGCTACACACTCATGATTAGAAACTTCTAACAAGAAAAGGAGAAGAAAATGGCCACAAGAGAAGGGTCTCTGCCTCAATAAGACCCTTCCCTTCATCACACACATACATAGACATTTCATTACCAGAAGATGTACAATCTACATGATCAATGCTATCTATTGAGATCTATGGTGGGATCAAGGGTCTAGATGACACAAAGATCTCTGATCTAAGAAAGAAAGGAGCATGAAGAGATCCATGGAGAATGGTCCCTTGCATGCACATGCATGCAATGTAGGATAGGCTTCGAGCCATATTCATGGAGTCTTGGGGCCACCATCATCACTTGATGGGTCCCACAAGCTCCATCAATGGAAGGAGAATAAAGAATCAAGAGGAATAAGAAGAAATCTAAAATTTAAACAATGCAACACACCCACCTATCAAACAACTCCAAAGCTACACCACTAGCATCAAGAAGCTTCAAGGATCATGGTTCAATGGTTAAGATTGATTGATGATGGGTGGATTAGGAGGTGTTGGGAGGTGAGAGGGCTGGAATTTTTGAGGGAGGTGGGACGTCCTAGCAAAGGGAGAGGAGAGGGAGAGGTAGAGAGAATGAGAAGAAAGAGAGAGAGGGAGGGAGTTGTAGGGAGGCAATCATTGCGTCTCTCTCCTTGGTTAGAGAAACCATGATGGCCTATGGTGACAATAACAAAGTGCTAGGCTTTAGTAGGTCTTAGGGAGGTAGGCTAGTAGGCTTTCTAGCAAACCTACTATAGGGTGACATCATCCTTACACAAGCACCTAGGAAAATGTGTGGGGTGGGGTCCAACATCACACATCAAAGGCCTAAATCGAACGTTGCCCATAACTCATGATGTACACGTCGGATTCACGCACGTGACGCGACGTTGGAACCTTGACGCCGATACGGACAAGATGGCATAGGTTTCGGGGTGATCCAAGTCGAGTCGACGTGGCTGAACTTGGGGACGATCGCAAACGCTAAACGTAGGTCGCGGGTCGCCGGAATTCGACCGATAGGACCGCATGACCCTAAGGAACGCCGTGTACACTTGGATTAGGGTCTTACAGACAGTGAAGTGAATTTTATCACTATGTTCTTTCGACTTCCTTCCTTTTCCACTTAATTTTCTTGGATCTTGAGGTCTTCAAATCTTTAATCTTAGTCTCCAAAGATCCATTCCTGGGCTTGGTGATTCTTGAGCATTAAATTCATGCTTTTAACATTCTTTTCAATCCAAGCTCTCAGATTCACCTTGCAACACAAACATGCATAAAGTATACCATTAAGCAGTATCATGTTCATAAAACCAAGATATAAATAGGAGAAATATGCAATATTTGACACTCAACAAATTCAGATCTAACTCTTAGGTGGCCCACACTAAATAAAATAGTGGGTATTGAATGCTTACCATTAAAACCTCCTTAGGCCACGGTAATATTTATTTTCCAACCTACTGGGGGTTGTAGGGCCTGCTGTTGAGTCCTCACTAGCTATATTTGTTTTATCCACGTAGTCCATCAATGGGATAATGCATGGGCCTGTTTTGGGTGGGCCACGCTTAGAAAACAGTGGCGATTGAATGCCTACCATTGAAAAACTTCCAAAGGCCTATTTAATGTAGAGTAGGTTGTGGAGACTTTCATATCCAAGATGGATCAGAGAAGGCCCGATCAGAGGCAGAAGTCATCAAGACCGTCAAAACCTTAAAGCAGGCATATCTCGCAAATCAAAATGAGTTAGTCAATGTACCATATATGATTTTGGGGTAGGACGAGCTACTTTATCCAACCAACCTGGCTATGCTGGGTTGACCACGCCGAATTTGAGAGATTCCATCATATCGATGGCCAAATTCCATGTTTAATTCCGTTTTTACTATAAATAGTAAGTTTTAGTTTGATTATAACTCTTCATCTGTTGGGCTATAGGAGTTACGCCCAACATGAAAAGTGTTTATAAAAATTAGGAGAATAACGTGGTTAAGCCACATAGGGCACTTACTATAAATAGAAGTAAGTAACAAATTTTAGGGAGTTTTACTTATAGTTTAATTCCTAAACTTATTTCAAGTCTTGTTATTATCCCTATTTAAAGGGTTGTAGACTCATTTATTTCAGCTATCAATATTCAACAAATTTATTTCAACTTTCTAGAATTATTTCTAGTTTCTATTTTTCCTTGTGTAGTTTTGAAGTAGTTATCCCCCTGAGGAAGACGGTGGTCGACCTCATCACATTCATTCTTGCATCAGATTGGTATCAGAGCGAGGACTCTCCTCGGGCCGATGTCAAATAACGAATGTATGAACCAAAATCCTATGGAAGGTAATCTAGGGATTCGTTATCTTTCGGAAAGAATGAACGTTTTCTACCGGAGAGTCAGTTGACCATGCAAGGGCTGCAAGCAACCCTTAACCGTATTGCGAATAGGGTTGTACATCGAACCGAGTCGAGTCGAGGTGAGCCAAGCTCAGCTTGACTCATCCATGCTATACTCGAGTTTGAGCTCGAGCTCAACATTGAAGCTTGTCTTGTTTGCCAAAGCTTTCGAGTCGAGCTAGTGGTTCGAGTCGAGTCGAGTTTACCTCGGTAGGGTAAGGGGAAAAAAAAGAAGAGGGAATGGGGACGGTTAGGGTCGGGTAGGATTTTTTAGTAAAAACTTTTAAGATTTAACTTTTTTTTAAAAAAACTTATATATATATATAATATATTATATTTAATATTAATATAATATATATAATATATATTATTAAAATATATTACTCGAGTCGAGTCGAGCTCGAACTCGAGCTTTGAGTCGAATCAATTTGAGTCGAGTTGAGTTGAAATACACCATGGTCGAACTTGGCTTGAACTTAACTCGAGTTTTAGTAAACAAGCTTGACTCGCCCTGAGTCGGCCTTTCAAGCCGAGTCAATCCGAGCTAAGTCGAGCCGAGTCGAGCGAGCTTTTCGAGATAGCTTGACTCGTGTACAGCCCTAATTGCGGATGCGCTAATTCTACCCCAAGCCTAAAGCGATGATCAACCTCCTGTCGTCGCTGTACGACACAATCCCGATTTCTGCAGAGTACCATTAGATGATGGTAAATCGCAGGCCACTACTTTGATTGTGAGGAAGCCGTTATACATGCCAATGGTAGAAATAGAATTACAACGAGACAACATCTGTCGAATGAGGTTCACTGTAAGCTAAAAAGTTTGTGAAGTGATCATCGATGTCAGGAGCAGTGAGAATCTCGGTAGAAAATATTGGTGGAAAAGGTGCAACCGAAAACAGAAAAGCATCCATCTCCGTACACGATTGGATGGATCAAGGAGGTCAACAAAACAGAGGTAACCGAACAATGCACCGTCTCGTTTTCAATTGGTAAAATTTATAAGGATCAAGTACTTTGTGACGTTGTCGACATGGAAGTTTGTCATATGTTACTTGGTTGACCACGACAAAATAATATTGATGTTACTGCTACACATAAAAGGTCGGGATAATGCATTTATATTTACTAAAGAAGGTAGAAATATTGGCCTTGTCTCTATGGGAACGGAGAACCAACCCAAGACTTCTAAAGTTGAGGAACAGTCTCTCACAATTGAACATGCTTTTGTTAAACAATATGAGGAAACAAGAGATATATATGCATTAGTTGAAAAAAAGAATATATGGAGCCTATGAACATCCTAAGAGATTTGAAACCAGTGTTGCAGGAGTTTAAGGCGATTGTGCTCGATGAACTCCCTAATAAATTGCCGCCCATACGAGATATACAAAACTACATTGATCTTGTCACAGTGATAAGTCTGCCCAATTGCTCACATTATCAGAAGGAATGTGAGATCTTAAAGGTAGAAGTGAAGGAACTGATCCATACTAGCTAAGTCAAGGAGAGCATGAGTACATGTATGGTATCAACTCAAGAGCCTAATATCAAGTAAAAGAAAATGGTTAATAAACATCAGCATCAAAAGTTATCTCAGAATCATGAACCAAGTCCCTTGAGTAACTCGAAGACAAATTTTTTCCAAGCGGAGGGGTCTAATGTAGAACGTGTCACAGATACATTCCTAGCATGGTTGGACCAAAAGAAGGTGGACCGTAAATTGATCATAACTTTTGATCCGGGTATCATTACGACGCACCAGACTGAGTATCATGAACCGAAGCAACATGAGAACTCAAGGACGAGTTTTTTTGAAGTTGAGGGGACTGATGTAGAGCGGGTTGCGGACACTTTCATGTCCAAGATGGATCAGAGAAGGCCCGATCAGAGGCAGAAGTCATTAAGACCGTTAGAACCTTAAAACAAACATATCTCGCAAATCGGAATGAGTTACTTGATGTACCATATATGATTTTGGGGTAGAATGAGCTGCTTTATCTAACCATCCCATGTTTAAAGCCCATGCCAAATTCGTGAGATTCCATCATATTGACGGCCGAATTCCATGTTTAATTCCATTTTTACTACAAATAGTAAGTTTTAGTTTGATTATAACTCTTCATCTGTTGGGCTTTAGGAGTTGCACCCAACATGAAAAGTGTTTAGAAAAATTAGGAGAATAATGTGGTTAAGCCACATAGGACACTTACTATAAATAAAAGTAAGTTATGAATTTTATGGAGTTTCAGTTATAGTTGAATTCCTAAACTTATTCCAAGTCTTGGTAGTATCCCTATTTAAAGGGTTGTAGCCTCATTTATTTAATATTTGACAAATTTATTTCAAATTTCTAGAATTATTTCTAGTTTCTATTTTTCTTTGTGTGGATTCAAAGTAGCCCCTCCCCCCTCCCCAGGAAGATGGTGATCGACCTCACCGGCGGCGTCACTATTGTAATGTTTGTTGGCCATCCAAACTCTCCAGGGGGGCTAGTATAATAAGGTCGTCCCTGGTAGGAGCTACCATTTTGTATGTATCTTGTCTACTTCTTCTAGACGGTGGGCTGTTGTGAAGCCACCTTGAAATATATTTTTTATATTCATGCCGTCCCTCTATATGACCCCTCATTTTAGAGCATGGACCCAAAGGCAAGGCAGATCCTTGAATCAGGTTGACCCAAAAGCATGGACCCACCTTTTGATTTCCGACGACCTTCAAGAATCACTTTGATCGGATCGTAGCCATCAGATCATTGTTAAGGAAACGGATGATTCGAATCGATTACATTGTAAAGGATAATCATCCTTCCATTCCATCCATCAAGTAGGCCCAAGTTTTTCACATCTATTTGCAACCCTCGGTTTCGGAGCCACCGATGGGATGGTTGTGGACTCCATCGAGTGGAGTATTTGCCTTCGTTATTTGACCTTCTTTGATCCAAACCGTCCATTTTTATATAGCATCGGTCAGATGGGAAAGGCTTCTCTGATCGGTTAAAAGTGGGCCGAAACAAATCTCAATGATCTGACCGTCCAAGCGGCAACCTCGCCTTTTGAAATTCCGTTACGAGGATAACCGAAACGGCCAAACTGCAAACTCCACTGAAATGCCTTCCTTTGCCCTCTCGAAGTATCCCCAGCTTCTTCCAATTCCACACAACAACAACAACAACATCAGCTATTACAAAAACAACAACAGCGATTCCAACAACGACAACAAAAATCATATCCCGTTATCCACAAGACAGCTTGAAAACCATGCCGTCTCCTTACTCCAATCTTGCAATTCCTTCGCCCACCTTACCCAAATCCACGCCCATATCCTCCGCCACTCCATCCACCACAACAATTTCGTTGCCACCAAGCTCGTGTCCTCATACTTCTCCTCTCATAACCCTTCTTACGCCCTCCGCGTGTTTGAAGAAATGCCTCATCCAAACACCTTCCTCTGGAACGCTGTGATTAAAGGCCTTGTCAATCTCAATTCCCACCAAGAAGCCTTAATCTTCTACTCCAGAATGCTCGCACGTGGCTCGGAACCCGACCGCCTCACCTTCCCTTTTACCCTCAAGGCCTGCTCGAAGCTCCTCGCCGCTGAAGAAGGTGAGGCCCTCCATGGCCAGATTTTGAAACTGGGTTTTGGTTCCGATGTCTACACTCAGACCTCGCTGCTAGATTTTTATGGTTCCTGCAGCGATATCTCAGCTGCATGCCATGTGTTCAATAGGATGCCTGAGAGAGATGTTGTGAGCTGGAATGCCATTGTTGCTTGCTGCGTTCGTTGTGGACTGATGGAACTTGGTAAGGAGTTGTTTGAAGAGATGCCTGTTAAGAATGTTTCTTCTTGGACCACTATGATTGGCGGTTTTGTTCATATTGGGAGTTCTAGGGAGGCCTTAGCGTTGTTTCATCGAATGCAGATGGATGGCGTGAAGCCTGATAAGATGACGATTGTGACAGTTCTTTCTGCTGTTGCAGATTTGGGGATGTTGGATTTTGGTAAATGGGTTCATGACTATGTGAAGAAGAATGAGATTGAGATCAATGCTTTTGTGGGTACTGCTCTTATAGATATGTATGCAAAATGTGGAAGCATACAAGATGCACGAATAGTGTTCGATGGCATAAGTTTAAAAACTATATCTTGTTACAATGCGATGATAATGGGTCTTGCGATTCATGGGCTGGGTGAGGAAGCAATCAGTGTGTTTAGAGAGGCTGAAAGGATGGGGATTGGCATGGACAATGTTACTATGATTGCAATCTTGAGTGCTTGTCGGCATTCTGGGTTAGTTGAAGAGGGTGTTAGGTTTTTCAATTCGATGAAAGAGGGTTTTGGGATTGAGGCCAAGATGGAGCACTACAGATGCATGGTCGATCTTCTACGAAGGGCTGGACGGTTTGATGAGGCGATGGAGATGGTTGAGTCGATTGAAGCGGATTCCATTGCCTTGGGAACGCTCGCTTTTGCTTGTCAGATACATGGAAATGTGGGACTTGGAAAGAAATTGATGAGCACAATTTCCAAGTTAGACCCATCAGATTGTGGGTTATTGGTATTGAAATCTAAGCTGTATGCAGCTGATGGGAAGTGGGAAGCAGCAGCCAAAGTGAGGAGATTAATGAAGGATGGAGGGATTGAAAAGAAACCGGGGTGCAGTTGGATTGAGGTGAACAATGTGATTCATGAGTTTGTTGCAGGGGATGATTCTCACCCATATTCAAAGGAAATATACTCCAAGTTGGCAGAGCTGAGTGAACAGATGAAGTTGCCTGCACCAAAGAAACCGAAGTAAAAAAGAATCATTTTTGTCATCTCTCCACCTCCAAGCATGTATTTTATGTTGATGTATGGAGGAATTGGTGGAATACCTTCTCTTGCATTCTAATGCGCCTTATTCAATTTGGAGCTTCTTCCTCATGCTTTGGAAAGTTCTTGGGTTTCTCAACCATTGGCTGTTGAGATTGTTGGTGGGTGTCATTTGGGCACATTCAAACCTCTAGGAAGAATGACAAGGTGCATTATTTAGATGCAGTTGGTTGTAAAGGTTTCCTCCATAAGCAAGCTCAGCTATTACATCAAATGTCTTTGATGGTCGGTAAATTGTTTTGTATGTATTCACAAGGGTCTCAATTGTAGACCTAGAGAGAGATTGGGCAACATCTATTGAAATTCATGGATTCATAAGAAAAGCTTGTGCTTCATGGGAAGGCCAAGGTAGGGCACAAGTTCCCGGCTCTTTACAAGATGCCAAGTAAGGCGGCGAGGTGGCGAGGAGAAATTGAAAAGATTCAAGGAGATCTCTTGTGGGAAGGCCGTGAAGAAGGGCACAAGTTTCACCTATTGAATTGGGATTTGTACTGAAAAATGGGGGATGCCTTAGGTTAGGAAGAACTAAGGAAAAGAATTGGGCTCTCCTTGCAGAGTGGTGGTGGAGGTTTGGAGATGAGGCAGAAGCATTGTGCGAGAGGTTTTCTCTAGGAAATACTACGAGTCAGGTGGTGGAGGGTGGGTTCCTAATAGGGTACCAAACCTAGCCGGATCATTGGTGTGGATGGGAATAAGTGGAATTGGTAGGAGTTTGGGTCAAAATGGATGCCTGATCCTGGAGAAAGTAGGCATTTTGATAAATAAAGGGTGTTAATTCTTGGTAGACGGAGGTACTAGAATCAAATTCTGCAAGGATTTGTGGCCAAGTGATTCAAAATTGGAAAATGCATTCCCATCCTTTATTCAATTGCGATGGATAAAGAGGTGAAAGTGGTGGAGTGTTATGACGTTTTGGGGATCTATGGCGTGGAGTCTCTCTCCAGAGAAACCTAAATGAGGAGGAAACTAAAAATTTCACCACTTTGGTCAGTCTCGAGACCTCCAATGAGGACTCTAAATATTGGAAAGCGGGAGAAGAATTGTAGATTCTCCACCAAGTCAGTCTATTTAAACTATGTGAATTGGGAGATCATAATTATTCATGTGCTAAATTTTGCAGAGCTCCCATTCCCTGGGTCCAAGATTTTGCATGGATAGCCATTGCCAATGAAATCCTTAGAGTGGATAATCTTAAAAAGAGGAAAACGGTGTTGGCCAATATGTGCATTAGTCAGCAGACCATCTATTTGTCCATTGCCAGGCAGTAAGGAGTATGTGAGACCACTTCTTTAAGAGTTCAAAATCATCTGGGTGATTAATAGGTCCCTTGATGCAAGACATGAAATTCAGATATGATGTGCAAGATTTCAGATTTAAGATCATATAGTTCATAAACAATTACACAAATTCCACATCCTACACAAAAGTCCAAATATTCAATTAAGGGGAATCTATGTGGGTTCAGGCCTACACACGTTAGGGCTGGATCAATAAAAATTATGAACCAAACAATACTCAAAGGGAAATAGAAATCATCCACACATGCATGACAATCAATCCCTAATCCAAGGAATTCACGAATTTCAAATTAAGGAACCCTAGGGTGAGAAAAGAGATGGAAACTAGGGATTTAGGTCAATTTAGGATTAGGGTTTATAAAATTAGGGATGAAAAGAGGAAAACAAGAGAAAAACCTAACCCAGAAATAGCTCCCGCTTGCAGACAGTGCCCCGGGGCTGACGCCCGTGCGCAGATGGGCTGGCTGCATGTGCGATGAAGGCCCACCTTCCCAAATCGGCTTCTTGGCCCTGGTCGGCCAGGCTGGGGATGCAAAACCTCTAAATTTCACGTCGATCTGGTCTGTGGTCTGGGCATGGTGCTCCGTCGAAGTTTCAGCCCTCCTGTAGAGCCAAATTCTGAAAACTGGCTATGGAGGGATGAACAGCTGCAAAACAAACAGATTGGGCGCGAAGATGGTTGTGGGAAGGATGAAATAAGATGGAGGGACGGATGAGGATAAACGTGGCTTCGCACCACGATAGTTAACCCTTTGAAAAGGGAGGGCTTCGCACCCATTTTAATCTTAGCCCTTCGAAAAGGGAGGGCTTCACGCCCACTTTAATTTTTCCATAACCCATAAACTCAAAGAGCAGAAAAACCACGCATGAATTTTTATTCAACTTCAATGAATCAAAAGAACTACAATGGGTGCCTATTTATAAGAAAACCTTATACCCCAAAACTCGCGCCATGTGCGCAACCTATTACTTGGTGATGAAGTAAACTAAAATAAAAACCAAACAAAGAAATCTAAAGCGTTCATGATGTTCTAAATATATAAATAATCAAAACTTAAAATATGAAATCAATCTGACTAGTGGACCTCAATTATGAGATCCCATGATGAACTTTACTTGATTATCGGGCTCACTTTGATGAACCAAACCCACCCTGGACGTCGTCATCGAGCCAGATCGACGGTGGGGCCCTCCCTCTCCTTTCATACGTGCGTAGGGGCGGCATGTGTGCATGTATGCACGTGATGTCCCCATCAATTCTCTTCGACTGCGAAGATTTCGCCACTAGCGAAATAAAACTCCTGAACCGCTCCAGGATGTCATGATCAAGTCTCTGAACCTCCTCCTCAGTAAGCCACGTATTGTCTGAAGCTGAACGTGACTTTTATTTAACCAGGTACTTCTGAAACCCGCCGTCCGACGTGGATATTATCTGATGGTCCAGAATATCCTCTATTTCCTCTCTAGGTGTGGGAAGGGTAGGTATGGGAGGTAGAGGCTGAGAAAATGGGTCGGAATGGGTAGGTATGGGACATAGAGGACGGGAAAATGGGTCGGGAATGGTAGGTATGAGAGGTAGAGGCTGAGCAGATGAGTCAGGAAGGGTAGGTATGGGAGGTAGATGCTGAGAAGATGGGTCGGCAGGGGGCCATGGATCAAGGGAAAGGTCTGGGGAATCAGGATTGTTGGGTGAAAGGCTGAACAATACATCAATGGCCCCTTGAAATGCAACTAGATCCTCTACATTGAATGTGAAACTAATTCCCATGGAGGGTGGAAGATTTGCCATATACGCATTGAGACCGTTTCATTTTATAATTTTGAAGGGTCCAACGCTACGCGCGTGTAACTTACAAATGGCCCCCGAAGAATACCGCTCGGGCCTGATGCGGATCATCACAGAGTCCCTTACATTGAATTCTTTGAAACATTTATGCTGGTCTGTAGAAAATTTGTAATGTTCATTACTAGTAATGATCCTCTGGCTGATTTCTTGATGTCATGAATGAATGTGATGCACAAAAGACTCTGCAGGCTCTGACGGCCTATGGGACAGTGACATAGGGACAAGATCAATAGGTTTCTCAGGTTTATAACCAATAACGACTTCATAAGGACTGAGACCTGTGGATCTATCGACAAAACTATTAAACGCAAACTTGGCTGTAAGTATTATGGTGTCCCATATTCTGGTGTGCTCTATATCTCTCTTAGGGGGAGACTCATCCAGTAGATCATCAGGAAAGACATCACGGAACTCCTCCACTACCGGAATGGCCTCAGTGGGTAACTCTACACTAGCCTCTGGTGCACCCTCTCTAGTCACAAGGTCGTGCATGTTGTACCACTTAAAATAGTGGTCTCGATGTCCCTCATGGGGTGGGTGCACGGGTGCATGCTCATGACTGATTCCTTGGCCAACTGCATTCATTGGTCTATCCGTCTGGCCACTTGCCTGAGATTGGACATCTACCCCAATGGTAGGGTTTGTCATGAGGGAGACCTCTATTTAGTCAAAGCGTTGATCTATGTCTTGTTCCAAGCGCTTACCCCAAGACTCGATCTGCTGGGACAACTTGTTTAGTGACTCTAGCAGTTGTTCCATGTTTAGTGTAGGGTGCTAGCTAAAACCATGACCCGTACATGTGGGCATACAACATGCAACTCCACCTAAGGACTTTTTACGACGACTATATGGGACTAAATGATCCTATGAGACTCTATATGAGGGAAACTACGCAGTGCTACTAAAATTCAGCAATATAGTTGTCAAAATAAGGGATTAACAGAAAGTTACAGCAATGTGAATTGCTAACTTCCCGCTAACAGAAATTTCAACAACTAATATCAGGGACTACGGTCTTCTAAAAACTATATGTGATGAACTAGATGCATGAAGGAATCAAACAAACTAAACCCTAAATATGTGATGTATTGCCCTATAAGAACCCTAAGCTCTGATACCAAATTTGATGCAGGACATGAAAATCAAATATGATGTGCAAGATTTCAGATTTAAGATCATATAGTTCATAAACAATTACACAAATTCCACATCCCTGTAACACCCCAGATTTTTCCCAACCTGGAGTTAGACGTCCTTAGGCGAAGAGTCGATCCTAACACTTGATTAATTTCTCAAACACTCAATTCAAAAGTCTCAAATCCCTTTTCAAACCATTTTCTTCAAAATCTCACATTTCCTTCAAAATCTCACCTTTCACCACCTTATTCTTCAAACTTTTCCAAGAAATTCCATATTAGACACTAATCCTAATGTTTAGGTGATGGAGAACATTACTTAAACTATAAATTACTATGAATAGTAAATAAATAAATAAAATGAGTTTTTAACCATTAACCATTTTGGAATTTCACGAAAAAAGTAGGCTACATGGATAGATCAGCTTCTCCTACCTCAAAAACATATATTGCACGTCGAATAACTCATCCCGATTTGTAAAATACACCTATTTCGAATATTGGACAGAGAAATCACCTAAAACAGGACAGCGAGCGGCGAGGGCCTCACCGAGTTGGCGAGGCCTCGCCAAAATGCGGGCCAGGGCGGGCCGTAGTTCATCGGCTGGCCCGTTTTTTGCCACATTTTCTGCGATTTTGGTCCGACTTCAAAAAGTCATATCTCTCTCGTTATAACTCCGATTTAGGTGATTCAAAAACCAGATTGAAGCTTAATAAGTATAGTTTCATATAAAAATAATAGAAAAATATAATAAAATTTTTAATATGGTTAAATATAGGTCGTTGTGACAACTGTCCAGAAATCGTTAGTTTGGACAGCTGCCGCTTCTAGAATTGTTAGAAATTTCTACAACACGAAACCTAATGAAATTTGGTAGAGGTAAAGTAAACTTGATGACAAACTACTAGAAAAATAATTAAAATGATATACTACCTAAAAGCGCCAGAAAGGGGTGTAAAACTTCCCTTGGACCGTATTCTGTTATAATTAGGGCGGGATTTGGTTAAGTACTGAACTAAACAATCAATAAAATTAGCTCGAACCACTTTAAATATGATCTGCAAGACCCAAAACTTGTAGAATCGTTGACGCTACATTACCCAAAAATCTAGGATCAATCTCATTACCCGGCTGCTCTCGGGAGCATCACGAAACTCCGTATCAGATCTGGACCGCACATCGAAAGTCTGAATAATACAAAGTTATAGAATTATGATCGCCTTGCTGGGCTTGACAACCATCTCGGAAATCAAATCCAGATAGTGTCCCGGGGCTATTCCCTTGAGCCCGGAACGAAGAGTGTGAGAAACGTGGATTTCTTATTAAATTAAATACAATTTAAGTAATCTGAGACTTGTCGCTTGTGGGCCAAATATAAGCAATCAGACCGTCAAAATCTGACCCAAATATACCCTCGGATCAGGGAACATTTTCGACACATGTTCATGTACTTGTGGCCCTGATCGAGTACCCGTGACCGTTAAACTGAAACCGGTCCGCCACGATCGATCTGGGTATCTGATCGGACTGAAAACTTAGCTTGACCCACATCCAATGTCAATGAGCTTAAGTCCGACCTTTGGCTCAAGGGGGGCTCCGGAAGTCCTACGTTGAGCTGAAACAGGTACACTTTGGCTATAAAATAAATATACTTTAGGTTCTAGGGCTATTGAGCTCAAAACAGAGCCTATATAAGGCTTTTAAACCCTCTCTCTCCCTCACCTACGAATTTAAGAGAAACCCTAGCAAAAGAGAAGAGAAAGAGAAGAAGAAAGAGAGAGAAAGCGAGAGAAGAGTGAGAGGTTCTTCTTAGCAGTTGTTCTGCTAATCCACGCGCTTCTTTCCTGCTATCAAATCGTCATTCCAACAATTCTAACCTCGTTCTTAGGTAAGAAAGACCTAACCCTAACTTGTTTTAGGGTTTCCATTGATGCTAGTAGTTAGATAGCTAACCTAGCTTGTATTACAGGTTGATATTCCACGTATACGAAGACTTAGAGTCTTTGTTGAGTTCGTTACGCTTATACGGCGTAAGGTGCGGAATTTAGACGCTTAGGTTGTCATTTTTCAAATCTTTCAATGTCGACTAATGGTAGATTATTGACGAGGATGTTATTTCACATGTAGAACATGCTGTCCGTTTTCCATTTCGAATACATACGAAGTATATGGAATTTTATGTATTTTAGGTATTTGTAGAAAATACCGTATACGTATAAATTTTGTAAATGTGATTGCCATGAGTATTTGTTGTATATACATGCGAGTTATGGATGCAGTATCTGTTTGGCGAAAGGATTCGCCCTAATACAGGTTTTAGCCAACATATGATGTGTAGGCTAATATGTGTAGTCTAAGTGTTTGTATAAATGCTTGTATGAGTATATACGTAGTAAATAATGCTTTACTTGGGTGTTGAGATAGGATTCTCAACTACCTTAGCGATGTTTATGATTCCCTCCATGCAAGTTGTTTAACTTAGTCGCTTTACTTTGGAATGCATGCGTATGGATTCTTGTTCATGTTGTATCTTATAACATGTTGGGAAATATGCTTGAATTATTTGGTTATTTCTGTTTTGGCTACTGTACATGTTTACTGGTTAATATGGAATGTGTTTGGGGCTATGTTATAGTCCAGACAATCGGTAACAGATTTGAGCTCGTGGTTGGCCTCTATTCGTCACGCAAGACGTGTTTGACGAACCCGAGTCGTGCGTTGCTTGTCGGCAGTGGTTAGGCCACACGAAGTGCTTATGCACTTCATGTCGTACAACTCAACGGGCGCTTGTACTAGTCGAACTCGTCAAGTTACCCGATTGACCGTTGTATGTTCACCTTGTAATTGTCATAACTACTTGAACCTAAAGTACCAAACTTACCATTGTGAAACCCTATCAACCTTGGTACCTTGATCCGCTAAGACTTATGAGCCGGGTATGGTGGTATGGGACACCGTGGTCGAGCTGTCGGCCTACGTTGGGGCCACGAGCCTCCCCGTAGTGACCAGTAAGCAACCTAGACTCGTGAGCCGAATACGGTGGTATGGGACACTGTATTCGAGCTGTCGGCCTACACTGATTGATGACGAGCCCTTTGTAGTGACCTCGAGCATACTCTGAATCTGCGGAGAGGCGACGAGCCTTCCCGTAGTAAACAGAGTATAAACTAGGCCTGTATTGATAAGGTGATGGGGGAGTGATGCAATGAGTGCATGTAACAGCCCTGACAGCCCTTTACAGCGACCTAAAACCGTATCATCGTATGAGATTATCTAGGAGTGACGACCCTAGACAGGATCCTTGTTTGGGAATGATATAAGGGAGGTACCTTAGTTTCCCAAATCCTGCTGTATGGAAAGGACTAATAACAACTCGGTAATCATGTTCATATCGTACTGCATGTGCCTGGAAGATGTGGAGCACTGAGGGATGAAAGCATGCCGCGGACGTAAGATGGTGTCGCACGAGGGAGTATGTTGGCGAGGGCATGCATCATTATTGCATCTCATCCTTGCATTAATTACAGTACTTAGGAATGTTTGATTTGCCTGTTTTATCATTATCGCTTGATTGATTTAATAACATGTTAATCTTTGCTCTATGATTCCACTGAGTTAGCTACTCACTCCCACGTTACGGGACGATGCTTGCAACACCAACCAGACTGTCTTAGCTGCAGGTGATGGCGATGCTTATGAAGCAGAGTCAGACTACTACTATGATGTTGAGGAGGAGTTCTCCTACATGTAACTCTCTGACGGGTCTATGTAGACCTGAAATTGCATTGACGGGGCTATGGTATTTGGGATAGAAGACATTACACTTTCTCATTTTGTATATTTTGAAATCAAGCTTGTAATTGTTAACCTAGTGACATTCATACTTTGAGGGCTTACTATCACTTTTATATCATTTATATACTTATTACAGTCTTCAGCTTGCACAATTTAGATACCTTGGGAGTATGATATGCTGTTTTTGGTATAGTTCCAATAATGTTTAATGCCCTAATATAGACAACATTAAATCATCATTATCTATGTTGCATAAGTGATGTTTTGGAACTCGGGAGTTGGATTTCTACTCGACCCCCGATTTTCAGGGCGTTACAATCCCACACAAAAGTCCAAATATTCAATTAAGGGGAATCGATGTGGGTCCAGGCCTACATACGTTAGGGCTGGATCAATAAAAATTATGAACTAAACAATACTCAAAGGGAAATAGAAATCATCCACACATGCATGACAATCAATCCATAATCCAAGGAATTCACAAATTTCAAATCAAGGAACCCTAGGGTGAGAAAAGAGATAGAAATTGAGGATTTATGTTAATCTAGGGTTAGAGTTTACAAAATTAGGGATGAAAATAGGAAAATAAGAGAAAAACCTGACCCGGAAATAGCTCCCGCATGTAAACAGTGCCCCGGGGCTGACACCCGTGCGCAGATGGGCTGGCCGCACGTGTGATGAAGGCCCGCCTTCACAAATCGGCTTCTTGGCCTTGGTCGGCCAGGCTGGGGCTGCAAAACCTCCAAATTTCACGTCGATCCGGGTTATGGTCTGGGTAGGGCTGTTCACAAGTCAAGCTAGCTCGAAAAGCTCGCTCGACTCGGCTCGAGTCAGCTCGAATTGACTCGGCTTGAATGGCCGATTCGAGCCGAGCCAAGCTAATTATTTGAAGCTCGAGTTGAGTTCAAGTCAAGTTCAACCAGGGGGCATTTCAACTCGAACTCGACTCGACTCGAAGCTTGAACTCGAGCTCGACTCGGCTCGATTAATAAATATATTAAATATATTATATTATATTATATTATATTAATATAAGTTTTAAGTTTAAACTTAAAAATAAAAAATAAAATAAAAAATAAACCCTAGAGTCTCTACCCGACTGCACGCACCCCCTTCCCTTTCCCTTTATTCTCTTTCTCTGCCCACTGCCAGCCGCACGCCCGCCTCGACCACCACCACCAGTTTTCATTTCAGCTCCACAATAGTATGATTTCAATTTCTTGAGATCTACTTCTTAGGCGAGAAACCTAAGAAATTCAAGATGGGTTCTTCTCAGATTTGTTAGAGCTTCAAGGAAATCTAATGATCTTATTGGCTAGAGCTCTTTACTTAGATTTTTGACTTGTGTTGTGCTCTGTTTCTTTTCTAGTACTTGGATTTCTGCTGGTGGAAGAAGATCAAGAACAGATCGGTTCTTACAGGTTTCCTCATCCGATTCGAAGCTTTGTTTGGTTTTTTCATCGGGTTTTACTTTGATTCTCTTAAGTTTTTTAAATTTTTCATCATTGGAGGAGGATCAAGAACAGAATCCATTACTCTCTCACCCAACAAGCTCGAGCTCGACTCGAGGTAAACTTGACTCGACTTGAACCACTAGCTCGACTCGAACTCGACTCGACAGCTTTGGCAAACAAGCTAAGCTTCAATGTTGAGCTCGAAGCCAAGCTCGAGCTCGAGCTCGAACTCGAGTACATCATGGACAAGCCAAGCCAAGCTTGGCCCACCTCGACTCGACTCGGCTCGATGCCTACCTCTAGGTCTGGGCGTGGTGTTCCGTCGAAGTTTCAGCTCTCCTGCAGGGCCAGATTTTGCAAACTGGCTGTGCAGGGATGAACAACTGCAAAACAAACGGATTGGGCGCGAAGATGGTTGTGGGAATGATAAAATAAGATGGAGGGGCGGATGGGGATAAACATGACTTCACACCATGGTAGGTAACCCTTCGAAAAGGGAGAGCTTCACACCCACTTTAATCTCAGCCCTTCGAAAAAGAGGGCTTCGCACCCACTTTAATTTTTCTACAACTCAGAAACTCGGAGAGCAGAAAAATCACGCATGAATTTTTATTCAACTTCAATGAATCAAAAGAACTACAAGGGTTGCTTATTTATAAGAAAATTATATACTTCAAAACTCGCGCCATGTGCGCAACCTATTACTTGGTGATGAAGTAAATTAAAATAAAAATCAAACAAAGAAATCTAAAGTGTTCATAATGTTCTAAATAATATAAATAATCAAAACCTAAATATACGAAATTAATCCGACTAGTGGGCCCTGATTATGAGATCCCATGATGGGCTTTACTTGATTATCGGGCTCACTCTAATGAACCAAAACTCCGTCTTCTAATTAGGAGACCTTCCCTGGATGCATTATCGAGCCAAATCGACGGTGGGGCCCTTCCTCTTCTTCCGTACGTGTGTAGGGATGACGTGCGTGCACATATGCGCATAATGTCCCTATCATCCCTGTTTAAGGTCATTATTGGATTGACATCCAGCTTGTTCTCTGAGCATGGTAAAAGAATTTGAGCCCTAATACCATTTGCAATCTTACCGGTAATCTAGAAAGATAGGAATGAAATAATAGTCAAAGATAAAGCCGTAGTGAATGCGGCTCTCCCAGGAGTTTCAACACCCGATCAAGGGTTCGAGCATCCATAGGTGGTGAAATCTCACTATAGCGTGAGTGTGTGGGGGTGTGTATGCCTGTGTTAAAAAAAAAGAAAAAGAATGCGGCTCTCTCCTTTTCTATTGTCTCCATGGTGTTGGTATGGGTCATCGATGTCCTGATTTCTCACTGTTGCATTGATAATAAGTGAATGGATTCAGTGGTCTTTGGGTGATGTGCTAGGAAAAAGGAACCAGGATCTATAGCAATGTATTGTACATTCTGTTTTGTAAGACAGCCTAGTAGTGTAGTGACCGTAGGGTCACCTTCCACAGTTGCCTTTGTATTGTTGTTTTCTAAAGCTTTAATGAAATCATCATCTTAAAAAAAAGTGTGATTATTGGTGCAAGGGAAACTTGATGTCAATACCCATCCTTAGGAATGACTAAGATGAAATCATGTTCTTCTTTTACCATCCCATGTGAATGGTTCACTCAAATGAAGAAGGAATAAAAGGCGATCTTGATAGGATCAGAACTTCTCAAGGACTTGTTTTTCCAGCCACACCGTTGTGGTGACTCTAGGAAAGTTCTATCTCTTGGGCCTCGAAACCTTGGATGTTTTATTTTCTTATTGCTAAAATCAGAGCATTAGTTTCATCTTTGGATGCCACCTTTTGTGGTGTTCCTCATAGCCAGCCAATGCTCTTGCCAAGGAAGGGATTGAGAGGCCTCACTTTCTCTGATCAGTTTTTCCTATCCATTGAACTAATGGATCTTTGCTTATTTTGCTTTTGAATATATAATCTTAAACAAATGCAAAATGAAGAGCGAAATGTCATACATCGCACATGGAAAAGCAAGGCTCAAATGATGCTATTTTCATTTAAGGTGGAGAGACAACAACTAGTTAAAATCCCAAATGAGAATAGGGTTTAGGTAAATGAATCCGCCTCACTTATTTTTAATAAGCTGCACACCCTTGTAAGTGAAGTACCAATGTATGAAATGGGGGAAAGGTTTATATAGTTGAAGCCAATGGCATTTTTGCAAATAGTAGATAGGTAAGGGGCAAATGCCATGTGATGAGATATGATTGGCTCATGGAAGCCTTGAGATACATGACACATCATTAACTGCTGGAATAGTAGATTGTGTAATTTGGAGGGAGTTTGAGGGTAGTTGGTGTGATAGGAGATAAATTGAATTTTGGGCTTACGTGGCTAATTTGGATCAGACAATTGTAATTTTGACCTCATTTTTAGAGTTATGATAGCTCCGGTAGGCCTTTGGGCCCACCTAAATTGGGTCCGGGTAGTTTCTCGTGAGCTTTTAGGGACTGGTATGGGTTTGGACATGATTTTATAAGGGCTGGTTTTGGGGTATGTGGTTCCCGAGTTCTAAGGCTGATGAGTTACTGGGTTCTAGGGTTTTAGGGTCTTAACTTAACTTTTAAGTAGGGGTGTACACGGGTTGGGCCGAGTCGAACTGGCCTCAGCCCGTCCAGGCCCGTTCAACAGCCACACAAGGCCCGAACCCGACCGAGCCTGGTCACCGGGCCAACATCTCCGGCCCGAACCGGGCCCGGCGCGAGTTCGGGCCAGTTTCGAACCTTCGAGTTCAGGCCAATTTCGAACCTGAGTTCGGGCCAATTTCGAACCTTACAACAAGTTCATGGGAAGGGCTTTGGTAGATAATCCGCGTCCCATTACAAGGCCCTCGATCAACGGTTTAGATAGTTGAACTATAGACTCCACAAAAAATCTAACTAGTCAGGACATTTACATACATTTAAATACATTTGACAAAGCATAAAATAAAACATTTTATACAAATTAAATACAGTCATACACGGGTCGGGCCGGGCTGGGTCGGGTCGAGCCGGGGCGAGTCGGATTTCGGACCGAGTCGGGCCGAACTGGGAGGTATCCGAACTCGGCCTGAACTTACTTTCGCGCCTAGAAAATTGACCCGTCCTGACCCGAACTCAGTTCCGAGTCGGGCCGAGTCGGGCTTTTTCGGGCCGGGTCGAGCAAGCTAACCGGGCTAGCCCGGTTTGTGTACACCCCTACTTTTAAGGCTCCTGGCAGCTGGATTCCAGGGCGTTGGGGTTCCAAGTCATATAGAGTTCGGATCTTGTTGCAGTCGGACATCCCATGTGGTGGGTTGTCTACACAACTCCATTTGCAAAATCAGGGGATTATAGTTTTTCAGGACCAAAAGGCCCCCGTACTCTATAAGCCCTTAAAGATTTTGCTGGAGATTAGTGAGTTGACGTCACGAACTTGTGGGCATTGAATATTCATAGTTGAAACAGTAGTGGAGCGTGTGTGATATTTGTTAAAAATCCACCTCGTCCAACAGCTTCTTCAGATCATTCAAGGGGGTTGGCCCAAAAAAGAGTCAGATCCAGTTCTCAAGTGGGCCACACAATAGAGAAAGTGCAGATTGAACGGCCTTTAAAACACTCGGGCCCACTGTAATGTTTTTAAAAATATTCATTTTTTCCGTGTTGGATAAAAACTGAGGTGGATCTAAAACTCAGGTGGGCCACACAGCAGGGTACTGAACGCAGATTATTGAACTCTCTTCTTTCCATTTAGGGCCAGCTGAAAAACTCGTGGGCTCACAATGATTTTTTTCCTTGAGAAATCCAACCCGTCCACCATTTTAGCTGCATAAATTTTAAGGGATGGGCACAAAACTTAGGTAGATCCAATACTCAAGTGGGCCACACAGTAGGAAACAGTTGTGATTTTTTCGTGGGTGATCTTGATTTTTTCGCAACTTATTGTGATTATATTTTTTCATATGATCGTGATTTTTTTCACAGCTGTTGTGATCTTTCACTGGTAATCGTGAATTTTTTTTTTTCGTGGCTGATCTTATTTTCTGGGGGGCTGGTTGCAATTTTCTTGTGGCTGATCTTGATTTATGTTGTCTCATCGTTATTTTCTAGCGGCTGATTGTGATTTTTTTTTTTTGCAGCTGATCTTGATTTTTTTTCGCGGTTGATTGTGTTTTTTTCATGGTTAATCATGATGTTTACGTGGCTGATCTTGTTTATTTTAAGGGTGATTGTGATTTTTCACGGTTGATCGTGATTTTTGTACAGCTGATCGTAATTCTTTTGCAGGTGATTGTCATTTTTTCACATTTGATCTTAATTTTTTCAGGGGTGATCTTGATTTTTTTCACAGCTAATTATGATTTTTTTTTTCAACCCATCCCCAAGCACCATGACATTTTCAAGGGGAGAGTTCAATGGTTAGTGTTTAATACGGACTTTTTTCTGCCGTGTGGCCCACCTGAGTGTTGGATCTGCAAGACACTTGTGCCTGCCGCTTAAAGTTATGTGGCTAAAATGTGGACACGTCGGATTTTTCAAAATGGCTTTTTCAACTGGCTTACTTGAGTTTTCGATCTACCTCATTTTTTTTTTCGAAAACATCAGTGTCCCTTAAGTGTTTCAATGGTGGCATTCAATCTGCACTTTTTTCTTTGGCTCATATTTTTATACTTGCCTTATTTTTTTATCTAACTCCTGAAGTAATTTGTAGGCAGGGTGAAATTCTCACAAACATCATAGTGGGCCATCATTATTCAAGTAGTGAGCGTTTGAACAGTTAAAAAAATCTTATAATGACCTGGGTTGGGCTAAAAGCAATTGGGCCTAAGCCTAGCTGAATGTTGATCTCTGGACTTGGACTGACGGGCAAAAGCCCACCCCCTCCCAACTTATATGTCTACTTGGGTTTGCATATCATATAAAATTAGAGTTGGGTATGAGACAACTCAATTTGACAAACTCAACTCGTTCGACTCATTCAGGCCCAATTCGACCTGAACCGAGTGGGTGAGTCGATCCTAACTAAGTAGGCTTGGTCCAATCCAAACTCAAATTGAGTCAAGTTTGGATCACTTAGTGACTCGACTCAACCTGAAATCCGACTCAGTACTGGCTTAACTTGATCCAAAACCCAACTTGTACATTAAAAAAAACAAGACGTTTTAGATATGAGATGCTGTGTAGCTTATGAAATATGGGGAGAGGCTGCAATTCCTATAGGCACTAGGGTTTTGAGTTGTGATTTCAGCCCGCGGATACCCACTTCACCTAACCTAAGTTGGTGTTGGCTTAACCCTACTCGGTACTTGTGACTGCGTCGGACTTGGTGGTCAGTTCTATTTCAAAAACGGGTCGAGTCGGGTCAGCCTTAACTCGGTTCAACTCGACTCGATGCCCAGCTGTAGGATTATTATTAACCAAAATGCCCTTCCACCTGCCGGTTTCTAGAAAACGGGCTCAGTGCACTAAAAACACCGCTGCCTTGCGCTCTCCGGAGAGGTTTCTGGTTTTCAATGGAAGCGGGAAGTGTAAGAAACAGGAGAGGTCTCGAAGCTGAAATCCTAGCAAAGGTGGGAGAAGTAATCTCAGCCGTCCACGATGCAAACCACGTCGACCAAGTCATCTGCGCCCTCCATTCCATCGCCCTTCGTCTCTTCCCTCTCGATTCTTCCCTCTTTTCAGGTTCGCTACAGAAAAAAAGAAGAAGTAATTTTGCCTTCGTCGCTACTTAAGCTCCCATGGGGCCCACATGCTCAGATGGCCCAATGATCGAAGCCGTCTACGCTCTGGATTCTATCGGAAGAAACTTACACCGAATGGATGATTCTGAGCATTAATAACACTGGAATGGAAGTTTTCAATGGCTCACGTTCACTCCAAAAATCGAAGCAGAGTATGATGGCTGAAGGTCGATTACGAGAGCATAGCTTATTTATCGTAGCAGTACCGAGGACATGGGCGATTCAAATCATTGGACCATCTTGGCATGTGGACCGAATGGGGTGACTCAATGCCGGCAATCCTGACTCCAGGCATATGCAAAACCATCTAGCTTCTCTTGTTTCTACTTACACATGCTTCTCACCATTTAAAAACTGTTGGAAGGAATCTAGCAGCATTTCAAAACGCGAATTTTCAAAGTCCTGTTTTGAAACATGCGCCAAGAACTGCCCTCACCATTATTGGATGGTGGGCGATACCTGCACATCGAGTCTCGATGCAATCTGTGCCCAGACAATCTTTTCCTGCGTTTTTTTGGGAAAATTTCCATGGGCTTAATTTGCACAGAGGGTTGTGTACAAACCTCCCACCATGTAATAATTCCATGTGGGAGAGTATTAACAGTTACTTCAGTATGGACTGTTGGGAAACTCGATTTTTTTTGAAATGCTGTTACATTCCCATCAACTATCTGTAGATGGTGGGAGATGACGTCCACACCAAGTCTTGGTGTGTGCTGTGTGTATTGAAGTTGTGTCATTTTTTCTATGGACACAACTTCAGTGCATGCATTTAACACCGAGCAAGACGTGCGGTCACAGTTCCAACCATTTAAAGACGTTGGAGGGAATCTACGAAGCATTTGAAAATCCAAAATTTTGAAATGAGAGATGCACACACAAACATTGGCCTTTTTACTGGAAGTTGTAGGATATCAGCTCCAAGAAAAATGCAATCCTGATGAATAGAAGGGAGCCATTATTTACTCCCAAGTCCCACTCTTTTTATTTGCAAAATGGAACAGAAATGGTATAACAGTGTACTATGTCAATTTCCAAATTGGAAAATGATGTGTGCAAATCAATCAGGATGGATGACAATATCAATTCCCTGAAGTATATGGTGAGTAACAATAAAACAATCCATGCGAGGGATTGAAGAGGTGAATTGTGGTACACAAAGTCAAGTGGCACATGTGTGATATCAGGGTCATGTACCAGGTGGGCCTCTATGGGAAGATCTGTTGTCATAAAAGCCACGCGGGTTCACTTATCGGGTGGGCCATGTTTATTTTGAATGTAGGCTGTTTGTGATTTGTTCTTATACAACAACAATCCATTTTCCTAATAAAAGTGTAGCTGATCTGATTAGTGGATTGGCCTGAGTTATGGGCCGGGGGCATGTTCATGGTCCCGTCTAATAATTGGCATGGATCTGGCATAGTTGTGCCATGCTGGTGTGTGTGCTGTAATTCACCTTTCCAATTTCTCATGCAAATCACCACAACATCTTTTGTTAAACAGTTCATCTCGTGAAAGTTCATGTTCTTGGAATTGGTTTTATTGAAATATTAAGGGCGCCTGTTTGCTCAAATTGCAGGTAGCCTTGATCACTGCTACCGGAATCAGGTGCATCATCTTTTTGTTGCATTTGTATTATTGAATTTCACTCTGTTTTTACCATGAAGATAACTGCTCTCATGTCATAAAAAATCTAGCATACAACGTAAGCCCTCTGCCATTTATTTCGGGCCTGAAATTCAGGCCCAGATCTAGGCCAAGGGCCACCTGCAAGCCTGATAATATAGGTCCAAGGCTGGCCCATGCCCTGGGTTACCTCACTGACGTTTAATTGGGGAAGTTGTCAAGCCTGGGCCTGGCCCCATAGTTTGTCGGGCCTTAAATAAGGCCAAGGACCAGACTACCACCTAAGCTCCAGGCTGGTCAATTGACAATCCTAGTACAAAATACCTGTTATGTTGTCTAATTCCTGTTTCCAATATTTTCAGGTCCTCAATGCCAAGGTTGCTCCCCAATCTGAAAGGGATGATTGGAGACACGTCTTCTATCAAGGAGCTGCATTTCCAACATTGGCTAGGATATTAGCATATGGTAAGGGTGCACAACGTACGTAAGCGTGTCCTGTTTTGTCAATGATAAATGCATCCTTCAATCAATCCCAGCTTCTGTACTCACAATAATTTTATACAATGTCAGCTCCTTTTTTTTTTTTTTTTTTTTTTCTTTCCCCTGCTTTCTTTTCATTTTAATGTCTGAGTTGTCTTTTCCTGAAGGGTTTCAAAACAAGGTTTTCCATAGATCTATCCTCCGTGATGCAGGACATGAAATTAAACATGATGTGTGAGATTTCAGGCTTAAAATCATCTTGGTTCAGAAACGATTACACAAATTCCATATCCCACATAAAAAGTCCAAACATTCAAGTGAAGGGGAATCTATGCGGGTCCAGGCCTACATAGGCTAAGATTGGACCAATAAAAATTATAAACCAAACGATGCTCAAAGGGAAATAGAAATCAACCACACATTCATAACAAATAGTCCCTAATCCAAGGGATTCACCAATCTTAATTCAAGGAACCCTAGGGTGAAAAAAGGGGCAAATAAATTAGGGCTAATGCAAACTAAGGCTAGGGTCTAGGAAATAGGAATGAAAAGAGGAAAACCTGACTCAGAGAAAGCTCCTGCGTGCAGATGGTGGCCTAGGGCTGATGCACGTGTGATGGAAGCCCGCTTCCCCAAAGTAACACTTAGGCCTTGGTCGGCTAGGGGAGACCTCCAATCCCTCTAAGTTTGACAAAGATCCGACGTAAGGTCGAGACGTAGTGCTTCGCCGAAGTTTCAGCCCTCCTATAGGTCCAAATTCTGGAAACTGGCTATAGGGGGATGAATAGCTGCAAAAGCTGGGAAATTCAAAGTAATAATGATGATAGAAGATGAGAGATATGGATGGAAGAGGGTAAAGACGGATGGGGATAGATGTGGCTTCGCACCACGGTAGTTAGCCCTTCGAAAAGAGAGGGCTTCGCACCCACTTTTGAATTATTCCACAACTCACTAAGAGAGTAGAAAAATAAAGTAGGAATTTTTATTAAGCTTCAATGAATGAAAAGAATTACAAGGGGTACCTATTTATAGGGAAAACCCTATACCCTAAAAACTTGCACTATGTGTGCAACCTATTACTTGGTGATGAAGTAAACTAAAATAAAAACCAAACAAAGAAATCTAAAGTGTTCACAATGTTCTAAATAATAACAATAAGCAAAACATAAAATATGAAATTAATCCGACGAGTGAGCTATGATCATGAGATCCCATGATAGGCTTTTCTTGACTATCGGGCCCACCCTTTTAAACCAAAAATTTATCTTCTAATTAGGAGGTCCTCCCTGAACGTCGTCATCTAGCCAAATCGATGGTGGGGCCCTCTTTCTCCGTACGTACGTGCATAGGGGTGGTGGTGTGCGTGCGCGTGTGTATATGATGTCCCCATCAATTCTCCCCGGCTGCGAAGATTTCGCCACTGGCGAAATAAAACTCCTAAACCGATTTAGGATGTTAGGATCAAGTTTTTGAAGCTCATCCTCAGTGAGTCACGTGTTGTCTGAAGCTGGGCGTGACTTCCATTTAACTAGGTACTTCTGAAACCCGCCGTCCAACGTTGATATTATCTGATGGTCCAGAATATCATCTATTACCTCTCTAGGTGTGGGAAGAGTAAGTATGTGAGGTAGAGGCTGAGAAAATGGGTTGGGAAGGGTAGGTATGGGATGTAGTAGCTGGGAAGATGGGTCAGGACAGGTAGGTATGGGAGGTAGAGGCTGGAAAAATGGGTCGGGATGGGTAGGTATGGGAGATAGAGGTTGGAAAAATGGGTCGGGAGGGGTAGGTATGGGACGCAGTAGCTGGGAAGATGGGTCGGGACCAATAAGTATGGGAGGTAGAGGCTGGAAAAATGGGTCGGGAGGGGGCCATGGATCAAGGGAAAGGTCTGATGAATCAGGATGGTTAGGCGAAAGGCCGGACAATGCATCAATGGCCCCTTGAAATGCAACTAGTTCCTCCACATTGAATGTGGAACTAATTCGCATGGAGGGTGGAAGATTTGCCACATACACATTGAGACTGTTTCGTTTTATAATTTTGACGGGTCCAGCGCTACGTGCGTGTAATTTACGAACGGCCCCCGGAGGATACCGCTCGGGCCTGATGTAGACCATCACAATCCCTTACATTGAATTCCTTGAAACATTTATGTTGGTTTGTAGAAAATTTGTAATGTTCATTACTAGTAGTGATCTTCTGCCTGATTTCTTGATGCCATGAATGAATGTGATGCACAAAAGACTCTGTAGGCTCTGACGGCCTATGGGACGGTGACATAGGGACAAGATCAATAGGTTTCTCAGGTTTATAACCAGTAATAACTTCATAAGGACTGAGACCTGTGGACCTATCGACAGAACTATTAAACACAAACTCGGCTGTAGGTATTACGGTGTCCCATGTTCTGGTGTGCTCTATATCTCTTTTAGGGGGAGACTCATTTGGTAGATCATCAGTAAAGACATCATGAAACTCATCCACTACCGGAATGGCATCAGTAGGTAACTCTACACTAGCCTCTAGTGCACTCTCTTTAGTCACGAGGCTGCATATGTTGTACCCCTCAAAATAATGGTCTTGATGTCTCTCATGGGTTGGAGGTATGGGTGCACGCCCATGACTGATTCCTTGGCCACCTCCATTCATTGGTCTATCTTCCTGGCCACTTGCCTGAGATTGGCCATCTTCCCTAATGGTGGGGTTTGTCCTGAGGGAGGCCTCTATTTGGTCAAGGCGTTGATCTATGTCTTGTTCCAAGCGCTTACCCCAAGACTCGATCTGCTGGGACAGCTTGTTTAGTGACTCTAGCAGTTGTTCCATGTTTAGTATAGCGTGCTAGCCAAAACCATGACCCGTACGTGTGGGCGTACAACTTGTAACTCGATCTAAGGACTTTCTACAACAACTATATGGGACTAAATGATCCTATGAGACTCTATATGAGGGAAACTACGCAGTGCTACTAAAATCGAGCAATATAGTTGTCAAAATAAAGGAATAACAGAAAGTTCTAGCAATGTAAATTGCTAACTTCCTGCTAATAGAAATTTCAGCAACTAATATCAGGGATTATGGACTCCTAAGAGCTACACATGATGAACTGAATGCATGATGGAATCAAACAAACTAACCCTAAACATGTAATGTATTCCCCTATAAGAACCCTAAGCTTTGATACTAATTTGATGTAGGACATGAAATTAAACATGATGTGTGAGATTTCAGGCTTAAAATCACCTTAGTTAAGAAACGATTACACAAATTCCATATTTCACATAAAAAGTCCAAACATTCAAGTGAAGGGGAATCTATGCGGGTCCAGGCCTACATAGGCTAAGATTGGACCAATAAAAATTATAAACCAAACGATGCTTAAAGGGAAATAGAAATCAACCACACATGCATAGCAAACAGTCCCTAATCTAAGGGATTCCCCAATCTCAATTCAAGGAACCCTAGGGTGAAAAAAGGGGCAAATAAATTAGGGCTAATGCAAATTAAGGTTATGGTTTAGGAAATAGGAGTGAAAATAAGAAAACTAGAGGAAAACCTGACCCGGAGAAAGCTCCCGCGTGCAGATGGTGACCCGGGGCTGATGCACGTGCGCGGGTGGGCTGGCTGCATGTATGATGGAAGCCCGCTTCCCCAAAGTAACACTTAGGCCTTGGTCGGCTAGGGGAGACCTCCAATCCCTCCAAGTTTGACGACGATTCGACGTAAGGTCGAGACGTAATGCTCCGCCAAAGTTTCAGCCCTCCCACAGGTCTAGATTCTGGAAATTGGCTGTAGGGGGATGAATAGCTGCAAAAGCTGGAAAATTCAAAGTAATAATGATGATAGAAGATGAGAGATATGGATGGAAGAGGGTAGAGGCGGATGGGGATAGATGTGGCTTCGCACCACGGTAGTTAGCCCTTTGAAAAGAGAGGGCTTCGCACCCACTTTTGAATTCTTCCACAACTCACTAAGAGAGTAGAAAAATAAAGTAGGAATTTTTATTAAGCTTCAATGAATGAAAAGAGCTACAAGGGGTACTTATTTATAGGAAAAACCCTATACCCCAAAAACTCGCACCATGTGCGCAACCTATTACTTGGTGATGAAGTAAACTAAAATAAAAACCAAACAAAGAAATCTAAAGCGTTCATGATGTTCTAAATAATAACAATAAGCAAAACCTAAAATATGAAATCAATCTGACGAGTGGGCCATGATCATGAGATCCCATGATGGGCTTTTCTTGACTATCGGGCCCACCATTTTGAACCAAAACTTTATCTTCTAGTTAGGAAGTCCTCCCTGGACGTCGTCATCGAGCCAGATCGATGGTGGGGCCCTCCTGCGTACATACGTGCGTAGGGGGGGTGGTATGCGTGCGCGTGTGCACATGATGGCCCTATCACTCCGCACCAATGCCGAAAACCTCACTTTAAGAAAAATTCACACTAAAGTCCTCGCTATTAATCTGAAACACAACGCAAAACTGCTTTTCAATTTTTGACCATCGCAACTTCAGCATCACAAAATAGGATCCACATTTATGAATCTTGTGAAGAAAGCATAAATTTTTTTGTGTAACACTGTGACCCGAGAAAGCAAATCTGTATAAGTGGAGGTAAATTTCAGATGGGGCTGTGGCTATGGCTATTGATTTATTAGTTCTGCTATGAGTACATCCGTAATTGATAGTGTGGACCCTCGATCTTAATGTTTACAAAAATCGGGTGTCCCCCGTGTGTTTGGGTACTACCGGGCATGAAAGGGCTGGCCCTAAGATTGCTTTATCTAGCTATAGTTGTATAAATATAAGAGAACAGGTGATGCTCCTATTGCTTTTGCTTTCCAGTTTCCACACACTAAACGCAATATTTCCATTCAGGGGGTTTATGTGGGGCATGATCAGAAGGACCATGCTTGGTTTCTGTTGCACTCTTATCGTTCAAGGAATTATTTGGTTGTGAAGCAGGCAGTGTACTCTTTTATGAGTTAGTAGGAAGTTTTAAAGACATTTGAATTTTTGTAACTAAATGCTTTTCAACTGTGGTTTCTTTTTTGGGTTTTTTTTTTTTTTTTGAAATTCAATATACCTAACTTAGCTGGTCACCTAGGGAGAGGGCTCTTGTAGGAGCACCATTTTTCATATTCTGCTGTGTACCATTCCAAAGGGTCTAAAGTACTATTTTCCATACCCTTGCAATGTGCTATATGTTGTAAATATTCTCCTTTTAGTTATAGTCATCCTGTAAAATCCTAAATATAGGAAATAGTTTTTCTATTTATGTATGGTTCTTCTATTGGAATCAAAGAAGAATTCAATCTCTCTCAAAATCCTTCTTCTCTCTTATTCAAACGTATAATCTAATCACACAACATTGTATTAGAGGCTATGGCTCTCAGTTTTCTCTCATTCATCTTTGTTTGAAGCTTCCGGCACCCACTTCGTGTGATCAGTGGGTTCCATTGAAGGTTATTTATTATAGAAGTCATCTTTCAAGGTTTTTTGGGTACTTTTTTTTTTTTCCAGAATTTTTCTCTGATCAAAAGCTCTCTGTTTTTTTTTTTTTTTTTTTTTTTTTTTTTTTTTTTTTTTTGTGTGTGTGTGTGTGTGTGTGTGCATTCCACATTTTAATCAAGAATGTTGATCTCCGCCAAACGGTCACCGCTTGATCTAATCCTTGGTTGCTTGGATCAGTTTTACCTGGGAATCTTTCCACTGTGGCTGATCTCTGAAAAGATTTCATTCAGCAGATTTTTTGGCCTTGTCGTGGGAGGCCAATTTTTCATGCCTAGACAGTTCTTTGTTATCATACCTTATTTTTATTTTTTTTGGAGTTGAAGAGCTGCTGTCCACATCCTCGTCATTGTTGTAATCTCTTGTGATTGATATGCTGGTTTGAACTCATTAGATCTTTGTGCTGCTGGTTTTGTTTTTGCTCACAACATTATTAAAATGGACGCCAGCGGATGTGGCTGTAGTATAAAGGAGAGCATTTTTGCACTCACTTCAAGCAACACAATCATTTTATTGACACTTGCTGGAAGCTACAGAGATGTCCACCCTCTGCTCGTTGACACAATGCTCACAGTGTTTCCATATAATCAGCTTACAAGATGGATAAAAATTTGACTACCGATGAATGCTTTTCTGGTGAATTTTTTCAGATTCCTTGTGTAGTATGAATCCATGTGTCAAAAAACGGCTACTCTTAGCTAGAGTAATTCTATCCAATGTTTTAAATATCGACGATATCGGCTGATATATCCCACAATATATCTTTTATCCCACCCGTGCGATATGGAACGCGCAGGTAGTGCTGATATATCCCACATGTTCGATCCAATGAGCATTTTCAAGTTATGATTTTTTTTTTTTTTTTGAAATTATGTTAAATCAGTGTAAAATGGTTACAAATCCATTGGTTCTTCACGTTTTGCATGAAAAATCATGGAGTTGGAGCTTTGGTTTCGATATCCATTGTTTCTTCATGTCCTCCATGTTTTTTTTTTTTCGAAATTTTCCTTTAACCAGTTGTCAATTGAGACTTATTTCAAAATATTTAGGAGTATTTGATGAAATGATCATCACACACACTCAAATTTCTTGCAATGTTGCACTCGAAACATGAAATCAAGTATGTATGATCTATTGATTTGTTAAGCCCTTGTTAATTTTCAATTTTTTTTTTTTAAAATTAAAAATTAATAAAAGTTATTAAAATATTAATCTTTTTTGAAAATTTCCTTCAACCAGCTGTGAATTGAGACTAATTTCGATGTATTTAGGAGTGTTTGATGAAATGATCATCACATACAGTCTAAATGTTATGCATTCAATTTGAATATGGTTGCATTAGTTCAGTTAGACAACGCATAGCTTAGGACCCTGTACAATGAAAACCTATTATGTGCACTTCTTTTTTGAGATGTTATGATTTAAAAGTGTGTATTAAGGCATTTTTTTAAAACAATCCCTGAAGTTTCATTGAAAAATTCAACTGTTTTCCCAATGCTTTCCCGTGTTTCCCAAAAAGTGCGATAAATTACCCGATACAAATGATATATCCTGTGCAACAACCGATACGTATCTGTATCCCAAGGATGCAATATGTAATGTGATTCCGATATTTCGAACACTGATTCTATCTTTGAATCCTGTAGGGCAATCACCATTCATTCAGGTTCTTTTAACTTCTGCCCTGCATATCAGTTTTAGCTTTAGGTGATTGACTCAGGAGACACCAACCACATGACTAGTAGGTTAGATTCTTTTTCTTCCATCTCTCATGCATCCTTTGCAAAAGTTAAAGTTGCGGATGGTTCCCTTACCAACATAGCTGAAAAGGGTGCCATTCCATTCTCCTGCATCATGTTTTTGGTTCACTATTCTTTGTTCCTAACTTATTTTTCAACTTTTCGTCTGTTAGTCTCCTTACAAAATTCGACTGTTTTGTAACCTTCTTTCCTATGCACTATGTTTTTCAAGACCTGCAAAGAAGAAAGTGATTGGTGGTACCATGGTGGACATGAAGAAGGGGGCCTGGACCTTCTTGATCTTCATAAAACAACTTATCATGCTAGCTTATTTTATTATTATCATTTTTAGTTCAAATAAGGATGATCTCCATCTGTGGCACTATTGATTTAATCATTTGTCCAGGGGGTTTTTAAAACAGTTGTTACCTGAGTTTCCTAATATCAATAAATTTATTTGGGAGACTTCTGAAACTTGCAAAACATCATTGCTGTGTCTTTCCTCTTCAAGAAAACAAAAGGTGGGAAAATTTATTTTAGATTAATTCACTCTGATGTTTGGGTTGCTTCATTTTTGTCCTGTTTTGGCTTTCGATACGGTCTCCTTTGTTGATGGTACTAGTCGAACGGTCTGGTTTTATCTTATGAAAAATAATGAAGTATTTCATCATTTTGAAAACTTACATCGTTTGGTTTCTAATTAGTTCAAGGTATCCCATGTAGACCGTTTGGAGTGACAATGGAGGAGAATGAATACCTTTCCCATGAGTTTCAAAAATACTTGGAAGAACATGGTATAGGATCTCAGGCATCTTGTGTCCATACTCAGCAGAATGGAATTGTAGAACATAATAACCATCTACTTGAAGTCACTCGTGGTGTGTAGGAACAAATTAAGGTAGCAAAAATTTACTAGTCTAATGCTGTTTTGACTGCCTGTTATTTGATAAATTGTTTACCAAGTAATGTTTTGGATGTCAATAGTTATGTTTATATTTTTCAAAAACACCATCCCGTCTCCTCCATTCCTTTAAGGGCGTTTGGCTGTTTCTGTTTTGTGCACAATTTTGATTCCAAGAAAAACAAATTGTCTCCTACATCCATCAGATGTATTTTCATGGGATACTTTACCTCACAAAAGGGTTGCAACTTGCAAGTGTTTAGATCTCAAGAAAAATATGTTACAATGGATGCCACGTTTCTTTTTCGATTTAATTCCCTACCATTCCGATTGAGCAAAGCCTCCACCCACAGCTTCTCTTGAACTTGTTCTTCCCATTTCTTTTGATTTCACCATCTTATCCAAGTTCCAACTGAAAACACTAGTAAGATTAGTGTTCGTAGTATCGGTATCGTTACATGCTGGCTGTGGATACATAAACATGTATCGATATCGCCAATAGCTGGAAATGTATCACTAAGTGAGGGAAACATTGGGGAAACATGAGGAAATGGTGGAATTTCTCAATGAAACTTCAGTAGACACTAAAATACATATATTTGCATATTTAAAAATCAAGTAATTGCGAAAAAGGGGCATACATAATAAGTTCCTCTTTAATGGTGTTCTAAATGCATATTCTGTTGACACAGGGAGACATTAGAGAAACATGAGGAAAATTGTGGAATTTTTCAGTGATACTTCAGGAAATGCTAAAATACACCTATTTGTATATTTAAGAATCAAATGATAGTGAAAAAGATGCGTATTTGCATATTTAGGAATCAAATAATAAGTTTCCCTTTGGTGGGGCCTAAAAGCATGTATTGTTGGCTCATGGGAACATTGGGGAAACATGGGGAAAATGGTGGATCCATGCATCCGTCCATTCATGCATATACATATATACAAAAACACATGCATGATCCATCCATCCATCCATCCATGCATGCATGCATGCATACACATATACACACAAACACACACACACACACACATCCATCCATCCATCCAACCAACCAACCAACCTATTGACCATCCAATCATCCATCCATCCATGCATGCATACATATACACACATACAGTCATACATTTCATCATACAACTCACACCTATAAAAAAATGAAATGGATTTTTTTTTTTTTTAATGAACAAATTTTTGGTGATATTGATGCATTGTTGATATGTTGGCTATATTATTGAAATATCGCCAATACAGTAGTGATACAAGCGACACCTAGAACATAGTTGAAAATATTGACAATATTGATACATTGGCAATACAAGTGACACATGGAATTTACACAGTAAAAAATATTGATGATACATCTGTGAATCGATACATCGACATACACGATATATCGCCAATACCCAAATTTTTTGATACTACCAGTGTTATTGGTATCGCCGAGCTAGAGATATTGATAATATCGGGATATTATCTATATATCAGGGATACTCCGAACAATGTAAGATGATGATTGTTTATGAACCAAGAAGTTGGATCTACCCGCTTCTATGGCCAACCATCTCCAACCTTCGGATTCTTCAAGTATTGAAAATTTGTTTTTACCAACTCCGACCTCAATCTTCTTATTGCTTGAGGCAAGGAACAAGAAAATGTGCCTCACACCCTATTAACAACTTTGTTTCCTATGGCCATTTGTCATCTTTACACATGTCTTTCCTCTCCGCTCTTAATTCTATTGCCATACCTAAACAAGTTGATGTTTTCTTGCCAATCCCTCATGGAGATTAGTCATAGAGGAAGAGATGGCTGCTTTGGAAAGAAATCACACTTGGGAAATGACACCTTTACCGAAAGGAAAACGTCTCATCGGGTGCAAGTGGATTTTCACTCTTAAATATAATCTTGATGGTAGCATTGCTCATCATTAGGTTGACTACTTGGCAACATTTGTCTCCGATCGCCAACCTTAATTCCATTGGGGTTCTCATCTCACTAGCTGCAAGTATGCATTGGTCTCTTTATCAACTGGATGTAAAAATACGCTTTTCTTGATGGTGATCTTCTTGAAAAGTATGCATGACTCCTCCTCCTGTGTTTACCCGACAGGGGAAGAAATGCTTGGTCTGTTGTCTAAAAAAGGCTATCTATGCACTTAAACAATTTCCATACACTTGGTTTGATCGACATAGCACAACACTTCTCGACTTTGGGTTCTCTCGGTGTAGTGCCTATCAATTTATGTTCGTCAAACATTGTGGAAATAAAACCACAATTTTGATTGTTTATGTAGATATTGTTCACTTTGGCAATGATGAAATTACCATCAAGAAACTCAAGACTTATTTGCAGAGATGGTCTGATATAAAAGATTTGGGTCTTTTAAAGTATTTTTTGAGCATAGAAGTCACTTGATTCAAGTGAGGGGTTTTCCTTTCTCAAATGGAAAATACTCTTGAGCTTCTTCATGATTATGGCAATTTGGGTTGTAAACCCATTGATATGCCTCTTGATGCTAATTTCAAGATTTGTCTAGATGTTGGGGACCTACTTCTTGATCCACAAGTCTACCAGAAAATTGTTGGGAAGCTAATCTAAGTCACAATTAATCGTCCTTAGGGGGCAATGGGTCCGACTAGGCTAGGCTCGGGGCCAAAATCAACACTAAGACCTAAAGCTCGAGCCCGGCCTGAGCCTAGTGTGGGCCAAACATAACAGGCGCAGGCCCGAGTCCGGAAAAAAACTAGTTGGGTTGGGCTTAACCCGACCCGGCTGTCCTAGACAAAAAATTGATAAGAATCTTGTTTGAAACTTGGATGTTCCTAATTTATCCATTGATTTAGTGGCGATATATGCATAAAGAATTAGACAGTTTAAAGGAATGAAACCAAAAATTTACATTCAAGATGGATGGATTGCTTGACTAAGGATTGGAATGGCATACTCATGGTTGACATCATGTGCATATAAAGTTAGGTTGGGCTGCTCTGGGCCTAACTGACTGGGACAAAATAACTTGAGTCCAAGCCCAACTTGAAAATTGATTGAGCCATGCATGCAAGGCCTAAGCCTGGCCCACGAGCCAAGCTAGTCGATCCAAGCTCGGCCAAAGCTATGTTGGCATTGTCGAGTCGAGTAGGCCATCCGACCCATTAGCATCCTTGTCTTGATATCGCACGTGTTGTAGGTGTTATTAGTTAGTTTATGCATGCTTCTTGTACTTTCATCTTGATGCTGCTAAGTGGATCTTGTGTTATCTTAAAGGGTCCCCAAGGTATGGTCTTTCCTACTCTCATCATTGACATTTTTTGGTAACAACCTTCTCAGATGCAGATTGGTTGGCAGTCTTGTTGATAGGTTTTGCACTTCTAGGTATTGTACATATATTGATGGGAATTTAGTTACTCGGAAGCATGAAAAGCAATTTGTTGTTGTATTGGGCATTGGGCTATGGCTCACATTGCATGTGAACTATTGTGGTTGAAGAAACTTCTAACCGAATCATGGTTGTCTATTATTGAGTTAATGGAAATGGGGTGTGACAATCAAGCTGCTATTCATATCTCTATAACTCATGTTCCATAAATGCACCAAACACAACTAGGTTGATTGTTGCTTCATTCGTGAGAAGATAACAAAGAAAGAGATCATCACTCCTTATGTTCATTCCACTGACCAATTAGCTAATGTGTTTTCTAAATACCCTTCCTAAAGCTCAATTCATGAACATTATGCACCATCTTGATGGGAGTATTGAAGGAGTATATTCTTCATGATGACATAATGATGACAATGCATTGTTGATGACACCAACAATGAGATATTTTGTAATTACTGTTGGCGATTGGGATGATGGTGCGAGAGGAAATTGGGTTCTAGGTTAGGAGCAAGGGGAAATTGGTAGGAGCGAGTATAGTTGGTCGAGAGAATTGTGCTTACCTCAACTCCTGACCCTATACGTTGAGAAGAGGAGCTCTAGATCCTCCCGAGATGTTGTTGTTGAGAAGCCTCTCAATTGTGATGTGGCAATGGGAGAGGGCTCTAGGGAGGAAGGCATTGCAAACCTGGCGGAAGGAAGATGAGTATGGAGAAGGTTATCCACCGACGACCTTAAGGTGAGGTTCACCCAAAGATGATCAAGAGTGCATGGAAGGTGTTGTAATGGAGCTTGGTGATGATGGTAAGGGTCGGAGCCTCGATTTCAAAGGTGGGAGATTGACTTGCACAGTGTTGTGGCTTAGAGGAAGACAACTGGGTTTCTAAGCACCTAAGTGAGACAGAGATGTGGATCTTGCTTTGTCATAGGCAAACGCAGCCAAAATCATTCTTGCTGGCAACATTTCCAAGGATTGCATGGTCTTATTGATTTGCACGTGGGCTGAGTGGTTTACATTCGAGTGGGAGGATGACCGGTTTTAGGTTTGAGACATTTTGCTAGAATTTTGTATCCGAGAAATCTTCATGGTAGTGGTTCTTGTATAGGGGAAGTGATCGCCATCGATCTAGAGATGGAAGGCTACGAGGAGCTCTGGGTTGCCATAATTTGCGCAAGGAACAAGAAGCAATCACTGGTGTCGGAGAGGGTGCCCATGGTTGTCGTAGATGTAAAGGCATAGGTGTGGGTGATGCAAGAAGCGAAAGGTGGCGAGCAAGGTCAAATGCAATCTGCTAGGAATGGTGGAGTCAGATTTGAAAAGGAGAATGGTGGTAGAGTCACCGTGGAGGAGGATGACGAAGCATGGATTAGGTGGTCCGACGGGCCGCAAAAGCGACCTAAGAAGCGTGTGAGGTGATGGTGGGCGGGTAGGGGGTGGGTGGAGAGGCAATGGAGACGCGTGTACCATGCGCACAGATAACTGTCAAAATCGAAGAAGTGGAGGAGTGGACTCACATCTAGTGCAGGGGGTTGGTGGCGTCGTTGTGCTCGAGATCGAACCACACTTCCCATTAGTTGTTAGCAATAGAGAAGGGGTGGAAGAGAGGCGTGCCACGTGTTGGAGGTATGGTGTAGGTGGCAAGGCTAGGGATGTGGGCATGCCACACGTCTTGCTAGTTGCTCAAGTCGATGACATGTCCCAGTCACGTGTGACCGACTTTGCTCATGCAAAGCTAACTTGCTGCGAAACTCGTGTAGGCGAGTCGCTTAGTTTAGGCGTGTGCAAGACCTCTTTTCTTGTTTTCAAAGTAGTTGATAAGTCTCTCCCTCTCGATAGGCTCCTTGTCTTAGAGCTAAGTTGTAGGGAGACAAGGAAAAATTTTGTGTAGTTTCCAAAGCATGTGCTTCATCATCCATTTTCGCCCAAGCTTGGAGGAAGGCAAGTTCGAGAGAGGATCCCTAATGCGAGCATTTTTTCTCCAGACGGGTGTGAGGGACCTATGGTGCTGTATGAAAAATGTCTGGAAGAGGAGCCGCTGCAAGCGAAGGGCCAAGGATGCAGAATTGATTGAGGAGATAAGATGATTAAAGCCCTAGAAGTGCAGGAGATGCTTTCTAACAACGAGATCCTGTTGGATGCTTCAGACATCTAGCCTATGTAAGCTCCATTGGCAGTGGTGAGGAGGCCATGAGCGGCAAGAGTTGCATTGAATGAGATTGCTTCACCTATTTGGGGGGAAGGAGGTTATATCTATGGGTAGGGGTATGCGTTGGATTAAGGTGGCAATTGGTCATGTTGGCAAGATGGTCGGAGTTTCCTTTGTGGGGGCTGCAAGGAATACTTCATTGCCATGTTTCAATTTGTGAAAGAAAAGGGAAACAAAAATCTCTAGTAGCATGTTAGGGGTCGTTTGGCACCAGTGTTCAAAATATCGATACTATCGGCCGATATATCAGCCGATATTATCGTTATCGGCCCCCAGCGAGACGAAACTCGTCCAATAACCCCTGGAAGATACCAAAAATCCCAAAATCCAGATATCGCACGATATATCGTGCGATATCGCGCTATATATCGTCGATATCTTACTATATTTTGCGATATTACTGTTATTATCATCTTTCTCGTGTTTTATTAAGAGATTTATCAAATTTGATGCCTAATTCCTGAAAAAATTGAAAAAATAAAATAATAAAAGAGAAAGGCTTTCAATCCACGTAAGAGAGGGGATTTTGGTACCAGATCGCTTGATCGAAAGTATAATTTGGTGGGCCATGATCGACAACGGCGCGCCGTGCGAAAAAATCTCAAATTCCTCATTTTTTTCTTTGAACAGATGATATATTGAAATTGTAAAGGTGATTTTGGCGACAAATCAGCAAAAATCCTGAAGTTTTGGAGTTTCGGCGAGATATTTTGGGGTTTCGGAACCCACTTATTTGAAAAATGGCTTCGGAAGCCCTTTTACAAGGAAGCCACCACCATCCTAGCTTGTGTGGGTACGTGTCGTGCGAAAACAAGCGTTGAAGCTACTCGTGCTTTGAGTTGTACGAAAGATTCAAACAACATCGAAGTTTCATGGGCCCCACAATGATGTATTGATCATATATACACTATTCATCCATTTGGGGAGATCATTTTAGATCTTGATCCCAAAAATGAGTAATTTCCAAGGCTTAAGTGGACCACGCCACAAATAGCAGTGGGGACAATGATTCTCACCGTTAAAACATTCGTAGGGCCCACCGTGATGTTTACTTTCCATTCAATTTGTTTATAAGGTCACACAGACTTGGATGAAGAGAAAAAACAAATATCATATTCATCCAAATTTTCTGTGACCCTCAAAAGGTTTCAATGGCTGGCGTTTAATTCCCCACTGATTTTTACAGTGTGGTCCACTTTATTTTTTGATGAGTGTTATTTTTCAGCTCAAGACTTAGAACGAGCTCACCAAGTGGATGGACGGTTTGGATATAACTCATACCTCATGATGGGACCCACAGAACTTGGTGACGTCAACACATAGCTAGTGGTGGTGTGTGGTCCACCAGCCAATCCACTGCTCTTTTACCCTACGAGGTGGACGGTCTTGTCGGGGGCTTTGTGGGTTCCACCTTGATGTCATATGTTTTATCCGTACCGTCCATCTATTTTGGATGATCAGTTTAGGGCATGAGTTGAAAAATGAGTTAGATGCACATTTCAGGTGGAGCACGCTAAAAAAAGCGGTGATTTAACGGTTAAAATTAAAAACTTCTTTGGCCAATGGTAACATTTATTTGCTATCTAACCACGTTTTAGGGCCGCTAATTTATCACATAAGATCTGGACGAACAAAAAACCAAATATCAGCTTGATCCACACTTTTGTGGCCCCTAAAATTTTTTAATGGTGGCCATTGAACAACCCTTGTTTTGTGCGGTGTGGTCCGCCTCAATTTGAATTTATCTCATTTTTTAGCCCACGCCCTAAAATCATTTGCCAAAATGAATTGACGGTGTAGATACACCTTATTACATCAATGTGGTCCTATGGTTAAGGTCTCACTCAGTGCCAGAGTTAACCACCATTCGAGGAAGCGGCTTGTGTAGTGGGCGTGGATTCCGGGAAGCTAACTAAACTCTTTTCGGCTTACCTCGATGTATGTATTGCATATCCACGTTGTACAGTTGTTTGGGCTGCTTATTTCATGGCATGGTCCCAAAAAATTAAGTAGATACAAGTTTCAAGTAAACTACACTACAAGAAATAGTGGTCAATGATCTCCCACCATTAAAAACTTCCTAGGGTCCACCGTAATGGTTATTAACCATCCAACCTATTGAATTTGCCTTATTGGATCTGCTTTATTTTTTGGATAATGTCCTGAAATGATATGGAAAAACAGATGGACGATGTGGATATTGAATATAGTTGTCTTAGTTCAATCCGACAGCGCATAGCTTAGGACCCTATACAAAGGAAACCTATTATGTGCACTTCTTTTTTGAGACTTTATGAATTAAAAGTGTGCATTAAGGTCTTTTTTAATAATCCCTGAAGTTTTATTGAAAAATTCAACCATTTTCTCAATGTTTCCCAATGTTTCCCAAAAAGTGCGATAAATTATGCGATACAAACGATATATCCCGTGCGATCACCGATATGTATCTATATCCCAAGGGTGCGATACATTGCGCGATACCGATATTTCGAACACTGTTTGGCACCATGGATTTGAGGGGATTTCAAATCCCCTGGTTGTTTGGCACCATAAAGCCACTGGGGGTTTCAAATCCCCTCAAAGAGGGGGTTTTAAATCCATGGTGAGAGCTTGGATTACATCTAAAATCCTTCCTAGAGTTGCATGTGTAACATGTGTGTCACTAGACTATTAATCTATTGGACACATGGCCTACTAATGATATTCCAAAATAGTTAGATTATCAATTGTATCACTATAATTACTTTAATACGATGATTAGCGCCTTCCAAACATTGTCCATGTAAATCAATGGTTAAAAATCGTTGGTTAGTCACTTAGACGTGATCTTGTGCTTGTGGCCCGTCCGAGACTTGGAATTTCATCATTTTTGGGCAAAGTATATATTTCAGCGGGCTTATTACATCCATTGTGTCAAACATTACATAAGTTCACTAATTAGAGATATTAAAGTTGATTTAGTAATTAAATTCAAACCCTTGTAAATATACCATGCATAGCTACTTTTGGATTAAAGTTGATTCTGAATCCAGGGTGCCAAACACAATAGGAGGATTTCAAATCCAGGGGGTTTCAAATCTAGGGGGTTCCGAATCCACGTCACAAATAGGCCCTTAGAGATAGATTCATAAAGTAACAAAGGGGAGGAGATAATTGAGAAGTGTCATGTCTTTTATCAATTTTGGGGTGGGTACTTCTCCTAGAGGCAAGGCAAAGGGCAGAGGGGAATGATGCCAATTGCTTAGGGATGTGCATTAGCGGGATGAGTGTTATAACTTGCATGAGTGGACTGTCACACCATCATAAATATGTTCAAAACCACAAAAGGTTCCAAATATTTGGGATTTTTCCACATTTTTTCCAGAATTTGTTGAGACAAAATTTGACCGCTACACCCTCGTATCGCCTGTTATGGCCGATACTCGTATCAGTTTCGACGGGCACCGATACGCCCATTGAAACTGACACGGCACACCTTGGTATTGGGTGATATATCGGCCGGTACTATTGATACTGCAAACAATAGATGTCCCCAAAATTTCCCATACCGGTTGCCCTTACCTTTTTGTTAGATCTTGTTAAATGTGGAATATTGCTTGTAGTTGTCCATTTTTGATGAATCTATAGGCACATCAGAGTGGGGAGATGTTAGGGATGACTGACCTAAGATGGGTCCCACTACGTCAACGATTAGGTAAGCGAAAAGCAGGCCAATCTTCTATGGGTGTACCATTTCTGTGTCAAACAAAATGCCATTTCTCTTGATTGAGCATCACATGATACTCTTTAACTAGACAACATAAAAATTCCAACTATTGACATGCTTCAAGCCTTAGATGTTGGAACTACCATTGTTTATAACAAGCTTGAGCCAGGTTACTCATTCTTGTTGATTTGGGTTTTGAGTGAAACTCTAACTCCCCATGTAAAGATTATCTTATTTTGCATATCTTTGGTTGCTTAAATTTATTGCTATTCTATATGCAGATGTTGCTTCAAACTGGCTAGCTTGTTTCCCTCTGTCAGCGCGAACACATGTTTATGACTCTTTCTTTGTTAACGGACCTTCAACTGAAACTGTTCAGGCTCTAGTTCCTTTTCTAATGCAAAATGGAACAAACGAAGATGTAGATCTCGGTTCTGTTTGCTCAAATGCTGAAAGGTACTAGCTAATACTATCTATGAGTGTATACTTGTTGAATTTCTATTTAGTGTTTCTTTTGAAATTTTGAAGTCCAAAGACTATATATGTTTCTGTTATAAAACTGCCTCCATCTCATGCGTGGGGGGTCCTGTTGCAGGGCTGTAACCACATCTTTATTTGGTGGTACAAATTGATAAACTTTACCAGCATTTAGAATGATTTTCTCTGTCCCTGTTGTCATTCTTGGATCCATTCATTTGCCATGTTTCCTAGCAACAGTCGTGTATTATTAACGACATTTTTTGCTGTCCATTTTGACAGGTTACTGGTATCATGCTTGCTTGAAAATGAGGGAGTACATTGCATAGCTAGAGAATTTGGTGACTCATTCGCAAATGAAGAAGATGCTAGCGAATGGTTCAAGCCAGACAAATTAACCTTCATATCTAGGGTGGCACAACTAGTTGCATCTATTCCTGACAAAGCAAGACCAAAAGCAACAATTGCACTTTCTTCACAGTATCCTCAAGTTGTTCACTTAGAAACGTTTCCTGAAATTCTACAAAGTAACTTGGTAATTTCTTCAAAAATTAATTCCTGTTCTGATCATATTGTTCAGAAATATGCGTTGCCCTTTGACATCACTCATGTTGATGGTGGCTGACAGTTCTTGTGGTAACAATGTCTTAATTTTGTGATAATTGTGCCTTTTAGATTGACTTTGTTTTGAGAGAGAATTCCTACCCATCTTTTTCATTTTTTCCCTTTTGATTAGTAATTCCTCCCTACCTAAGCATGCTGGATACAAACATAGTATGTTTGGGATTTGGTCTTTACAAATTATGTATCTTTGGAGGTTCTTTCCACTAGAAAGTTCTCGACTATTACTCGAAAGGGACATGCAAACTAATTGTGATGGGAACTTGAATAGTTTAATCATTGATCTAGACCGTCCATTTGGTCCAATGCCTCTCTTCATGGACTACCGAGCCAAAGTCTTACTTATTGGATGATCCTAAGTTCCTAACCATTTGATCGATGGATTATGAAATGGATGGTCCAAATATCTTATGACAGAAAAGGCTGAATCATCAAACGAAATGGAAATGGTGTACAGATATGTACTGTACCATTGTATTGCGTTGTGGCATCTATGCCTTTGAAGATTCCCAATCTCTAGATATTGGTCCATTTTTTGGATTCATTGTGATCTGATCTTTGGTTACGAGTGATTTTTGACATGCAGAGGTGATCATACGATGATTGGTGGGTGTTAGAATATTTGCATGCTATATGGTGTGTTGGGGGTAGTGCGTGGTTGATCAGGTAGAGATCTAGTGTGTATTAGATCTGAATTCTGAATCCTTGAGGTTATTTGCGGCTGTTTTCTGGTGATGTTTGCAATGAAAGGAATTGATTTGTCACAAGCTGGGCATGATTGGGGGATTGTAGAGATATATGGAGTAATGTATTATAAATGTTGTATAGTCATGCAGAGTGCCACACTCCTTTTCTATTATTAATAACATACAACATGTTAGTCATATTAGACTAACACACAAGATTAAACCCTAATTCTCTCTCTCTCTCTCTCTCTCTCTCTCTCTCTCTCTCTCTCTCTCTCTCCCCTATTCTTCTTCTCATTCCTCTGCTTCATTTCAACTACATATATATGGAAAAAGTCCATGCGGTAGAGCTTCTCAGGAATCATTTTATGGTCAATCTCTTGGAAAACCGACAGCTATATCAAAAAGGTCCATTGTTTGGATGGTTAGATCATCCAATTTGCATGATTTTGGCATGGTGTCCCATTAAGAGTGGGTTGGACCATATGTGGTTGGTCCAACTCGATGCTTTGGATTCCCCACATATCCAGTACATCTTATTTGCAACGACAATGGGGTGCAATGCAAACTAGCTTTATATCATCACTCCATTTCAATACCACATTATGTGGGACTGCCTATTTGTTTGATTTATTTTTACATATGAAAATAATGTTTTACCTTCTGCGTATTAAGATATAAAAATCGAAATTAATAGTACAAAACATTTTCATGGACTTGAAACTCTTTATAACAGTACAAGATTTCCAGGTGTTTGACTGACTCTTTTTTTTTTTTTTTGGGTTCAATCTATAAATTTTCCTTCTTTTCACATTTCTCTGGTTTGTTGTTTATCCTCGACAATGGTGTTTTAGCATGTTCTTCAAGCAGGTCACCATTCAACTATTTGCCGCGGTAGGAGAGCAGACTACAAAATTTCATAACAACCCGGATGCATTGGACAAAACTACTGTGGATGGAACCTTCTTATTTGCTGGTGAAATGTTTGCACGCATTTGTCGGCGAGGCTTTGCAGGTGTTGTGAGATTTATAATGCATCAAAGTTGGAACATGAAATAGTCTTTTCTCCAGAATTGTGTTACAATTTGTAGAAAGTTATTTATCCATTAAGAGAGAGAAAATGATGCAAGACCAATGCATGAACTCGAATAATGTGAGAGATCAATCAACAAATTTAAATTAATTAATGAAAACTACAAATCTTGCTACCATCATCACAAATATCAAGATTCTAAGAGGAAAACATGTATAGTTTAAGCCTAAATTGCCAAGCATCATCCTATAAGACCATTAAACATGAGAAACTACGATCTAATGGATGTAGAAACATCCACATAGCATAGGGTTAGGCATATTGTAAAGGGGAAGGTCTAATACTACCTAGGGTTTACTAGATTTGGGTGTGGGTGAGGCTAGGGTTAGAAAAGTTTGGGGAAAAGGGTGAGATTAAAGTTAAAGTGGGGAATTGAATGAAGGGATTAGAGGATTTAGGTATTAGGAGATAAGAATTAGGGTTTTGAATGTAGGGTATTTATGGATTTGAGGTTAATTGAAGGATTCGAAAATCTAAGGTTTGAGAATTTGGGGAAAATTGGTAGATTTGGGATTTAGGGTTATGGTTAGGGTTTATAGCCAGGAATAAATGGGGTTTTATTGTCAGGGTAGTGGAATGCTAAAGAGGCAAGGGATGGGACTGTACGGCTAGCCCTACGGGTGCACACGTGTAGCCTAGGTAGGGTTGGGTTTTTGGTTCGAAGGTTCGGCTTGTGATGGGGACATTATGCACACACATGCACACACGCCACCTCTCCTATGCACATACGTACGAAGGAGGGCCCCACCGTTGATCTGGCTCGATGATGACATCCAGGGAGGGCCTTCTAGTTAGAAGACGAAGTTTTGATTCAAAAGAGTGGGCCCGATAGTCAAGAAAAGCCTAACATGGGATCTCATGATTGTGGACACTAATCGGATTAAGTTCATATTTTAGGTTTTGATTATTTATGTTATTTAGAATATCATGAACGCTTTAGATTTCTTTGGTTAGTTTTTGTTTTGGTTTACTTCATCACCAAGTAATAGGTTGCGCACATGGCGCGAATTTTGGGGTATAGGGTTTTCCCTATAAATAGGCACCCCTTGTAGTTTTTCTGATTCATTGAAGTTTAATAAAAATTCCTACAAGTTTTTTTCTACTCTCTGAGTTTCTGAGTTGTGGAAAAATTCAAGTGGGTGCGAAATTCTTCCTTTTCGAAGGGCTAACTACCTTGGTGCGAAGCCACATCTATCCTCATCCGCCCCTATCATTTTCCATCCATATCTCTCACCTTTTACAGCCATCCTCGCCTTGAATCCATCAGTTTTGTAGCGGATCTTCTCCCTACAGCTAGTTTCCAAAATCTGGCCCTACAGGAGGGTTGGAACTTCGGCGGAGCACTGCGCACAGCCCGTACCTTGGATCGCTCTGAAACTTTGGCGGTTTGGAGCCCACCCCTGGCCGACCAGGGCCAAGGAATCGGTTTCAGGGTGTGGGACCCGCTCGCACATGTGGCCAGGCTAGTACGCACGTGCGCCAGGCCTTGGCCAACTGTCCGTACGCGGGAATTGTCTTCCGGTTCAAGTTTTCTCTTATTTTACCCTCTCATACCTGTTTTTTCATAAACCCGAACCCTAGATTGCATTATCCTTAATTTATTTGCCCATTTCTTCACCCTAAGGTTCCTTGATTTGAAATTGGTGAATTCCTTGGATTAGGGATTGATTGTCATGCATGTCTGGATGATTTTTATTTCCCTTTGAGTATTGTTTGGTGCATAATTTTTATTGATCCAGCCCTAATATGTGTAGGCCTGGACCCACATAGATTCCCCTTAATTGAATGTTGGACTTTTGTGTGGGATATGGAATTTGTGTAATTGTTTCTGAACTAACGTGATCTTAAGCCTGAAATCTTGCACATTATATCTAAATTTCATGTCCTGCATCAAATTTGGTATCAGAGCTTAGGGTTCTTATAGGGGAATACATTACTTGTTTAGGGTTAGTTTATTTGAGTCCTTCATGCATCCAGTCCATCACATGTAGCTTTTAGGAGTCCATAGTCCCTTATTTTGTCAACTAAATTGCTGGATTTTAGTAACACTGCATAGTTCACTCATATAGAGTCTCATAGGATCATTTAGTCCTATTTAATTACATATAGTCGTCCTAGAAAGTCCTTAGGTGGAGTTAGCAAGTGTATGCCCACACGTACGGGTCGCGGTTTCGGTTTGCACCCTATACCAAACATGGAGCAACTGCAAGAAGTAGTGGCCAAGTTAACCTAGTAGGTTGATTCCCTGAGTAAGCACTTGGAACAGCGCATAGATCAGTGCCTTGACCAAATAGAGGCCTCCCTTGGGACAAACCCTACCATTAGGGAAGATGTTCAATCTCAGGCAGGTGGTCAGGAGGTTAGACCAAGGAATAGGGGCGGCCAAGGAGTTGGTGATGGGCGCGCAGCTGTGCACCCACCCCGTGAGGGATATCATGATCAATATGACCTAAACGCGCAACTCGTTAAGGGAGTTAGAGTAGATGCCCCTACATTTGATGACCACTTGGACCCTAAAGCCTTTCTAGATTGGTTGGCGGATATGGACCATTAGTTTGAGTGGTATGATATGTTGGATGCTCGACGAGTCCGATTCGCCAAGATGAAGCTTGTGGGCTAAGCAAAGAGGTTTTGGACGACAGTTGAGCGAAAGAAAGAAATAGCGAGGGAACTCCCAATAGTCCATTAGGGAGAAATGAAAGAAACGCTTAAAGAGAAATACCTCCCTTTCTCTTATCGCTTGCGGTTGATTGAGGAGTGGCAGTCTCTTCGACAGGGTTCCATGAGTGTTGCTGCCTATATTGAGAAGTTCGAAGAGTACTTGACTGGCTGCGAGGTCGATGAGGACCCCGTACTTACCCTTGCTCGTTTTAAAACGGGCCTCCATCCTGACATTAGGAGAGAATTGCTCGCTAAAGACGTAGACACTATTGAGCAGTTGTATCAAGTAGTGTTAGACGTCGAGCAATATCTCAAAGCGTCTGTGGGAAGGTGATTTGACTTTCGCAATTCTAGTGCTAAGGCCAACCCCTCTGGGGCTAAACCTAACACGGGATACCAAAACAAACCTTCCACCAATTTTCAGCGTAGGTCCAAGGATTATAAGGGTAAAGAAATTGCCGGGTCTAGTTCACATGGAAGTGGGGTCACTGAGTGTTTTAGGTGTCAGGGGTTTGGTCACTTTGCCCACTAGTGCGGCACGAGAGAGGGCACCAAAGTACTCCTTATTGATGGGCAAGTAGTAGTGCCCACAGAGAGTGATGGTGAGGAGGAGGAATATGAGCCAGTGGAAACCCCTAGTGACGATGAGGAGGGACCGCAAGAGTCTACGACCCTCACAGTTGTGCGTTGCGCCTTTGCTCAAGCCAAGAATACACAACGATTGGCGTCGCAACACGATCTTCTATACTTATGCAAAGTGTAGGGAAAAGAGCTGTAGGATGATCATGGATAGTGGTAGTTGTGCCAACGTGACATCAAATAACACTGAGCCGTCTGGGCTTAAAGCTAGAAGCCCATCCTCAACCCTATAAAGTTTCATGGGTTGATGATACTTCCATTCCAGTGTTACACCGATGTCTTGTTCCTTTTTAGTTTGGATCTTATAAAGACACACTTTGGTGTGATGTTGTTCCTATGGATGTTGGCCATATTATTCTGGATAGACCATGGCTCTATGCCAAGGATGTCACCATATTTGGTCGTTCAAATGTGTGCACATTCTAGTTTGAGGGCAAGAAGGTCAAGTTAAATCCTCTGCCACCCAAGAATACAACTGGAAAGGAGTCCACCACATAGTGGTGTGAGTGGCTCAAAAGAAGTGAATGAGTCGAAGTCCAAGTCCAAACCGCTCCATATTCTAAATGCCAAAGACTTTGAGCGAGAAACGGAGGCGGACGCGATGGTATATGCCCTTGTGGCTAGGGAGAGTGTACTAGAGACTAGCGTAGATTTACCTACCGAGGCCATTCAGGTAGTGCATGAGTTTCGTGATATCTTTCTTGAGGATCTACCGGATGAGCTTTCCCCTATGAGGGATATACAACATGCCATTGATTTAATCCCTGGGGCGACTCTACCAAACCTCCCGCATTACAGAATGAACCCAAAGGAGCATACTGAGTTGAAGAGGCAGATTGATGAGCTCCTAGAGAAAGGGTTTCATTCAAGAGATCATGAGCAGGATGTGCCGTGGCCCAGTGCCTTACACTTGCTACGACTACCAACCTGAATGAACAGAGAGAGGAGGAACGATGTGAGGTGATGTGGATAGGGCCATCAAACAAAATCACAGTCAAGTATCGGTTTCCCATACTGCGTCTTGATGACATATTAAATATGATGGCCAATGCTACTATCTTATAAAAAATTGACCTCAAGAGTAGTTATCACCAAATTCGTGTACACCCTGGTGATGAGTGGAAGACGACGTTCATGACAAAGGATGGGCTATACGAGTGACTAGTTATGCCCTTTGAGTTAACTAATGCCCCAAGCACTTTCATGCGTGTGATGACCCAAGTGTCGAGGCCCTTCATGGGGAAGTTCCTGGTCGTATATTTTGATGATATCTTGATTTATAACATGACCAAGAAGCAACCATTTGAGGCAGGTTTGTGGGATCCTTAGGGCCGAGAAGTTGTACGCCAACTTAAAGAAGTGTGCATTTTTGTCTAATATGTGATCTTCTTAGGTTTTATTTTGTCAGCTGAGGGCGTATCGGCGGATCCCGAGAAGGTCAAGGCCATCGTCAATTGGCTTGAACCCCACAATATTCATGAGGTGGGGTGCGCAGCTTCACGGCTTAGGCACCTTCTATAGGTGGTTCATTCGAGGTTTCAGTTTCATTATGGCTCCCACCACGGATTGTATAAAAAGGGAGAGTTTCAATGGACAAAGGCCGCCTCGAAGGCCTTTAAGGAGATAAAAGTCAAGATGACCGAAGCTCCAGTTACGCGACTTTCAGATTTTTTGAAAGCCTTTGAAGTCGCATGTGACACGTCAGGAGTCGGCATAGGAGGAGTGCTTAGTCAGGAAGGGCACCTTGTCGCTTTCTTTAGTGAGAAACTGAATAAGGCGAAACAAAGATATTCCACCTATGACAAGGAATTTTATGCGGTAGTGCAATCACGACGCTATTGACGTCAGTATCTATTGCTGTAAGAATTCGTCTTATTCTCAGATCACAAGGCCTTGAGATATCTGAACTCTCAGAAGAAATTAAACCCTAGGCATGTCAAGTGGGTTCAATTCCTTCAAGAGTATACTTATGTGCTTAAGCACAAGGCCGGTGTAGAGAATAAGCTTGCTGACGCGTTGAGTCGTCGAGTCGCATTACTCAACTCCATGAGCGTTGAAGTTACGGGCCTTGAGCGCATCAAAGAAGGGTATTCTGAGTGTCCAGATTTCGGAGTTGTGTACGCGTCGTTGTTAGAGAGTCCGTCAGGAGCTAACAATGAGTATTTGATTTTAGACGGATATTTGTTTATGAGTGACCGCTTGTGCATACCACACACCTCCCTCAACGATTTTCTTGTATGGGAGTTACATTCAGGGGGGGGGGGGGGGGGTCGCGGGTCATTTCGGTCGAGACAAGACCATTGCCCTAATGGAGGATAGGTTTTATTGGCTAAGCTTCAAGCGAGACGTGGCCAAAATTATAGGGCAGTGTCGTACTTGTCAACTGGGAAAGCAAAAGAAACAAAATACAGGATTATACACACTTTTGCCAGTTCCATTCATCCCTTGACAAGACATCAGTATGGACTTTGTGCTTGGACTTCCCAAGACTATTTGTAAACATGATTCCATATTTGTTGTCGTGGACCGTTTTTCTAAGATGGCCCACTTCATTCCTTATTCCAAGACCTCCAACGCATCTCATGTTGTCAAACTGTTCTTTAGTGAGGTCATCAAACTGCGTGAGTTACCAAAAACTAGTGTCTGACCGTGATGTGTGATTCATGAGTTACTTTTGGAAGACCCTATGGCACATGATGAATACTAGGCTCCAATTTTCTTCTGCCTACCACCCTCAGACTGATGGTCAGACTAAGGTGGTCAATAGGAGCCTAGGGAGTTTGCTCCGATGTTTAGTGGGGGAGCATACCAGGACATGGGACACCATACTACCTGTAGCTGAGTTTGCATTCAATAGTTTTGTCAATAGGTCCACAAGTCTGAGTCCTTTTGAGGTCGTTATTGGTTACAAGCCTAGGAAGCCTATTGATCTTGTCCCTATGTCAGTCCCATAGGCCATCAGAGTCTGCAGAGTCTTTTGCGCATCACATACATTCGTTGCATCAAGAAATCAGGCGAAAGATCACTACTAGTAATGAACATTACAAATTTTCTACAAACCAACATAGATGTTTCAAAGAATTCAATATTGGGGACTCTATGATGGTCCGCATCAGGCCCGAGTAGTATCCTCCAGGGGCCACTCGTAAGCTACACGTGCGTAATGCTGGACCCTTCAAAATTATAAAACGAAACGGTCTCAATGCGTATGAGGTAGATCTTCCACCTTCCATAGGAATTAGTTCCACATTCAACGTGGATGATCTAGTTACTTTTCAGGGGACCGCTAATACTTTGTCTGGCCCTTCACCCACCCATCCTGATTCCCCAGATTTATCCCTTGATCCATGACTTCTTCTCAACCTTTCTTCCTAGCCTCTTCCTCCCATACCTAACCTTTGCACACCCAGAGAGGAAATAGATGATATCCTGGACCATCAGATAATTTCAACGTCGGACGGCGGGTTTCAAAAGTACCTGGTTAAATGGAAGTCACGCTCAGCTTCAGACAGCACGTGGCTTACTGAGGAGGAACTTCAGAGACTTTATCCTGACATCCTGGAGTGGTTCGGGAGTTTTATTTCGCTAGTGGTGAAATCTTCGCAGCCTGGGAGAGTTGATGGGGACATTATGCGCACACGTGCACGCATGCCATCTCCCTTGCGCACATATGTACGAAGGAAGGCCCCACCGTCGATTTGGCTCGATGACGACGTTCAGGGAGAGCATCTTAGTTAGAAGACGGAGTTTTGATTCAAAAGAGTGGGCCCGATAGTCAAGAAAAGCCCATCATGGGATCTCATGATCGTGGCCCACTAGTCGGATTAAGTTCATATTTTAGGTTTTGATTATTTATGTTATTTAGAATATCATGAACGCTTTAGATTTCTTTGGTTAGTTTTTGTTTTGGTTTACTTCATCACCAAGTAATAGGTTGCGCACATGGTGCGAGTTTTGGGTATAGGGTTTTCCCTATAAATAGGCACCCTTTGTAGTTTTTTTGATTCATTGAAGTTTAATAAAAATTCCTACAAGTTTTTTTCTACTTTCCGAGTTTCTGAGTTGTGGAAAAATTCAGGTGGGTGCGAAGCCCTCCCTTTTCGAAGGGCTAACTACCGTGGTGAGAAGTCACATCTATCCCCATCTGCCTCTACCATTTTCCATCCATATCTCTCACTTTCTACAGCCATCCTTGCCTCGAATCCATCAGTTTTGCAGCGGATCTTCTCCCTACAGCCAGTTTCCAGAATCTAGCCTTGCAGGAGGGCTAGAACTTCGGCGGAGCACCGCGCACAACCCGTAGCTCGGATTGCCCTGAAACTTTGGAGGTTTAGAGCCCACCCCTGGCCGACCAGGGCCAAGGAATCAGTTTTCGGGTGTGGGACCCGCTCGCACGTGCGCTAGGCCCTGGCCCACTGTTCGTACGCAGGAATTGTCTTCCGGTTCAGGTTTTCTCTTATTTTACCCTCTCATACTTGTTTTTTTTTATAAACCCTAACCCTAGATTGTATTATCTTTAATTTATTTACCCCTTTTCTCACCCTAAGGTTCCTTGATTTGAAATTGGTGAATTCCTTGGATTAGAGATTGATTGTCATGCATATGTGGATAATTTCTATTTCCCTTTGAGTATTGTTTAGTTCATAATTTTTATTGATCCAGCCCTAACATGTGTAGGCCTGGACCCACAGATTCCCCTTAATTGAATGTTTGGACTTTTGTGTGGGATATGGAATTTGTGTAATTGTTTCTGAACTAACGTGATCTTAAGCCTGAAATCTTGCACATCATATCCATGGTATGCCAAAACGGTTACGTATCGGCCGTAACGGCCGATACGTAACGGTAACGGTGTGAACCGTTATGCGTTTCGGGGTCGTATCGGCCGTTACGCAATTTTGTACCCGTATCGGCCGATACGGGACCGTTACGGGGCGTATCGGCCGTTACAGGGCCGTTACGGGCCCGTATCGGCCGAATTTTGGCTATTTTTTTGAAAATTCGAAAAATCATTTTTTAATGGTTCTTTTGCTGTTTTAATGATGCCATATGATGTGTTAATCATTGTAGAACATGTTAATGTGCATTTTACAGATTTTGGGTGCCATTTTATATTTTTTAAATATTTTTTTCTATTTACGCATGAATTTTGGCCCCTTTTTTTAAAATTCGAAAAATCAATTTTTAATAGTTGTTTGCTGTTTTAATCATGCCATATGATGTGTTAATCATAGTAGAACATGTTAATGTGCATTTTACAGATTTGGGGTGCCATTTTATATTTTTTTATTATTTTTTCTATTTCCGCATTTATTTTGCCAATTTTTTGAAAATTCGAAAAATCATTTTTTAATGATTCTTTTGCTGTTTTAATGATGCCATATGATGTGTTAATCATAGTAGAACATGTTAATGTGCATTTTACAGATTTTGGGTGCCATTTTATAGTTTTTTAATATATTTTTTCTATTTACGCATGATTTTTGGCCCCTTTTTTGAAAATTCGAAAAATCAATTTTTAATAGTTGTTTTGCTGTTTAATCATACCATATGATGTGTTAATCATAGTAGAACATGTTAATGTGCATCTTACAGATTTGGGGTGCCATTTTATATATTTTTAATTTTTTTTTCTATTTACGCATGAATTTTAGCCCTTTTTTTGAAATTTGAAAAATCATTTTTTAATGATTCTTTTGCTGTTTTAATGATGTCATATGATGTGTTAATCATAGTAGACACGTTAATGTGCATTTTACATATTTGGGGTGCCATTTTATATATATTTTATATTTTTTTCTATTTACGCATTTATTTTGGCCCTTTTTTTGAAAATTCGAAAAATCATTTCTTAATGATTCTTTTGCTGTTTTAATGATGCCATATGATGTGTTAATCATAGTAGAACATGTTAATGTGCATTTTACATATTTGGGGTGCCATTTTATATTTTAAATTTTTTTTTTTTTTCTATTTACGCATGAATTTTGGCCCTCAAAAATAATTGCAAACACCTAAATGTAAGATATTTTCATATTACATTCATTCTAATATATCTATCATTGATAGTAAGTTAGAAAATTAAATATATAAATTTTGTAGTCAAATTTAGGTTATCTGGTTCATAAATTCATCAGACAGTCCGATACAACTTCTCACCAAAGAGTGGACCGTTACACCACCATAAACATGTTCCAATTTATAAATGAATGCATATTTGGAATGCTTAGAATATTCCGGATTTAATCCATATTTTTTCATATTTTTTTGGCAAAAAAAATTTTTTGCGCCGTTACGGGCCGTTACGCCCCCGTATCGCCGTTACGCCCCCGTATCCGTATCGGTTTCGGAGGGCACCGTTACGCCAACCGATACCGATACGGGACACCTTGATCATATCTGAATTTCATGTCCTGCATCAGCTTGTGGAGGAAGGTATAAGGGAGGAGAATCGGATGGATTATGGAGAAAGGGTGAATCAGAAAAGAAGAAATTTGAAGAAA
>JAJHSJ010000005.1:70619442-70702216 GCA_021015155.1 Magnolia officinalis
AAAGGAGAGGTATTTTCGTCCTGAAAATGGGTCTTCGCACGTGGAGGTCTAAGTGCAAAAGAAGGTTTGTCTTCTTCATAAAAAACAGCTGGCTAAAAGGTGGGGTCCACAGTCCTAAATTTCTCATGTTACAACCCTTTTTGGAAGTGGATTGGCCGGTGTACCACACACCAGCTATATAGCTATAGAGTTGGTGTATTGACGTCAGCAAGTTCTGTGAGTCCCATCACGAGGTATGTGTTATATCCAAACCGTCCATGCATTTGGCGATATAGTCTTAAGTCTTGAGATGAAAAATAAGACAGATCTAAATATCAAGTAGACTACATTGCAAAAAACTGTAGGGGATGGAACGTATACCAGAAGTTTCCCATCAATATAAATTTATTTTTCCTCTTCATCAATATATTTTTGACCTTATTAACGGATTAGATGAAAATAAATATTATGGTGGCCCTACAAAATTTTTAACGGTGAAAATTATCATCCTCTCTGTTATTTCTAATGTGGTAAATTTAAGCTTTGGATATGATTAATTTTTTTGTTTAATGCTCTAAAATGATCTTGAAAAAAGGATGAACCGTATGGACATAATAAATACATCATTGTGGGCCATGTAACTTTGATCTTATTTAAACCGTTCGTACCACTTGGATCTCGAGGATCGTCGGCGCTCGTCTTCGCACAACGGAAGCAGATAGCTGGTATACCTCACGCCATAGCTGGTATACCTCACGCCACGCATATAGTTGTTGCAGTGATGTCAGCAAGTTATGTGGATTTAATCATTAGGTATATATTATATCCAAACCGTTCATCTATTTGACAAACTAGTCCGAAGACTTAAGGTGAAAAATAAGACACATCTAACAATCAAATGGACCAACCTGCAAAAAGTAGTAGGGATTGAACGTCTACCCTTGAAACCCTTTTTGTGATCACAGAAAGTTTTGGATTAGTATGAAATTTTTTTTTCCATCTTATTTCATGTCTTTGTTAACGTATGAACAGATTGACCGGAAAATAAACGTTATGGTGGGCCTACGAATTTTTTAACGGTATAAATCGTTATCTCAGCTGCTATTTGTAGTGTGGGCCAGATTATCTTTAGATGCGATTCATTTTTTTTAATAATGCTTTAAAATAATTTCTAAAAATAAATGAAGGGTGTAGATATAATAAACACATTACTGTGGGCCAATGTAACTTTGATTTTCTGTGGACCGTTCGTACAACTCGGAGGTCGAGGAGCGAGAGGCTCGTCTTCACACGACACGTACTTAAAGCAGCTATATTCTTTAGCCAATCTGCTTCCACAGCCAACACGTCGCATTTATGAAAATATTCATTAGCCTAACAGGCCGGTCACATCGTGATGATCAAATGCAACATAAACAAGGGACGCGGCTCGGCTAATGACGCTGCCACCAGCCAAGTGGCTAGTTGTCGGTGCTATTTCGACCTGACTGTGACGTATGTGTTTTAAAGATAATTTTAGGGCTTGATCTAAAAATGCCGTAGATCTAAATCTCAGGTAAACCACACCGTGGAAAACAGTAGTGATTGAATGTCCACCGTTAAAAACCTCCTAGGCCCACTGTAATGGTTTTTTGACATCTAACCTGTTGATCAGGTCATGCAGACTTGGATGAAGGGAAAATATATATATATATATATATATATATATATATTATATATATATATATCAGCTTGATCTAAAACTTTTATGGCTTCCAAGAAGCTTTTAATGGTGGGGTGTTCTATTCAACACTATGCGGCACACTTGAGATTTAGATCAACTTAATTTTTAGTCTCATACTATAAAATGACAGGGAAGAATGGGTGGACGGCATGGATGAAACACATACATCATGGTGGGGCCCACAGATCACCTACCACTAGTCATTGGCTAGTATCAGGGATAGTAGCCAATCCGTTTTCCGTAATCAGGGCCATCCACTCTCAATGAGCCTCACCAAGGACGCGGATTCTAACCAGAAGTGGGCAGTTCCGTAGGCGATCCCACTATGATTTGTCTGTTTATCTACGCCATCCATCCCTTATCTCATATCATTTTTAAAGCATGTGGATGAAAATGAGACAGATCCAATGTTAAAGTGGACCACACCACGGATGACCCTCCCATTTCATGGGAACGGATTGGCTACTCCCCTGCCACCGTCCCCGTGGCTGGTGGTCGGTGCTCTGTAAGCCCCATCATGATGTATGTGTTTCATCACTTCCGTTTATCTATTTTTAAAGATCATTTTAGATTTTAATCCCAAAAACGAGAGGAATATAAATCTCAGGTCGACCACACCCCAGGAAAACAACATTCATTGGATATCCACCATTAAATTCCTCCTAAGGCCCACTGTACTTTTTATTTGACATCCAATATGTTGATTAGGTCATGAAAACCCAGATGAAAGGAAACAAAAAAAAAGGAAAACGAAGGAAAACTTGATCCAAAACTTTTATGGCTCTCAAAAGGTTTTTAATGGTTGACGCTCATTCAACACTGTTTCCTGTAATGTGGTCTACTTGAGATTGGGATATATCTCGTCTTTCCTCTCATACCATAAAATGATCTATAAAAAAAAATGGATGGCATGGATGAAACACATACATCATAGTGGGGCCCACATAACCAACATCAGCCATTCGCTGGTGGCAGGGGAGTAGCCAATCCGATCCCGAATTTCTGCTTTGCTTTTTTTTTTTTTTTTTTTTTTTTTTTTTTTTTACTTGTTAGTACACCCCACTGTCAGTTCACACTTCACTGTTAGGGTCAGTTTGGGCAGTGGGGATTAGAAGGGCTTAGGTGGGGATGGGATTCATATGGTATTGTGCCAATTCCACCTTGTTTGGGACGAATGGAATGCTTGGAATTACATAAATGGAATTGCATGGGTCGTGTGCTAATTTCACTCAATGTTTGGAAAGTTGTGTAGGTCCCAACATAATGTGTGGGCTATATCCACACCGTCCATCCATTTATTGAGATATTTTAGAGCATGGGCCAAAAACTCAGGTAAATTTAATGCTCAAGTGGACTCCACCATAGAAATCAATAGGGATTGAATAATTACCATTGAAAACTTCTTTGGTGCTACATAAGTTTTGGATCTATCTGATTTTTAGGCCCATGCCATAAAATGAGGTTACGAAACAAATGAACAGTTTAGATATAACACATGTATGTTATTCTAAGTAATTTCAAATGATGGTGGGTATATTCATTCAATGTACCACCTAATTATCAAACAAAGTAGGGCATTAATTTAATCCCATGGTAACAGGGGCAACCTCTGCCATGAGTAATAATTATGTTTTTGAATCCCATCCCCACCTAATCCCTTCTAATCCACTGCCCAAACTGACCCTTTAAGGCCCTGTTTGGGCAACGGGATTAGAAGGGATTAGGTGGGATTGGATTCATCTGGTTCCGTGCTAATTCCACTCCATGTTTGGAAAAGCTTGGAATTAGATCAGATGGAATTGCATTGGGTCCTGTGCCAATTTCACTCAATGCTAGCAAGTTGTGTAGGTCCCACCCTGATGTGTGGGCTATATCCACACCGTCCACCCATTTTTTGAAATTATTTTAGAGCATGGGCCAAAAATCAGGTAATTTTAAAGCTCAAGTGGACCCACCACTGAAAGCAACAGGGATTGAATATTTACCATTGAAAACTTCTCTGGGGCCACATAAGTTTTGGATTTACCTCATTTTTTGGCCCATACCATAAAATGAGGTTACAAAACAAATGAACGGTTTAGATATAATACATGTGTGTTATTCTGGTAATTTCAAATGATGGTGGGTATATCCATTCAATGTACCACCGTATTACCAACAAAGCAAAGCATTAATCTAATCCCATGGAATCAGGGGACAATCCCTGCCCTGGGTAATAATGATGTTTTTTTTTAATACAATCTCACCTAATCCCTTCTAATCTCGTTGCCCAAACAGGGCCTTAGCCACCCCCACTTAGGAATTGATACCACAACCTCGGTGTTGATGCTTTGTGCATTTAACACAGCCAGATATATTATTCATTTATTTGATGTGGTCCACTTCAGCGTTACATCTGCCTATTTCAGCCTATTTCACGCACATTGTTTCAAATGATATATAAGAAATGGACCACACTGAAAAACAGATAAATCACAGTCGATTTCAAATGATATATAAGGAATGGACCCACAGAAAAACAGATAAATCACAATCGGCCTACTGTCCGTATGTGGTAGGACGCAATCAGCGTCCCTCAATGGTGGCTGTCAATTAATATTGATGTTGCATATCACAGGATGCACCTGTAGAGGTGTACCTCGTGTGCCTGTATTTTCATGCGACATTAATACAAAGGGACCTGATTGATGACTCTCTGCTTTTCAACAATAAAGTCCTGTGTTTGAGTACAACGTTGGTAGGTGTGGTGTTAACACACGATACAATATCAAGTATCCTAGATGTGTTGTATAACATCTTCAAGTATCACACATGAGCCATTTAGTAGGAAATGTACACGTTTACACATTTTCAAGTGAAAAATGTGTTTGGTATACTGTAGAAGTAAATGAGTATAACTAACCTAGTGAACTCAATTGATTAAAAATTTAGTCAAAAGAGAACATTTAATGCCCACTAAGGACAGAAGGAATCCCAAGATGAAATAGACACTTTAAATCTACCAATGAAAGATGTAATGTCATGTAAAATTTTCATTCAAAAACCTTATAGTGTCGACCAGCAGAGCTGTCAAAAAGCTGTACTAGCCTAACTAATTGTCCTAGTAAAACCAGAATTGACGATTTTTTTATAATTATAGTCAAATACCTATTAACACTAATCACGAATGGATAGCATTGTGAACTTAACTAGTCCTAACACCAGTTGACAACCCCGAAAAATCTCGCGCATTTGTGGTCCAATAAACTCGAAACTATAAAAAGACTTTTGTCTTATAAGGGTTGATATCCTTGTGGATATTGAGCCAAAATGACGTCTAAAATCACTCAACATTAGCCCGCGAGCCGAGTGCATGGAATATGCGAGTGCCTTAAGTGATAATATAAACTTAAGTGAAATAACCACCATTTACTCTTTTCCGAAGTTGTAGCTTTCGAACCATTAAATGGTGACCAAATTTAGGACACTAACATAAATTATTACCTAACACCCATTCGTATAGTTGTAACCCTGATTGACGCTTGGTGACCGTCAGTCTAAGTTAGGACCTTCCCCATCGATCGACACGCCTGATCATCGAATAGTTCTATCTAAACATAGATCTCTTAGTGAGACACATATTCATTATCTTAGATTGACATGTACACCTCCCAGTAGGTCCCAATAGTTAGAAACAACCTCTCATATGGTTAATATAATGAATAATGGGCTATTGGGGCCATTTTCACCCATTCTGGCACTATATATAGCCTTTTATTTCACACACACTCTCCCATACGAAAATTTATACCCTTATAGTGAAGAGAAAGAGAGAAAGAGGGGAAAGAAGAAGAAGAAGAGTGTGAGAAGAAGATCGATTTAGTGACGCTATCCTTCTCCTCTTTGATTTACATGTTAGGCATCTATGGATCCTTCATCGGAGTCCATTTGGTGATGATTAGACTTAAGTGTTAAGTCATATTTGTGTGTCTAAATCATATAGGTTAATTTTTCTCAAATCTTACATACTTGTTTAGGTTTTAACGATTTTTCACTAAACCCTAACCCCCGAAACAATCTAAGTCGGGCAAACCATCACAAAGTACGGACTATTACTCTTAGGTTACCTTTTATCAACCCTTGATGATCTCAGTTAATGATTCCTTATTTTTAATTGTTTATCGTAGGATAACATGGCTACATTATTGTTATTATTACAAACCTCGCTATTACTTGTTTCATATTGTTTACATGCTCGATTAAATGTTTGAATGAATAGGCTTACTGATTTTAAGGTTTATGCATAATCTCGGTAGGATTACTTGGTAATTATCTAGTTATTAGTTTGATGATTAGAATTGCCCTTGATGTTGGGTCAGTCAATAAATCATCTAAATTAAGGAGTGACTCGTATTGGGTTGGCCATCTTAGGCTTGTTCGATTAACCGGGGTCGAACACGGACAACCAATAGTAGTTGGATTACGTGAGATATTTTGCACCCAATGTTGGTTACATCAGGGTTCTCCCATGTTAATTAGATTAGTCTAATGTCCAGTTAATAATCTTATATTTACAATGTATGATAACTACTGATTGAATCTAGGATACCTCAATTTCCATTAAATGAGTCTACTTATAACAATTACCGCTATGATTCTATAAGACTCATGAGCCGAACATGGTAGTATTGGACACTGTGTTCGAGTTGTCGACCTACGTTGGGTTGATGAGCGTCCTTGTAGTGTCCATTAAGCAATGATAATAACAATTTATTGTCTGTATGCGATTGATTTGGGTAATGAACCCAAAACAGATTAAGGGACATATGTGAAGAGTCATTACGGCCGTTTCGAACCTAATGTTCCGATTGAAACTAGTGATACAATGGAGGTACTCTAGCTTTCCCTATATGCTGAATTAATAGGACTTAATAACTACCCGACTAATCATGCATGTCAATCACATTACACTAGACTAAATTATTGCGATTTATTGATGGAGTCGCATGTTGAGGGAGTGTTATCATTTGTGAAATAGGCGTTTAAGTTGCTCGTGGGGAGTGTTGGATTGTAAGGCTCATGGATCATTTTATAATGACATTCATGCACTCAACAAAAGTTACTTCATTTGTCAAAGTTGGACCAGGCATCACAGATATGAGCACTTTCAAAATATTGATCCCTACAACATAGGCTTGTGGTATGAACATTTCATGCTAATTATGGTCATGTGTGTGGATGTTCAAGTAGTCCTATCATTGATAGTTTTCATGTAAATATACAGCGGAATCAAATAAATATTCACAAAAATCATTTAATGTCCTTTAGGATCTCTCTTGTAAATCATGCCAATGTTTTTAAAATCAATCTAAATATAATGATGATTTACATATTATCTTCGTATAGTCAATCGCAATGAGAATAATTCAATTGTCCAAGTTAGGTCCCTCCCCAATATGTTCTAAGTAGAATGGGTCAAAGAGTTTTCATTTACACCTCCAGTAAGGCCAAGGAAGATACAAATTATCCAGATAAGTAGACTACACACAATCATACACATGTACAAAGAGATGGAGATTAGAGAAAACTCCCTAAGGTATATATAATATATATATATATATATATATGGAGGAATTAGGTTTTTAGGGGTGCACACAAGTATAGTGCTTTACCATACTATAAACTTGGTTTACCCTTGTAACATCCCAAATTTTTGTGACCCGAGTACATACTTGTGCCCAAGAATTCCGGATGTTAATAATGTAAAAATTGGATGCTTTAAAATCGCACCTTGTTTTTTTTAATATATAGATAAATCACATCCAGTTATATTCACGAAGGTAACTATTTACGAGAATAAAATCGACTGTATTTATTATTCCATTAAAGTAAAAAGCGTACAAATAATTCTTTAATGCCCTCTCACTGGGACCTTATTACATTATCAAAGTTTGCAACGGAAAATAAAGAAAACAATTCGTTGTATTATCCTTCTTCTTTTCTTTTCAAAAGAATCTTCCATAGAATGATTATCAGTTATATCATCAACCTGTAATTCACATACAATATCTGTATGGTTGGAGAGTGTCAATGCCCTACTCATAGTGGTGGTTGTTCCTTTAAAGTTTATAATATTTAAGTGATTCATAAGAATAACAGAAGGGTCTCGATACATCTCATACTCCACAAATACAGGTGGTATCGGTATGCGGAAATGTTCTATATGAAATGCATGCCTAGCAAAGTATGTGCGATCTATCACACTTGGCTAACATTACAATATGGAAAGTAGTTTAAAGATATCCGACTCGCTCCGCATCCCATATTACGGAGATTCGTCGGTGTGTCCAACGTTAACGTGGATTTATGCGAACATCTCAAGGCGACATAACAATGCAATTGGAAGATTTACATGATACGATTTGTTCATGGAGCAACTATTTGCGACATCTAATCATAAAAAGTGATGTAACATGCATGGAGGTTTACTTACATCGATTGTGCACCACTAGCCAACCCACAGAATTACGTGCCGACCAAGAGGGCCGCTACCCGAAACGTATTACGTCCACGATAATATATTGAGCACTAGTAGTGGGATTTCCAACATAATACTTGCATTATGTGATATTAATGCAATAATTAAAATTGCGCATCAATGGTTTGCATAGTGAAGATAAATGGCATTAAAACTTGAAATATGTAAGAAAGAGGTAATCAAATAAATTAAATTGTAAAATTTAAAGAAAAAACCCTCACATCTAAAGTCGAATCGTTCTCAACCAAGGCTAAGTGTTTATACACTCTCCTTCAAATCTCATCTTATCCTATATCACAAAATTTATAAGGTTAGGATTCAATCTAAGGTTATGTCTATGGCCTAGGTCTAGGGCTTAATTAATTATTTATTTAAGGAAAACTTGAATCAAGATATTAGGTAAACAAACAATTTAATTCATTCAACGTTTATCCTCGGCTCGCGAACCCCATAACTCTCCGAATGCCTCTGCTAAATTGACTCTACTCTCACTAATTCTCTGGGTACGCTGAACTCAGCTCGATCCTATACTCGAGTTAATGACTCAGTGAGTCATCGTCCCATGCACAACACCCGCACTCCTCTCTAACGCACTCGATTTCTCTCCATTTTCTTTCGTTTTCTTTCTTTTGAATCTAATTTTTTTTTTGGGGCGTTTATTTAAGTTGGAGGAGCATTATATAGGATTTGAAGTAGGCGTGTGTGACGGGAAATGTAAAAAAAAACGTTGAGTTTCATAACATGTGAGAATGGGTTGCGGTGATGCACTTGGACGTCCCACTCGAGTTGGGTTTTATGCATTCTCTCCCAACAATGGTTGATGATATTTCACAGGTTTATTAACATATGTGAGGTCCATCTATTGGTCATTCTGGATCTCCAGATCACACTGTAACGTCAATGTACATTTCCTGCTAAATTGGAGAAGATGGTGAACTATCCAGTGAAATATTTCATACCAAGCTATTTTCCCACATTCTGGTTTCAATGGATGGTCTAGATGAATGATACCATGCTTGCTGGACCCTCATATCAAATCTTCAGGTCCCCTAAGTTAGCGGTTCCATGTGAGAGAGGTTCATGCGAAAGTTGCACACCATAGGAAACTACTGAGGAAACGGGCTCGTTCCTTGTATGTCTATCCTATTTTCACTCCCATTTGGATTCAAAAACCTTCCTAGACTTTGGACCTTTATGTTGAATGACCCCTTTTCTGCATGCGGTCGGACTTAAGCTGCCTGGAATTGGATCTAGGTCGAGTTAAGTTTTCGGTTCGATCGGATTTACAGATCGACCGTGGCGGATTAGTTTCAGTTCAACGGTCACCGATACTTGATCAGAGCCACAAGTACACTGACATGTGTATGAAATTTTTCCTGATCCGAGGGTGTAATTGGGTCAGATTCTGACGGTCTGGAACCTTAAAATTGGCCCACAAGCGAACGACCCAAGTTCAATTTCTAAAGGTATTCGCGTTTCTCACACACTTCACTCTGAGCTCAAGTTGTGCGCTCCTGGGTACTATCTGGATTTGATTTCTGACATGGTTGTCAAGTCCAGCAAGGCGGTCATAACCGTATAGTTTCGCCGTCATCGGACTTTCGACGCGCGGTCCAGGTCCGATATGAAGTTTCAAAGTGTTCTCGAGAGCAACTAGGTTTAGAGATTGATCCTAGGTTTTTAAGTAACGTAGAATTAACGGCTCTACTCATTTTGGGTCTCACAGATCGTATTTAAAGTTATTCAAGCTAATTCTACTGATTATTCAGTTTAGTACTTAACTAAATTATGCCCTAATTATGACAGAATAAGGTCCTAAGGCAGTTCTATGCCCCTTTCTGGCACTTTTAAGTAGTATATTATTTTAATTATTTTGTTAGTAGTTTTTCATCAAGTCTACTTTATCCCTACCAAATTTCATTAGATTTCGTGTTGTAAAAAAATTCTAAAATTTCTCGAAGCAGCTGTCCAAACTGATGATTTTCAGACAATTATCGCAACAACCTATATTTAACTATGCTAAAAATTTAATTATATTTTCACTTATTTTTATATGAAACTATACTTATCAAGCTTCAATCTAGCTTTTGAATCACTTAAATCGGAGTTATAACGAAGGATATATGATTTTTTGAAGTTGGACTAACAGTACAAAAAATGGGCAGAAAACGGGCCACCTGGCCCGCTGTGGCCCGTCCGGCCTGGACGGCAAGACCTCACCGATCTGGCGATGGCATCGCCGGTCCCTGGCCCTTTTGGCGAGCCCTCGCCCCATGGGCGATGACATTCGCCCCCCCGGTGAAAGGTGAGATTTTGAAGGAAATGGGTCGAAAAGGGGATTTGAGACTTTGGAATTTAGTTCTGAGAAGTTAACAAGGTGTTATGATCGACCCAGTGCCTAAGAACATCTATTTTCAAGTTGGCAAAAATCCGAGACATTACATGCATCTTCCAACTAAAATTTTCTATAATGCACCCAATCGTATATCTCAACTTGTTAGACTTCAAGACCTTATACAGGAATTTGTGGTGCATCGCATATTTACATAGAAAAGTTGTAATCGGCCTTTGTTCTTGAACACTTGCCCGATAGATATTTCAATTGGATCTTCCACAAATTTCGAATATCCTTGATGATCTAAATTGACAAAAGCTTCATCAAATAGAGCGAAGGCAGTATACAATGATTTAGGAATATCTCCATTTTCTTCATACACTGGTATGGGTAAATTTAAGTTTATAGGCTACGGATTGACCTGCACAGATGGATCAAAAGACACATCATTGACGGATGAGATTTGGAGATTGCATTGGTTAGCTGTTCCTTGAAATTGATTGTTACTTGAAGGGCCACATATATTGCAATCGTCGAGTCCTCGATCATGATATCGATCATTACTTGATGGGTCAGGTATATCACAATCATCATTCCCTAGATCATGATGTGTATCGTTACATGAAGGGCCGCATGTATCACAATAGTCAAGTCCTCGGTCGTGAAATCTATCATTACTTGAAAGGCCAGGTATATCAGAATCATCGACTATCCAATCATTGCTTGAAGGCTGCAAATGAAGAGACAATAGGTTTGAATGTAAAGTATAATCTATGTTATTATCCTTAACGAGAGGACAACGCCTCACTTTGTCTACATACAATGGTATTTGTGTTGGAGGAGTTTGTCCACAGAATAACATATATGCTTCGAGATCTTCATTGTCTTTAATTCTATGTAGACAGAGGAATCCATGTAGTGCATCACTGTACACAACTTTAATTATCAAATCAAATTCATCCGATGCTGTATTCGTAATCTGATGCATTTTATCTAGAAGTTGCCGATATATAATATCATCACTCACAACAAATCCTTTTGAGTCTCCACCATTATAGGTAAACATTCTCTTGTCATATACACTCTCTCCATCATAATAGCATAATATAGGCCTATGACCCATACTCTTCGAATATTGGTTAATCTACGAAAAAATTGAATGGGTACAAGTTGTCAGAAATAAAAGATAATAGTTGTCGTCTGTAAAGGATCGTGGTTGTTATATACATTGGATCGTGGTTATCATCCACATTGTGTCATGGTTGACGACAACCACGAACCACTCAAAGGGTCGTGGTTTTCAACCAAAATGGGTTGTGGTTGGTGAACCACGACCCGTTGTGGATGACAATAAGGCAACAAGGACCAATTGTTCGTAATATCTAAAACCACTGTGGATGACAACCACAAACCACTCAAAGGGTCATGGTTATAACGAACAAAGGGTCATGGTTGTCATCCATAATGGGTCGTGGTACCTGTGTGAATGACAGCCATGATCCACTGGAAGGGTCGTGAATATGGCGAACAATGGGTCGTGGTTATCATCCATAATAGATCGTGGTTGGGATCCACCACCCAGTGTGTATGACAACCACGACCCTATCCTGTGATCTCGTAGTTCACATGCATATTGGATCGTGTTGTCATCCACGTTGGATCGTACTTGTCGACCACGACCCACTCTAGATGAAACCATGATCCATTGCTCAAAAAAGCCTTGATCCACGTCACATCTCGGGATTGTTCAAAACAGGTAACTTCTTCTGCACTCTGAAAACGTACAATTACTGATCCAAGGTCAAGGGACATTTTCGTTCGAAACATTTTATAAAGGTTGTTAGAAGACCACCCTCGGAATATTTGAGAGGTAGGACCATGAATTGAGGCCAGTACGAAGGGTCGTTGTTATGAAGCGCAAATGGTCCCCATTGTCATGAAAATGGGGCGTGGTTCAAATGCACAGTGGATCATGGTTGTTGTACACGTTGGGTCGTGATAATGAAGAACAATGGATCGTTGTTGTATCCAGTGTGAATCGTGGTTGTTAACCATGATCCATATTTCATGACAAGCACGACCCATCACAGCTGACAAGCACGACCCATGTAAGATGAAAACCACGACCCATATTACATGACAACCACAATCTATAACAACTGGCAGCCACAATCCATATAACGTCACAACCACGACCCATATCATCTGCCAACCACGACCCATGTAACATGATAACCACAACTCATGTGCATGTGAAAAGCACGATCCTTATAACATGACAACAAAGATCCAATGTGTATGTGAACCACGACCCATCGTCTAGGTCGTGGTTTTGACTCATTGAAGGGTCGTGGTTGTTGTAACTATCAGTGGTCGAGGTTTGAAAACGTGAAGTCGTGGTTTTCTACTATCAATGTGGAGGTTTGATCAAGGTGTGCCCTACAGTAAGCTCCCTTTCACGTGACAACCAAAACCCTCAGCTTCTCGACTCTGATCTTCCTTTACCTTAGCAAATGCCTACAGTAAAATAAAATACCAACCTCGTAGAGGAAGAAGCTTTCAGATGAGAGAAAAGATAAGGAGAAACAACATCCCTCTCTGGTAGTTGGTCCCTGGATCTTCACTTTTTTAGGAAAATGAAAGAAGAAGAAGAAGAAGAAGAAGGTCTGTAAAAGGTGAATAAAGGCGACATTTGGCCCTTCCCAAGCTCATAAATGCTTCCGTCCATGCCATGGGGCTGGTGTTCGGTGCTCTGTGGGCCCAACCATGATGTATGTGTTTCATCCATTCCGTTCATCTGTTTTTATAGATCATTTTAGGGCTTCATCCCAAAAAATGAGAGGGATATAAATTTAGGGTGGACCACAACATAAGAAAATAGTAGTGATTGGATTTCCACCATTAAAATCCTCCTAGGGCCCACAGTACAGTTTATTTGACTTCCAATCTGTTGATTAGGTTGTATAGACACAGATGAAGGGAAGAAACAAAGATTAGCTTGATCTAGAACTTTTATGGCCCCTAAAAAGTTTTTAATGGTCTATAAACGGTCATTCAACACTGTTTCCTGTAATGTTGTTTGCTTGAGATTGAGGTATACCTCGTTTTTGGACTCATACCATAAAATGATCTGCAAAAATATATGGACGGCATGGATGAAATACATACATGGTGGTGGGGCCCACGAACCACTGAGTGGGGAGTAGCTGATCCGTCACTTTATCGGAGATTGAAACAGAAGGTAACTTTGTTTCACTCCAGGACCGTATGACTTCTGAACCAAGGATATGGGCATTTTCATCTGAAACAATATCCAAAAGATGTCAAAAGGTCACATTAGGATATCTGGAACATTGTAACTCCCGAGGTAATTTGACCAAACTTTGAGGCCAGTACAGTCAAAATCCCATAATACAATGCCCCAATCTTCCACTCATTCTCAATGTTATGAGCTCTAATCGATGGGTTGCCCGAGATTGTGAGCTGAGGGAGGACTGATACATCCTCATTTATGAAATCAATTGGTGGTAGAAATCTTCACATCATTGAATTTGATAATTCATTATTACCTCACCTCCTCTCTCATGATAGAGAAGAACCCTACCCTTCTCTTCCTCTTTAGCAAAAGAGGTGTATGGTCGACCAGGCCAGGCCCCTTTTGGATAACATATGGGCATATATATGTCTTCTCATGTTGATCCAAACCCGTCATCTGTCATAAGGGCCATGTGTGGTTATCCTCGGGTGTGACTCCCACACAACAAGCACATACGGCCTAACCACATTGAGTGAAGCTAAACCAGGGCCTGTTTGGGAGCGTGGATTTGAAACCCCCTGCATTTGAAATCCTCTGATTATGTTTTTCAGGGGCATGAATTTAATTACTAAATCAATTTTAGTATCTCTAAATAGTGAACGTATGTAATGTTTGACACAATGGTTATAATAAGCCTGTTGAAATGTATGCTTTACCCGAAAATGATAAAATTCTAAGTCTCAGATGGGCCACAAGCACAAAATCATGTCCAAGTGAGTCACCAACAATTTTTAACCATTGACTTACATGGGCAAGATCATCTTATTAAAGTATTATAGTGATGCGACTGATAATCTAACTGTTTTGGGACATCATTAATGGGCCATGTGCCCAATAGATTAATAGTCCTATGGTATACATGTTACACATGCAACTCTTGGAAGTAAACAACTCTTGGAAGGACCCATTGCCTCCCAAGGATAGATAGTGTGACCTAAGTCAATTTACAACACCATAGTACCATTAGTGGTGTGAGTCAATTTAACATATGGTGCTGCACTTTCACAAGCTTACAATAGTCTTGTACTGTTGTACCACGGGTCTCCAGCAGCAATGCTCCACTTTCTGCTATCATCAGCCTCGAAATAAAACCTCCCTCACTTCAACACATACCTTTGGAGAGTTTTGAAGATGGGTGGTCCAATTATACTAACATGGTTTACTTGAACTTTAGATTCACTTTAATGATATGATACAGTTCAAAATGTATAATACATACATTGTGGTGGGTCAAAGAACTTTACCACGTCAACACAGTACGACCGTCTACACTACGCAATCCAAGTTTGTTGTTCTGTAACACAGGTGGCCGGTCCGGTTGAGAATCCCCTCCCACGTTATTCTTCAAGTTGTCGATCTAGCAGAATTTTCAGGACCTAAGGATATCTCCAGGGAACAAATCAGATGGACGGATTAGATGTGATACATACACCCTGTGAGCCCCGGTCCCAATATTGGGATTGCCCACTCATCCAACTTAAAAGGGAAGTGGATTTCCTCTGCCTGTCATAGGGCCACCATTATGTATGTGTTTCATCCATACCGTCCATCCATTTAGAACCCAAAAATGAGGCAGATCAAAGGCTCAAGTGAGCCACACGGCAGTAAGCTTAGGTGATAATGATGCTGCCGTTGAAACCTTCTTAGGGCCTACAGGGATCTTTAACGGCAGGCGTTCAATCTCTAGTGTGTGGTCTACTTGAGTATTGTATCTGCCTCGTTTTTGGGCTCATACTTAAAATCATCTAGAAAAATGGATGAACGGTGTGGATGAAACTTATACTTTACAGTGAGCCCCACAGAACCAGTACTCAATCAGCTTCCACCTAATAGAATATGGATGAAGCCCAAAATCTCCCAAGTAAAAAAAAAAAAAAAAAGGGTCTTTTAACGGTCGGATCATGGGCCCACTGTCTTTTATCTTAGAGAGTTTACGATTGAACCATGAAGAAGATTCCCCCAACATGGTCTAGCCATGGATGGGGCCCAACATACAAACGAACTGGATCATGAAAAGAAAGGGCCCCACAGTTGTAAGAGGAAGAAAGAGAAGCAAAGGGGGGGAACATGAGAAAGGGAAGTCATCCCTTGCTTTTGCGGAGGTGGTGGGGCAAGGTTTCAACTGTAAGCAAACTGCTCCTAGTCCTTCCTTTTTAAATTCTCTTCTCGCTTGTCTTCTTTCTTCCTAAGACCTTTCTTTCTCTTCTACTTCCCTACCCAAAAGGAAAAGCCTTCCTTCCTTTTTTTCTCTCCTCCTTTTCTCTTCCCATCCAAGAAAGGTGAGAAAGAAAGAGAAAAAGAAAGCGAGTAAAAGAGATGTTGCAAAAACACCACTCCAGATCATCTTACAAAGATACCATCAAAGGCCTTGAGACTGACATACAGCATGCCAATTCATTGTAACTTCTCTCTCTCTCTCTCTCTCTCTCTCTCTCTCTCTCTCTCTCTCTCTCTCTCTCTCTCTCTCTCTCTCTCTCTCTCTCTAAATTTCAGTATGGGGCGGGTATTTCCCCTTGCTTTCTGTGACACTTGCTTATAGAATTTAATGAAATGAAGAACCCTTTTGAGTGGTACTATCTAATGTTCTGCATTTTCTATTGAATTTTGATTTGGGATGGGGTTTTGGGTTCTACAGATAAATTGCATTAGGTTTGGATGGGTTTTGGGTTCTACAGATGAATTGCGTTAGATTTGGATTTGGGTTCGGATGTTGATTTTGCGTAATTTGTGCGAGTTGGGTGTGCAGGGCAGCTGCTATTCCAAGAGTCTGTGGTGGGGCATGCCTTCAGATGAGGTTATCTTACAGCCCTTTTGCACCCATATTCCTTTTTTTCATCCAGTGGATGGATTGCAGCTGTACTTATGAACTTCCTAGTTATTTGGGTCTTCTTCACATACTTGTTTACAAGGTGGGCTGGTTTTATTATTATTATTTGCAAAATTTCTAGTGCAAATTTGAACCAGGTCTCTGAAATTGTTAATGGGTTTTTTTTTTTTTTTTTTTTTTTTTTTTTTAATAATCTAGTTGAAGTTTGAAATTTTTGGGATGATGTAAAAATGATACTTTGTGGGTTTCGCTCTCTTGATTCTTGAATTATCCAGGTACATGTCGATGGGAAGACAGCTATATCTTCCAATGAAAGGAAAGCCAGCCTCAGGGAGTTCTATGGTCTCTACTTTTGATTTTTTTTTTTTTTTTTTTTTTTTATTATTTTTAAAAAAATCGTAATTTGGGGCGTGTGTGGATGTACAATCGACTTTAATTGAGATAATTAAGTTGCAATGAAGCAAGATACAAATCGCGTGGTTCCTCTTTATCAAAGCATAGTTTTAAGTATCGGTTTCAGAGTGCAACTCGCCCATAACCACACCAATATGGCTTGTTGAAACTCATTCCTACTCAGTTGAAATTGTTCTGACTCAGTCAGAACTCGGAAGTGTGCACCTTTTGAAGGGAGCACCTTATCTCGTTCTCCACTAATACCAAGTCGATTAAGTTTAGTCAATGTTAAAATACCACGTCTTCAGAGTGGATAACCAGCTTCAAACTGTGACTATGTCATTTTAGTTTAGGGTGTGTTTGGTTGCAAAAAATATCATGATTTTTTGCACCAAATTAGACTGATTAACCATGAAATATCATGACATTCGGTCCACCAAATGCACCCTTAAGCTTGGAACAAAAATATATTGCAGTAATTTCAAGAGAAATCTAAGAAATTACCGTGATAATTCATCTCCTCTTCCACATTGTTGCAACTTAAATATCGTAATTAAAGTTTGTTGGGAAACCACACACATTTCTTCTATGTGCAAATCAATGAGATTAATAATATAAAAGATTTAATGGATGATAATCACTTCCTACACATGCAAGCAATCATCAAACATATAGAATGCAAGAGGCATAAAGATTTTTTTACATGGAAAACCCTCCGATGTGAAGGGAAAAACCACGGGACAACTTAGTCCAGCACAAATCCACTATAATAGAAATAATGGAAGTACAATCATCAAGGGACCTCTCTTGGATACTCAAACTACTTCACCCAAAGGTAGATTACAAGCAACAATGAAGGAAAGGAATATCTCACAAACTACGGATTGTACAAACCCCCAACACAACCCTTGGAGAAGACTATTGAAGAAACCATCTTTGTGGTTGGACTCTCATGAACGCAGATGTGAAGATTTCGATGATAGAAGGATCTTGTTCTTCCTCTTCTACAAAACCCCTTCACTCCTCTTCTTTCCCCTCCATTTTTCCAAGAAAGGAAAAAACCCTTTGTGTTGCTAGAACCCTCTCATAGCAAAAGAGCCCATTTTCTCTCATTTTAATTTACTTGGCTAAAAGACTAAAATGCCCCCACACACGTGGTCTAAAAAACCACTTAAGCTCACACATGTATGCCCCACCTACACATGAGGAGGGACCCCAGCAAAGTTGACTGTGAATCCAAACACAACCTTTTGGTTATTTTTGGTTGCACCAAAATTCATGAAATATAGTCATAAATTTTCATGATTTGTGGTGCAACCAAACGTACCCTCTTCTATCAATGTGCATGGTTTTGTATTTTATCTTCATTTGTACCATCTTTGCCTTTCTGTTGTTTAAGTTTGAATATCTTGCAGCTGTTATATATCCTTCTCTTCAACAACTTGAAGGCGACTTAACAGAACTGGAGAATACTAAGCAGAGAGGTCGATGTACGGAGATGTTTAGCAGGAAGAGGGTGGAAGAGAGGAGGCAGATATCTGACAGGGATTCGGAGAGAGACGATGAGTGTGGGATTTGTATGGAAGCTTGCACCGGATGGTCTTGCCTGACTGCGGCCACGCTATGTGCAACCGCTGCTACCATGACTGGTAATCACAGCCCACCATTTTCCCCTGTTACAGTTTTAATGGATAAGACCATGGTGGTAGTTCACCACCATTTTTCAAGTTGTAGCATTTCATCCACACCATAGACATGGTATAAGAGCGCACCAATCCTGGCCGTCTAAATGTATGACCCGTTGCGTATTGAGAACAATTATTAACTTCCAATTGCTGGCCATCACATGAATGTTTAAAGCTGTCAATGGTCCTAGTTCAATGAGCAACTCGGATGGTTAAGAATTTTCAATCACTGTGAATTTCGGGTTGTGCTCTATCCAGAATGCAATTCATGTAATGCTCCATCCACAATGGCACATACGATTTGAATGGTCTAGATTGCATTGCGCGTGTTCAGTCACCATGATATAAAAGTTGTCAGTAACCTATCAACGCAATTTTGACCATTTTTAATATTATCCTATGGAGAGACCTCAGCAGTTCAGTTTCCTCCATGATTCATCATCATCGTAGCTTTGTCACAGCTATGCAGAGTCGGATTTTTCACGAATCTTCAAAACAAGAATTCCCATGATTATTTGGAAAGATTTTCTGTACCGGTTGCCACCACTTGATGTTTGTAGGCATAGATGTTGATCTGAAAACCCCAAAAGTAACCTAAAAATTAAAAATCAAACATGAAAAACACTATCGACCTGACCTTTTCAACTAAAGCAAACAGTTCCTGTTCCAGTTTATGTGTAAAATATAGATGAAAATTGTCATCCCATTTATATCAAGTTTATAACCAGTGTATGAAGATTGATCGGTAGCATATTGTTTCTTACTTTAAATTACAGGAATACACGATCGCAGTCATGCCCCTTTTGCAGGGGTAGCCTAAAGAGAGTTAATTCCGACGACCTTTGGGTTCTCACCAGTAATGGCGATGTGATTGACCCAGCAACTCTAGCAAGGGAGAACCTTAGGCGTTTCTATATCTACATCGACGGCCTGCCTCTCACAATGCCAGAGACATTTTTCTATGTATATGATTATATAATCTGATCTGTGGAGAAGAGAAGGAGGTTGTAGATAAAAAGCCGACCGCCCCCTCCCCCTCCCCCTCGTAGGTAGTGTCTGGCTTGGAGAATTCACATGGGTCCTTGTTCTTTCAAGAGAAATAAATGGGATGGTGTAGTTGCCTGGAGTTTGTGTGATTGTATATAGTAACCTGATCTACTGAAATGAATTCGGATTTGCCCATGTTTTACCGAAGGAAATTCGAAGAGCATGCAACTGAAGCTGCAGGGGATTAGTATACACAGAAAGCTATGTATATAATGTAAGATGTGTACTCGACAAGGTATGCTTAGCATTCACTCTCAGTTTATTCGAAACCTGAGAATTAGAAGAATACTGTCAAGGCAGCCACAGTAACAATTGAATTTTACTATCAATGTATATACCCTACAAATATTTCTTATGGGTGGCATCAATTATGAATTATATGGCATTCATATGGCCTTGGGGGCCATCTGCATGCAAGAAAAGTTGTTGTGTTCCAGACAAATTGTCTGGGTCATGCTGTCTTGGACAGGCTATGAGGTTATGATATTTTGGACTAGCTATTACGTTTAGTGTTAGTCAAACATCTTATAATAGGGAATAAAAATGGATTGTTGGCATGTGGCACATGTGGGGAGTTTAAGATGGATGGTGGTACATGTAACACTTATGACAATCTTCAAGGAAAAAAAAAAAAAAAAAAATGTAACACGTACGACACATGCGCACCTTGACACATGTGGCCAGTGTTTTCAGCATCATGTGATATCACCAATATACCGTACGATATATCAGCTATTGTAGCAGGGTGATACAAAACCCCACTTTAATATCTATTTTTTATTAAAAAATTCAACCGATTTTCTAATTTTCCCAACAATAGTAATAAATTATGCAATACAACCGATATATCACATGCGATGACTGATATGTATCTGTATCTGTATCCCAAGGATACGATACATTACGTGATAACGATACGGAAAGCATTGCATGTGGCACATTTAGGGTGCATGAAGATTGATGGTGGCATGAATAGCACATTTGGAGCACTTGAACATGGGTAGTCACACGTATGACACATGTTCATAAAACTAAGTATTCTTGCATACACCAATCTAGGAATAAGTTCTCTTCTTCATTTCACATTTTTCAAGAGACACGTAACCTTTGCTTCATTCCACCTTCTAGGGACAGACTTTTTATTTTCCTCACTTAACGAAGCATAAATGGGTGAGGCAAACTATGGACAGCTTGCCTTCTCTAGACAACCTGTGCAAGATAAAACGTTTCTAACATCTTTTCGATAAGTGGATAAGATAGGGAATGTATAATTTATCTGGTTAAAATCTGCCTTAGATGCTGCGACAGTGGAGAGGCCAAATAAACAGAAAGAAGCCGCGAGCAAACTAGAATTAATCACACATCTTATTTGTTGCTGCAGGTCATTGCTGCACACATGGGCTAGATTGAAATTTTTTTCTTCAATAGATTGGTTAGCAACTGGGCTGTGGTGGCATGCCAGTGAACAAACAGTGTGTTTGGTAATCAGAGGCTACTACCGACAGCTTCTCTTTTAAAATATTCTATTCTAAAGTGTAGAATGGATTCTATTTAAGGGTCGTTTGGATGCCTATAAAATCTTTAAGTTACAATCTAATTATAGGTACTCAGATTCCATGGTGCATTTGGATGGGTGTATTTGTCTGTAAACAAATTGCAAGCTGTAATCGGATTATGGCTTTTAGCTATAACCTGAAACATGACAAAAAAGCATGTTTTAGATTATAGGTAAAGGGATTCAGATATATATATATATATATATATATATATATATATATATATATATATATATATATATATATATATATATATATATATATATATATATATATATATATATGAGAGAGAGAGAGAGAAAATGCTCACTTGCCCACCGGTTCTCACAGCAACTCGTGAGAACTTTTGAGAACTCATCTCCCGTGATATGAATACAAGATCTGAACCGGCCACGTGATGCAGCACCCTATGAAACCCCGTTAGCCCAAGTTTCACCTTCCAACAGGTGTTTGTAAAACCTCAACAAAGAAGAAGAATCAACGAAGAAGGAGAAAATAGATCACTGCAAACCTCTCTCTCCTTCTCTGTCGCAGGAGAGCTAGAGAGCTGCTACCAAACATGCTGTAAAGGATTATTATTATTTTATTTTATTTTAAAGAGTCTTAAATGGATCACATTCCTCGGAGAGGATTAGATGGATAATGTAGTCCAATCAAAACAAATTTTATTAGTTGCCAATCAATGACAAAGCCCACAGGAGGCCTGGTTCAGACCATCAACCAGTTGCCACATGAATGGTACATGCTCTTGAGGTGCAATCATGCTTCCAGAAGCAGAGGATTAGCTCCTGAAGAATGCATTTGGAATCTCATTGAACTGATAGATGACAGTATTTTGATTTGTGATGTTGACGCAGGGATGAACATGATGAGGATAACTACCCCGAATCCATGGAGCTTCTCTGGACTCCTCACAGAGACTTCTCGAATCCACTAGGAAAGAAAGCAAAAAAATAAAAATAAATTCCAAGAAATTCGAAATTGATTAATTAATGACTAAAAACGAGTTCACAACCCTTTAAATAGGAGTAGCAAGCAATGGGAAAGAAATCAGAATCAAACTACAACTAAAACTCCTAGAAATCGTGACTTACTATAAATAGTAAACTTACTATTATAGACGGTCGTGATGTCTACTAGTGCGCAAGGTTTTCAGCAAAAAATAGTAAGCGTCCTATTTGGCTTCACCAAACCGTTCTCCTAATTATTCTAAGCTCTTTTCACGTTGGGCGCAACTCCTAAAGCCCGACGGATGAAGAGTTATAATCAAACTAAAACTTACTATTTATAGTAAAAATGAAATTAAAGCAGGGAAACGACCATCGATACAGGGGTTTTTCGTAATTCCGGGCGTTGGAACCTGGCATAGCAGGTTTGGTTGGCTAAAGTAGCTCGTTCTACTCCAAAATCATATATTTTACGTCAGGTAACTCATTCCGGATTGCGAGATACGCCCGATCTAAGGTCTAACAGTCCGGATCACTTCTGTCGTCGACCGGGCCTTTTCTGATCCATCTTGGCCATGAAACTGCCCGCGACCCGCTCTACATCAGATGTTAACCAAACCCCTGATTGCGATTCCACACATTTCAAGTTCTACTTCAACTACTAGCAATTGCAACAGATTTGGGTGAACCCTTGATCATTGACTCTTTATTGAATTGAATTATTCCAATCAAACATCCAAACGCAGTCTAGATTCTCGACAAGCTCTAATTTGAATTCACTGTTTGTGGGCTTTATAAAATTTCTCATAATGATGGTTTCTACTCTTTGCTGAATTGTTTCAAATGTCTCAGCCACTTCTAGATCTTGCTTTTACTGATCTAATCCATTTTTCATCTCTACATCCATTGAAATGCTGTAATCTTCAATAAAGGATGCTTTTTCAAGATGCATTCATGAATGGTAGTGCATAAGTGGTGGAAGCTGACTGAAAAACAGTGGTGTTTGGACAGTTGAGATAATAGATAAAATTCAGGTCATACAGGCATTTTCTTTAAGAATCTGAAAGTGTCCTTTTGCTTAATTGAATTTCCATTTCCATTCTATAATAATCATATGAATATAACTACTATAAATATATATTTTTTACTATCCCTATTATTTTTATTTATAGCTATTAACTATCAAGTCAGGTCAGGTTGAATCTTCGAGTTGACCCGATTCAACCCGACCCAGATGCATGGCAAATCGAATTTTCGGGTTTTCTAACTACGAATTCAAATGGGCAAACAGAAGAAAAGGAGCATTGGGTTCGTTGAAGAAGGAAATAGATGTCAAATGTAGTGGTCTGTTTTGATCGTCCGTGGCCCAACGAATTGACGAATTGATGTTTCGTACAATTTGATTGATTTTTTTTTTGATGAAGTGGTTTGGTTAAAATTTATTCGACGAATAAGATTGATTGGTTGTTCTTAGGTGCATTTTTGTTTATTCGTTCTATGTAGATTTATAAGATTTCTTTCCAAATATCAATTGCAACTGAACCATCCACATTCAGTTTATATGAATTTGGGTGAAGGAGTTGCCCCTGGACTAAAGGAGATTGTGATTAGTTTGAAGAACATGTGTTTGGTGCGAAAACAGAAGGATGGCTGATTATTGGGGGTGAGTATGAAATTTGTTAGATTACAGGTTTCAAAGAAAATAAAATGATGGAAGAATGGGATGATTGAAACATGGGCCCACTTGTACAATCCAAGAGACAGGTTGCATGCCCACAGGACCTAAAATAGTCACATGGGTTTCTCCATCCAATTTTTGTTTCTCCCTTGCTTCATCTCTATCATGGGTAGGGGTTGCAATGGGCCACCTAATCACTGGCCATGTATAAGTCTGGGTCCATCTAGGGCCAATCTTGATTTAGATATCAAAGGTTTGAAATAGTCCAATCTAAGAAATTGTTGGGTACCCTCCCCCTACGATAAGGTCTATCATATAAACAATTTGGATGGTTGAAACATGGCCTGGATAGGCAAGGAATAATACACCACCATTGTTAGATACTACTTTGAATGCCGCTTAGTTTATATCACAAGTGCGGTAAAAAGTGTTGTCCCATCTAACAGCCATGGTGGTCCACAATAATGATTTTTGAGCCAAGATATTGACATGGCAGAATTCAACTGATGAGTGCCCTAGATTTTCACTCATCTAGTACTTTGACAAATCAAACCTATTTCCATATCAAATGATTGAATTAATCTTTTACAACTAGAGTGGCTCCCATTTGTTAGGGTTTTTTTTTTTTCCAATTAAACTGTAAATGTTGGAAAATAATTGATAATTACTTTTGAAGGGTGTTTGAATGGGAGGAAAAATACTTGTATAATTAGGCCTCAGTGTCCAGGTGCGTGAAATCAAATAGGAATTGAGTTTTGTTAAAATATGTGGGCCCCACCATGATGTGTGTGTGTGATCTATGCGGTCCATCCATTTTAGCATCTCATTTTAGCGCTTGAACCAAAAATTAAGGCAGGTTGGAAGCTCAAGTGGACCGCACCACAGGAAACCCGGGTGGGGGGTCAATGATATCTACCATTCAAAATTGAAACCTTTTAGGTCCCATAGGATGTGTATTTATCATCCAACCCGTTAATAAGATCACATTGGCATGTATGAAAGGTACACAAAATATCAACTGGATCCAAAACTTATGTGGCCCGCAAGAAGTTTTCAATGTTGGGTGTTCAATTTCCACCATTTCCTGTGTTGTAGTCCACTTGAGATTTGCCTCATTTTTAAGCTCATACTCTAAAACGAGCTGTCAGAGCAGATGGATGGTGTGGATTAGAAACATACATCATATTGGCCCCCCGCAATTTTTACATGTAAAAATTGTACGAATGCATTAAACAAGCTCCCGATCAACCAACGTCAGCATTAAGACCGCTGCTGCATTTACATGTGTAAATAGCCATGACTTATTTACCATGAATTACACTGGTAAATAAAAAAATAAAACAACCCTAGTTGAGTTCCAATTCTCATGAATCTTGTCCTATCATCACTATCATATAAGCCTTATTCCAATTAATTCATATTAGCTATATAAATCTTGTTCTCCATTCCACTCTATCAAGAACCATCACAGATCTTATCATATGGTCTCAATTTTATTTTATTTTTACCTTTTTCATAAGCTAGATTTTCTCTATATACAACATAGGTAGAGAATTGTATAATAATCTTCACACTAATTGTTATAATTGGCTACCATGTTGATAGTCAGTATTAAAATCATAACAAAGGAATGATCAAAGTAGTCCAATCACTGGTATATTGGTTTATTGGCTATTAACATGGCAACCCACTAGACCAACAATCTTGATCTTAAAAAAAATATTTGCCACTTGTTCAATGAGAAGAACTTTTATGTAATTAGCTACAAAAATCAATCGTATCCAATCATCATGTGGATAACATCATAGAAAACTATCGGGATTTGTTCTGCGGAATCACACAGAGTAGATCTAAGATAGCAATCCAAGAGCACCAAGAAAACTGTAACAGCCCGGATTTTTGCCAACCTGGAATTAGACGTCCTTCGGTGATGGGTCAATCCTAACACAGGTTTAACTTCTCAAACACTCAATTAAAGCCTCAAATCTCTTTTCAAACCATATTCTTCACAAATCTCACCCTTAAAACCACCTTGTTCTTTCAATATTTTCTAAGTACTTTCACCTTAGACACTATCTTAAAGTTAGGTAATGAAGAACAATACTTAAAACTAAACATTGCTAGAAAGGACTAAGTACCACCTCAGACCGAAATCACCCAGGACTAAATCCTTTAGAAATTAAGCGAGAATTAGCCAGTGTTAAACTAGAGTACCTGTGAAATTAGCACCAATCACTTTAAATACGATCTGCAAGACCCAAAACTTATAGAATCATTGACGCTAGGGTACCCTAAAATCTAGGATCAATCTCATTACCCGTCTGCTCTCGGGAGCATCTCGAAACTCCGTATCGGATCTGGACCGCACGTCGGAAGTCCGATTAACACGAAGTTAAGGAATTAGGACCACCTTGCTTGGCTTGACAACCATCTCGGAAATCAAATCCAGATAGTGTCCCAGCGCTATTCGCTTGAGCTCGGAGTGAAGAGTGTGAGAAATGTGAAATTAATTCAAAATAAAATATCTCAAATAGTAATCTGGCACCACTCGCTTGCGGATCAGTTTTAAGCAACTAGACCATCAGAATCAGACCAAATTATACCCTCGGATCAGGAGAAATTTCATACACATTTACATGTACTCGGAATCTCCGATCGAGATCCGCTGACCGTTGAACTGAAACTGGTCCGCCACGCGTGATCTGAAAATTCCACTGAAACGAAAATTTAACTAAACGTAGATCCAGCATTAGTGAGCTTAAGTCCGACCTTTGACTCAAGGAGGCCCGCCAGAAGTCCTCCATTGAGCTGAAACTGACCCGTTTTGGTTATAACCTAAGTATACTTTGACCTGGAGTCTATTTCAGTGAGTTTTTAGGCTATATAAGGGCCTTTGAATCCTCTCTCTCACAGCCATACGAATTTGAGATTGAGAGAGAGAAAAGAGAGAGAAAGTGTGGGAGATGTGGGGGAATCACCCTGCCACTTTATCCTGCCGCTACACAAGCTACACCGCTCCGTTCTAATCGCTTTCCGGCGATTCCAACTCCGTTTCTAGGTAAGAAACCCTAACCCTAATCTGATTTGGGGCTTGGGTGGTTGTAGGTTATGAAATAGCTAACCTATTTCGTTCTATAGGTTGCTAAACTGCCGAATACGGAAGCTTAGCAAACCTATTGGATTCGTTACGATTCTACGATAAAAGGTGCGGACTTTAGGTGTATAGGTTATGGTTTTCAACGCTTTCAATGTCAGATAATAATAAATTCATGATCTGCATGCAATTGCACATGTACAAAGTGCTATCTGTTTTCCGTTTCGATTAAATATGAAAAATATGGAATTCTACATACTCTAGGTATTTGTAGAAAGTACTGTATACGTATAAATTTTGGAAATATGTTTAACATGATTATTTGTTGTATGAATATATTATACATGGATAAAATACCTGTTTGGCGAAAGGACTCGCCCTAATACATGTTTTGCTAATATACACTATGTATGTAGAAATAGTGTATTCTAGATATTACCGTATACGTATACGTTTTGGAGATGTGTTTGCCATGATTATTTGTTGTATGAATATATTATATATGGACAAAATACTTGCTTGGCGAAAGGATAGCCCTAATACATGTTTTGCTAACATACACCATGTATGTTGTAATAGTGTATTCTAAGTGTTTGTAGAAATGACCGAATGAGTATAGAATTCTCATTCGTGCTTGCCATGACTAATTGTCATGGATATATGATTGTTGTATTGGCGATCCCCCTCTGACGAAAGGATTTACCCTAAATCACACCACGGCCAATATTCACTACTTATATTAAAATGTGTGGCCCAAGTGTTTATGGAAATAACTGAATGAATATAGAACTTGGATTACTGCTTGTCATGACTATCTATCATGGGTGTACGTGTGTTATGATTGGGGCAACTCCCTAGTGAAAGGATTTGGCCTAATGCCTATGTGATCAACATATGTCATGTATGTTGATGTATGTATTTTTAAAGTGTTTGTTGAAATGTTTGAATGAGTAGTAGTTAGCAATTGTAATGTATAAGGGTGTTGAGATATGATTCTCAACCTCTTTTAACTATGTGTATGATTTCCTTGGATAGTTGTGTGATTAGGAATTGAACATGTACAAACTCATGCTTGTGTTGTGCTTCATAATATGCTCAACTGCTTTTATGATTTTATCTATGTAATGCATATGTTTAAATTCATATTTACGTTGTATGATCCGTCATGGGTGATGGGGGAGTGGAGCAACGAATGCGTGCAATAGCACTGGCAGCGCTAAACGGATAATACTAGACCTTGGTTGTATGAGTTGAATCTTGATCCACTACTGCTTTATCTATCTGCAATTGATTGTGTTTGGGGCTATGATTATAGTCCAGACAATCGGTACCAGAGTTGAATTCGTGGTTGTGATTCATTTGCCACGTGAGATGTGTTCGACGAACTCGAGTCGTACTTCAGTTGGCGATAGTGGTTGGCCACACGAAGTGCTCATGCGCTTCATATCGTTCAACTTGATGTGCGCTCGAGCTAGCCGAGCTCGTCAAGTAACCCGATCTGTCTTATGTATGTTCACCATGTTTGGATGTCTCTGCTTGAACCTAGGGTACCAAACTTACCAGTGGAATCCCTTTTAACCATGGTACCTCGATTCGCTAAGACTCATGAGCGGGCATGGTGGTATGGGACACCGTGGTCGACCTGTCGGCCTACGCTGGGGCCACGTGCCTCCCCGTAGTGACCAGTGAGCAACCAAACTCGTGAGCCAATTATGGTGGTATGGGACACTATATTCGTGCTGTCGGCCTACATTGATAAGGTGATGGGGGAGTGATGCAACGAATGCGAGCAACAGCCCTGGCAGCCCTTTGTAGTGACCTCGAGCATACTCTGGAATCGCGGTGAGCCTTAGAGTTTTGCCGCAGTGTATGGAGTATAAACTAGGCCTGTTTCTGTATAGTGATGAATCGTTAAAGAGGTGATGGGGGAGTGGTGTAACCTTTGTACGTAACAACCCTGACAGCCTTTGCAGTGACCTAGAAAATACACCATCGTCTGAGATTAACTAGGACTGACGACCCTAGAATGGATCATGTTTGGGAATGATATAAGGGAGGTACCTTAGTTTCCCAATCCTGCTGTTTGAAATGGACTAATAATAACTCGGTAATCATGCTCATCATGCATTGCATGTACCTGGAAGATGTGGAGCACTGAGGGATGAAAGCATGCCGCGAACGTGAGATGGTGTCGCACGAGGGAGGGTGTGGTGAGGGCATACATCATGACTGCATTCATACTTGCATTAATAAGAGTATTTAGGAGTGTTTGATTTTACTGCTTTATCATTACTGCTTGAATGAATTGATAACATGTTAACCTATGCTTTATTGTTCCACTGAGTTGATCACTCACTCCCACGTTACGGGACAGTGTTCCGAACACCCACCAGACTTTGTCTGATTGCAGATGGCGACGCTACTCCTGAGGCGGAGCCGGACTTTTGTAACAACGAGGATGCTTTCTCGTATATGTGGTTTTCGGGCGGCTTCATGTGAGCAGTGCCTTGATCGATGGGGTTACAGGGATGTTGACTAGATGACACTACACATTTGGTATAATTTGAACTGTACTTGTAATTCTTTAACCTGGTAACATTATCACACTCTGGAGACTCACCACTATTTTTTATATATTTTATATATCTATTACCGTCTTCCGCTTGCTAATTAACTGTCTTTGGAGTATGATATGCTGTTTTGGTTTAATCTCACTCATGTTCACTACATTAATGCAGACAACATTTAATCATCATTATCTATGTTGCATAAGTGATGTTCTGGAACTCAGGTGTTGAGTTTATGCTCGACCCCCGATTTTTTGGGATGTTACAAAAACACAAGAGAACACAAGGATATAACGTAGAAAATCCTTTCGGAAAAAAACCACGGCACAAAGCGACAGAAATCCACTATGAAAGCATAAATTAAAAAGAAAGAGGACTTATCCGATTCAAACAACCTCGAATCTCACCCTTGTCACACCCTTTGAAAACCTTAAAACCATTTTAGAAACCCTTGTAATATCTTTAGAAAGCCTTAGAATACTTTATAATTTCCCTAGGGACTCCTATTTATAGTTAGGGAACTCCCACTTACGTATATTCCTGGAAACCACCTCAAATTTACGCAGTCCACACACAATCCGCGCACAATCTGTGTAACCCTTGACTAGTCGTGTAAGACCTAACCCGAGTTCATGTGTGTGCATGTGTGTGTAGGTATGCATTTCGTTTCTCTTGATCCCGCAGTCCTACCGATCGAATCCTGACGACCAGCGACTTTCGGTTAGCGTTTGCGTACTTCCTCGAGTTGGGTCACGTTGACCCGACTCGGATCGACCCGAGACCCATGCCATCTTGTCCATATCGGCGCCACGGTTTCAACGTCGCATCCCGTGCGTTAATCCGATATGTACATCTCAAGTTATGAGCGTCGATCGATATGGGTCATTGATTGCATGATTGGTGGACCCCACCATGGTTTACACATTTTTTCATGCACATAATGTCACCCTAAGCTGAATTTTCTAAAAGGCTACTACCCTACAACCTTGTTTGTATCTCCCTACTACAATCATCACTTTCTCTACCCTAGGTAAGAGAGGTAATGATTACTTCCCTTAAAAGCTTTTTTCTCTCTTTCCCTCTCATTTTTCTCTCTCTTCTCTTCTTCCCTAACAACTCCAAACCATCCCACCTCCCTCCATTATTCCAGCCCCTTCTCCCTATAATCCCCTTCCGTCTAACCCTTATCACTTCATCTCATCCATTGATTTCTCTTCCTTGGAGCTAGAGGAGCTAGAAGATATAGATTTTGTGAAGAATGGTGGTTGCTCCCCATTTCACGTACATTCCTTCTTCATGGTGTAGATCCCTTCTTTTATCTCATATGGGATGTGTAGCACCAATCAATGGTGGAGATCCTACACAACCTCCTATGTGTGGCCAATGGGCCCATCTTGTGCATGCATGTCCATGCATGGGGATTTCCTTGATGGACCCCTTTCATGGTGGATTTCTTCTAATTCTTTAGGCATGATGGGTCATCTAGACCCTTGCATCATGGTTGGGATGACATCCCAACCATTGATCTTAAATCTAGACTATACATGATGAAATCCATGTTGTATATTGTATATGTATAGTATATGTGGTTGTGAGAGGAAGGCCCAATAGTGGCGGAGCCTTCTCCCTATGGCCGATTGCTTCTCTTTTTCTTACTAAGAGTGTTGATCATGAGTGTATGTGGCCAACCTTATGGACCAACAAGATCCTAACCATCCATAGAGAGGGGACGTTTTCACAATCCTTCCCATTGAACGTGTGGCCCCTAAATGCACAAAAAGGGGTGTATGCAAGCTTTTTTTTGGTGATGGGTGGTTTGAATATTTGTGGGGCCCACTTGGGTGGACCACACCATGATTTCCAGGGGTTCAATCCCCATTTAATTTATGTTTGCAATTTATTTTTGTGAAGTATATGTTGTTGTCCAGTCTGTCTGAACATATTTTGGATCATTTTGGGGCCTAATTTTTGATCTTTTGGTGGAGACTTTGATGTCATCTAATACATGATTCTTGAATACCTATGTCTCACCTATAAGCCTACCAAATTTCAGCCACACCTGACCGTAATTGAGGTCTCAAAGGTGTGGCCCAAGTGAGGTGGTTAGTCTGTAATTTCTGCACTATTCCAGCAACATATCAGTATAGAATTTCTTAAATATAAAATAATTTTTCCATTGGTGGACCACATCCGTGGACCCCACTTTGTAGTACACATATGATGGGACACAAAAACTATTTTTCTCCAATTTTTAGAGGCCATTAATCCAGACCATTGGAAGCTCAGATCAGGGCTTGTCAAAAATATGCACTAAACAGATTTTCTGTACAGTCTGTTTTCCTTAAATTAAATAAAATACTTCTGTTATTCTAAAAATTCTAAAAATTTACAGAGACGTGACCCACCCATGTTAAGACCCACCTATCAAGTTTCGGGGTTAACAGACCCCTGTACAATTCGTGGTGTGGGCTAGACCGGCCCACCAGGCTGGGACACCCAGGCTGGGACGTCCAGCTTGTGGGCCCACCTTGATGTATTTGTTATCCCCACCATCCATACATTTGTGGTCCATGTGGGACATGACCATCTCTCTCAGAGGCATCCATTTTTTGGACCCATTTGGTTGTGTCTTTGGGCTAATTGCCCAGGCCCATAGGACCCTTCACCTTGAGACGCCCAGGCCCATTGGACTGTTGCTGGGCTTCCAGTCCAGCGGCATGGTCCACTTGATTTATGTGTGTGATTCATTACTCCCATCTGGTGGGACCCACAGGGATATATGTGGGCCACCAGTGAACATAAATTTAATTTATATGTATTATTGTTGGACTCCAACAAGCCCAGAAATGGGTGGGCTGAAAACTCCAGCAATAGACCCATATTGGCTGCCCCTAATAGTATAATTTGGGGCAGCATGGCCCATCAGATTTAAGGATGAATTATGCACATAAGCTTGCCATTTTCCAAGGTGCATTCGGGCTTCATTATGTTTACTTGGAGGCCCACCTCCATTGGATTTTATTTTGGATCTATGCTCATAGTTTTGGTTGGCCTTGGTAGGCCCATATATCTTGGATCTTCTAGTTAGGTCTCTTGACCTTTGGGCCTGTATCTCACCACTTATTATGATGGGTTTGTGAGCCATAATGTGCAAGTAGTTGGACCCTTGATTGCCCACCAAAATAACATTGTACGTGGGTCAAGTTGTGAGGCCCAACTCACTTGGATAAAGCATAGAAATTGCCCATATGGTTGGATTACCGGACTGCCCACTAGGCCCACCACAATATGTGAATTTGTGACCTTTATAGTTGGGCCTAAACCTTGCTTGAGAGCCCATCATATTGCCTTTGAATTGGGCTTTGAGTATAGCCCACTAGGCCATGGATTACCTTAGGCCCTAGGTCTTGTTTCATATTCGAGTAATAGCGGGCTATCTTTTGGGACCCAGTTGAGGTTAGATGTCCTCCTTGGTGGCCCTAAGGTAGGCCCATGGGTGGATATTGGTTGTTTAAGGCCCACCATTGGCCCTCTTTAGGACCGATTATTCCCTTAGGCTTATATATTGTCCTCATTAGCTTTGTGGGCTACCCCAAAGTATTGGGCCCCCACTAGAGCTTTGTTCCTTAGATTAATTGTCTAAGTACCTAGACTTGATTCCCTCCTTGGTGGAGTATGTTCTAAGTCATTATCGTCGTATGACACACCCTCATAACTCATATGCATCATTGAGTGATTGGATTGCATTTGTGTGTATGGTCATTAAGTTGACATGATAGAGGGATGGAGTTTTCCCCTCTTGTGCACATTGTGTGCTTGGAGCTAGTGCATGATTGGTATGCGTGACTCATGCATCTGGCATCGCATCTCGTGGATATTGTTGCATTTACTTCATCAGGGCCCTACCTCCACAGGGGTATTCGTGGATGGCCGTATGTGGACACCGAAAATGTTACTTGAGCATATAGGGTTCATAGGATGCCTATGAGTGAAATTTTCAAAACTTCCATAGTACCAAGGATCTGCTTCAACGTTGTGACCGAGTGGAAACTATGAGCGCACGAGGGCCTTACACCGTTAGGCCGCGACTCCAACTGTCGTGTAATCGGTTGGGATGGGGTGTGGCCTTATCCGCCTGTGAGAGAGGGTATTGCTAGGTTGAGTTTGACCAGCTCGTGAATGGGTCCGTTACCATCGAGCCTCGCTAGTGATTGGCTATCCAAGGGCGGGTAGTGAGGTCTCCTACGCTCGTTTGACTGTGCGAGTCTGTAAAGCGGCAATCATCCTGCAGTGTACTAGATCCCAGTAGATTCCTTATGATGGAACTGTATTGACTTGTGGATTAGATATGAGGACTGGCATCACTTCACATTGCATTTGCATCGGCTATATAAGCCCTTTATGCATCGCCTTTATATGACGCCCAGTACTCATTGCATTGTATTCATGACAAGCCTCGGTAACGCTAGTGATATTGGCATTGATCATGTTTTCCTTCCTGTATATCATATTATTCTTCTACGCACCATTCTCACACACTTTCACCACCCTCTAAGCTTCTATAAGCTTATGCATGATTGATGCGTGCAGGAGATCCTAGGTCGGTGTCATAGCAGCAGATCTTGGATAGGAGTTGAGCCGAGGACCCTAGTATTGCAGATCTTCTTCCCTCTTCTTTTGTTATCAGATGTATTTCGTTTCAGCTATGCAATTGAAAAGTTCAAATTTATAGTGGATTTTGTAATGTGCCCCTTTGTTATTTTTAAGATTTACTTGCTGTAATCTTGGGTATGCCCGCATTGGAATGAATATACGGTTATGGAAATCCTCCTTATAGGATCTCAGGATCGGAACCTGTCTCAGGAGCCGAGAATGGGGTACTACGGAGGCTGTTGCGGCCAGAACCGGCTATCGGGTTCCTTGTGAATCCGGTTACCGAGTATGGGGCGTGACAAGTCGAGCCAGAGCTTCGATTGGTCGAAGGACCCTTCAACTGGTAGAGTCTGTCCTTTGACTAGTCGAAGATCTCAGGAATTCCAAGTACATTGTTGTTGGACTTTAAGCCAAACTTTCTCAGGGCTAGTTAAAGATATCTAGATTTAAGACATCTTGTTAACAACAATCTCCACCATGTCTTCAATCTTTATATGTGTAGATTTTAGACCTCATCTCTTATCTCTGCATCACATCATAGCTTCAATCAATGCTTCTCATGCACTCTCCGTCCTTCTTTTACGTCATCACCAAGCCTAGAGAAGTTGCACAAAACTCCAAATTCTCTGTAGGAATGACCTTGGTGAGCATGTCTGTTGGATTTACGCTGATGGAATCTTCTCCAGTGTTGCGCCTCCTTCCTCAAGCACCTGTTGAATAAAGTGGTGATGAACATCATGTGTTTAGTACGTGAGTGATAAACAGAATTTTTAGTTAAATTGATAACGCTTTCGCTATCACAATTAACCGGCACAGCCTCCTGCCGGAGTCCCAACTGATTTATTATGCCTCTTAACCAAACACCTTCTTAAATGCTTCTGTCACTGCCATATATTTTGCTTAGGTCGTAGAAAGAGCCATCACGGACTGAAGCTTCGACATCCGACTAATTGCTTTACCCGCTAGTACAAAAGAGTAACCTGAAGTTGACTATCTAGAATCCAAACTACCTCATAGTCTGAATCCACATACCCCACCAACTTTGCCCCTGTCTTTTCAAAAGTTAAGACGTAGTCTTTCGTACCTCGAATGTATCGAAGTAGTCATTTCACCGCTTCCCAATGTTGCTTTTTGGGGTTTGACATGTATCTGCTCACAACACCAACTGCCTGTGAAATATCTGGTCTTGTACAGACCATGACATACATTAAACTGCCAACTGTATTTGAATAAGGCTCATGAGACATATCCTACTTTTCCTTATCTGTTTTGGGACACTGTCCTAAGGAAAGCTTGAAGTGAGCTGTGTAGGGAACACTCATCGGTTTTGATCGGTCCATCGCATACTTGATCAATACCTACTCAAGGTATTCTGTCTGAGATGACCAAAGCTTACTCCTCTTCTAGTCTTTATGAATATCAACGTTGAGAATCATCTTTGCAGCCCCTAGATCCTTCATCTCGAATGTCCCTGTTAACTGAGTCTATGGTAAATTGATTTCAGACATGTCATGATTGGCGATATACATGTCATCAATATACAATTTCAGGATGATGAATGTGTCATCACACAGTGTCTTGCAATAGACACAGTGATCGTATTCACTCCTAGAAAATTTATGACTCACCATGAAGGAATCAAATTTTTATATCACTACCTAGGCGACAGGTTGTACAATGACCTCCTGCAAACCTTATTCTCTGCCCTATTAACTTTGAACTGCTCTGGTTGTTTCATGAATAACACACTTCTAATTTTTCGTGCAGAAGTGTAGTCTCCACATCCATCCGTTCCAGCTTGAGATCGCATTAGGCAACCAATGTCAATACAAATCTAATAGACACTTGCTATACCGCCAGCGCGAATATCTCTGAGAAGTCGATCCCTTCTCTCTGAGCATGATCATTCGCTACTAGCCTCGCTCTGTATCTATGTTGCATCCTTTTGAAGATCCACTTGCATATAATCGCTTTCCGACCCACTGGAAGCACCACCAGCTCTCATGTGTCGATCTGGTACAACGAGTCTATCACATTGTCCATAGTTACCTTCCACTTCTCAGCACTAAGCTCACTTAGAGTCATCTAAATAGTAAACGGATCCCCCTTGTCTGTAACAAGAGCATATGTGATATTGGAGTCGTCCGTGTACCTTGCCGGTTACTTGCGATTATGTGGTGTGATTCTTCTCACAGGTGGCTGCTCCACCTGCTCCGTATATCTGTCCGCGCGTCTCAGCCTTCATGCCCTGTCTACTCATGTAGTCATGTCTAGCATGTCACACACGTGCAGAGGTGGAATTTGGTACAATCACTGCAGCTCCACCTGTTGAAGTGTTTCCTATCAACCTATAAAGGTTCCGTGCCTTTGCGCTTTCATGACCACGAGTGCCCATTTTGAAACTTTAATGACACCATCAATACCAGTGAACATGCACCCTATAGCCTCAAGTGAACCTAGAGAAATCAGACTTTCCTTCATGTCAGGAACGTGCCTAACATCAGTCAAGGTACGCTCCATCTCATTAAACATCTTGATGCTCACAGTACCAACAACCACAACATTACAGGCATTGTCATTGCCCATAAAAACCCATCCACCATTTTATTCATTGTAACTGGCGAACCGACTCCGATGAGGAGTCATGTGATATGATGCTCATATATTAAGGATCCACTCATCTATAAGATTGTCATGCAAATCTCTGACCATAACAGAACATCACCACCACTTGTCTCTTCATCAGATGTGACAACATTGACCTCCTTAGAAGAAGCATCTGAGTTTTCTTTCTTCACTTTAGGATTGGTACAATCCTTTTTCATGTGTTTAGTCATCTCACAATTTTAGCACTTTAGTTTTCCTTTGCCCTTAGATTTGGATCTAGGTCTTAAGGATTCTGTACCTCGATCAGTATTCCTGCTCCTTATAATCAGTGCATCGGAAGATGTTCCCATGTCGCCGTTTATCTTTTTCATGGCCTTCCCTTGAAGGGCTGAGATAACGGTGTCGACACTCGGGGTTTTATTTGCGGTGCACGTTCTGTCCTTGAATGATTCATACGATGCCGGAAGAGAATTCAACAACATAAATGCTTGTTCCTCATCTTTGATCACTGCCTCCATATCCAGTAGTTTGCAAACCAATTTATTAAAGTTGCTGATGTGGGCTTCAAGATCTCCACTCTCTGCCATCTTGAAGTTATACCACTGTAGCTTCAAGTGTAGGCGATTTTCAAAGAATTTTTTCGCATAGATATCCTCTAACTTCACCCATAAACTAGCCTTAGTTTTCTCCCTCAGAACATTGTAGAGAACCTCATCCGTGAGACATAAACGGATCGAGGATAAGACCTTCTTATTAAAGGTATTTCAATCATCATCAGTCATGGTAGACTTTCGCTCTTCAAAAGCATCATCTTCACCTTGCTTGGTTAAGGAACTGATCATCTTGATCTTCCATAATTAAAAGTTATTTTTCCCTGAGTACTTCTCAATATCATACCTAGTGCTTCTCATTGATGCTAATCCTGCAAATTCAAATTTGTGCCCCAACGATTGCTCTAATACCATTTGTTGGGATTTGTTCTGCGGAATCACACAGAGATGGATCCAAGATAAAAATTCAAGAGCACCAAGCAAACACAAGACAATACAAAGATATAACATGGAAAACCCTTTCGAGAAAAAACCATGGCACAAAGTAACAAAAATCCACTATGAAAGCATAAATTACAAAAAGAGAGGACTTACGCGATTCGAACAACCTCGAATCTCACCCTTGCTACACCATTTGAAAACCCTAGAACCCTTTTAAAAACCCTTGGAATACCTTTAAAAAGCCTTAGAATACCTTAGTATGACCCTAGGGACTCCTATTTATACTTGAGGAACTCCCACTTACGCACATCCCTGGAAACCGCTTCAAATTTACACAATCCGCGCACAATCTGCGTAACTCTTGACTAGTCGAGCCAGAGCTTCGACTAGTCGAAGGACCCTTCGACTGGTCGACTGGTCGAGCCTGTCCTTCGACTGGTCGAAGATCTCGGGAATTCTAAATACATTGTTGCGAGATTTCGAGTCGAACTTTCTTAGGGCTAGTTGAAGATATCCAGATCTAAGACATCTTGTTAACAACAAGAACAACCCAAAAACCTACAAATCCATAGGGTGTAGACTGCATAACATCTCAACTCAGGCAACAAGTGAGATTAACTATAGTGATGAAATGCCCAAAAATCAATCCTATCTAATCATCGGGTAAGTAACATTATAGAAAACAACAGCCCAAAACCTATAAATTCACATGGTGGGTCTACATGATTGGCTCTGTTTTTTTGGGGCCCACGTTAAGGATTTATAGAGTTGTTTTTCGACTGCTGTAACTATTGCAATAATAGAAGAATAATCAGCATGAATAAGCTACAATGGAAATCTATTAATAGCAAAGGAATTCAATAGAGCAAGACAACTCAATCCAATAACAATCAAATCTCAAAATCAATCAAATATATCGTATCAATTTCCTTTATCTCAACTTATCATAAGAGCTGCGATAATCCAGTAACAGTAATTCTTAACTATAGTCCTTAGTTGTAATATAAGTCCACACCCATACATTGAATTTGTTCTGTATCTGATATCAAAAGTAAGTTCTTTTAAGAGATGCATTCTTGCATTTACTTTTGGTAATCAATCGTGAGTTTTTTCTTTTGTTTGATTTGCACTAGTTTTCTGAAAGTCTTTTCTTGTAGAAGACACAAAGTAACCCATCTTTGAAAGAATAACCACACTCTCTAATTATCACGTGATTGTTATTAGATTTTACAAGTGTCTGAGTAAGTGATTGGTCTTTTTAGAATATTGTCATATACATTTATATTGGATGTATCTACTTATTTTAACACTTGAGATTAAAATTGATTGGTTTGTAGTGAGCTTCTATATCAATTCTAGCACGCTTGCATAATTAAAAGCAATCAGAACAACCAACAAAATGTGGTTCATTAAAGTTCATATGAGTCTATCATATGAGCCATGTGATGACTTTTGAGGCTTTTCGTTGATTATCCATTGTTTTTTATAGCTAGGCTTACCTGTTAATTGGATTGTCTGATTTTTACTGTATATGTTATCATGATCAGGTTTACTTGATGTATGGGTTGGATGGCATGTGCCAAGGGGCCTCCTGTTTAATGTACAATTTACTTTTTTTTTTTAAAAAAAAAGTATTTTACCACTGTAAACCCCACCTTTTACCCAGTGGCTATTCTAAACTCTCCCAAACTTTACGTTCCGAAACTAAACTATTTTGTACGAACACACTATTTTGCAGATGAAAATACCCTTGCATTCACGGTGGCACCATGATATCCACAATGCCACCGTGGAACTCTCTGTCTTGTCCATGGTGGCACCATAGATTTCAAGGTGCCACTGTCCAATACCAGGAAAAAGGCCAAAGGTAGTAGCTAAAGACCTATGGCTACGAATTATAACCATAGCCATTTTTAGTGTAGTTATTGCTAAATGAGATTTGTAGTCATTAGTTCTATGATTTTGGATCTAAACCGTAGCCATTACTTCTGTAGCGAAAAATACGTACAACTATGGATAATTGAGCGAGCCTAACATGAAATTGAACGAGCCTAACATGAAATTCAATAAGCTTCAAAGGAAATTGAGCGAGGCAAACTAGAAATTGAGCGAGGCTAACATGAAATTGAGTGAGGCAAAGAGGAAATTGAATGAGGCAAACTGGAAATTGAGCGAGGCAAACATGAAATTGAGAGAGGCAAACTGGAAATTGATCGAGGCTCAAAGGAAATTGAGTAAGGCAAACTGAAAATTGAGCAAGGCAAAGAGGAAATTGAGTGGGACGAATTAGAAATTGAACGAGGCAAACGTGAAATTGAGAAAGGCAAACTGAAAATTGAACGAGGCAAACATGAAATTGATCGAGGCAAACATGAAATTGAGCGAGGCTCAAAGGAAATTAAGTGAGACAAATTGAAAATTGAGCGAGGCAAACATGAAATTGAGCGAGGCAAATTGAAAATTAAGCTAGGCAAACTGAAAATTTAGCAAGGCAAACATGAAATTCAGTGAGTCAAACTGAAAATCGAGCGAGACTAACATGAAATTGAGCGAGGCAAAGAGGAAATTAATCAAGGCAAACTAGAAATTCAACAAGCCTAACATGAAATTCGGCGAGGTAAACATGAAATTCAACGAACATCAAAGGAAATTGAGCGAGACAAATATGAAATTCAACGAGACTAAAAGGAAATTGAGTAAAGCAAACATGAAATTCAACAAGGCAAACAAGAAATTGAGCGATGCAAGCATGAAATTCAACGAGACAAACATGAAATTCAATGAGGCTCCAAACACTAAATGCCCTCATTTCCTTTTATGCTTGTTGAATTTCATGTTAGCCTCGCTGAATTTCCAGTTTTCCTCACTCAATTTCCAGTATGCCTCGCTAAATTTCATGTTTGCCTCGCTTAATTTCATGCTTGCTTCGCTCAATTTCATGTTAGCCTCGCTTAATTTCCTCTTTGCATAGCTCAATTTCATGTTTGCCTCGCTCAATTTCCAGTTTGCCTTGCTCAATTTTATGTTTTCCTCACTCAATTTTCAGTTTGCATCGCTCAATTTCCTCTGAGACTCGTTCAATTTCATGTTAGCCTCGCTCAATTTCCAGTTTGCCTCACTAAATTTCATGTTTACCTTGTTCAATATTCAGTTTGCCTCGTTCAATTACCTTTGAGCCTCATTCAATTTCCAGTTTGTCTCGATCAATTTCCTTTGAGCCTCGCTAAATTTCCAGTATGCCTCGCTGAATTTCATGTTTGCCTCGCTTAATTTCCTCTTTGCATCGCTCAATTTGATGTTTGCTTCGCTCAATTTCCAGTTTGTCTCGCTCAAATTTATGTTTGCCTCACTAAATTTCCAGTTTGCCTCACTAAATTTCGAGTTTGCCTAATTCAATTTCATGTTAACCTCGCTCAATTTTCAGTTTGCCTTGTTCAATTTCCTGTTAGCCTCGCTCAATTTCTAGTTTTCCTTGCTTGATTTCCAGTTTGTCCACTGAATTTTCAGTTTTCTTCGCTGAATTTTCAGTTTTTCTCGCTTAATTTCCAGTTTGCCTCGCTTAATTTCATGTTAACCTTGCTCAATTTCTAGTTTGCCTCGCTCAATTTCATGTTTGCCTCGCTCAATTTCTAGTTTGTCTTGCTCAATTTCATGTTAGACTCACTCAATTTTCAGTTAGCCTCGCTCAATTTCATGTTAGCCTCGCTGAATTTCTTGTTTGCCTTGCTTAATTTCCTTTAAGGCTCGTTGAATTTCATGTTTACCTCACTTAGTTTCCTTTAAGGCTCGTTCAATTTCATTTTAAGCATGTTTGGCTCATTGAATTTAATGTTAGGCTTATTTAATTTCACGTTAGGCTCACTCAATTATCCATAGTCATATGTAAATTTAGCTACAAAATCAATCGCTAAGGTTTACATCGGTAGCCATAAAACTAATGGCTACGAATTTAACGAAGCGACGCTACACTAAAAATAGCTACTGTTATAATCCGTAGTATTATCTTTTTAGCTACGGCTTTAAGCCATTTTTCGAGTATATCTCATAAAGCAACGATGGATTTTTGTCTTCAAATAGCGTGTCTGTACATAATGGTTTAGTTTTGAAAAGTAAAGTAAGATGTGTATGTACATAATGGTTTAGTTTTGAAAAGTAAAGTCTGGAAGCATTTAAAAGCTGCTAGAAGCATTTAAAAAAGCTGCTGGGTAAAAGTAGGGGATTTACACTGGTAAAAAAACTCTAAAAATTATAAAAGTCCGATCATAAAAACATTGATACTTGAGAATGGGCTAACAGGGACGGTGGGTGTGAATGCATTCATTTGCGGTCATGGTACGAATTGATGGCTTTTTTATTTTTTTATTCTCACTAGCGACTCGGACTGACTCAATCGGTCACAAGTTGACCCAATCCGAGTTGACTCGGAAGGGTTAGGACTTAGGAGCGGATTGACTGGGCACATAAATATTCCTGTGCCTGGGATATGTAGGGCCCATAGTTTGTCCATTACAAATCCACTCCGTTCATCTGTTTTGAAATATCACAATAGTATTAGATTCTAAAAATCAGGCATATCCAAAACTCATGTGAGCCATACCACACGGAACAGTAGGTATTGAACGCCCGGGGGTGACAGAAGTTTCGTATTAGTATCGTATTTGTTCCTCTAGTTTATCTGATTGGTAATAATCCTATGAACGGTTTGGATGGCATATAAACATCATTGTCAGATCCAGGAAGGTTTCAACGGTGGACGCTTCTGTTCTTACTGCATCGTTGTTGTGGCCCACCTGAGTTTTGGATCTCTTTGATTTTTAGAATCCCCTCCTACTGTGGTTTTTAAAAACAGATGGACGGAGTGAATCTGTCACAGAAATCTCTCTGGGCCCCACACAGCCCCGTCGCACGGGAAATATGTCTGTGCCCGGGTCACAGGCAGTCCGCTTCCGTAATGGTGGCAGGCAGGAGTAGGTCGGATGCTGCAAGAGGATTCTCTCACACGTGTGACAAGATCGCACATATTTCCCGTGCGACGAAGCAGTGGGAAGACGGAGAGGAGGATATTGAAAATCAGGTCGAAGAGTGGAGGAATGGAGAGAGCTAAAGCGATCGTCTTTCTTCTTCTTCTTAATCTCCTACCATTTCTTGGAGCCTTTTCTTCCCTTCCTCCCAAAAATACTCAGGTTCTCTCTCTCTCTCTCTACGAATTTTCGTTATGAAATTGAATTTTGTTTTTGTTTTTTCCTTGTATTGAATCATGTAACTAAACCTGAGAAATAGGAAATTCATTATCGAGAGGAGATATTGAAGAGGCAATTCGCTGCATACACATACCGTCCCAGAAAACATGTGCTAAATCCGTGCCACTCATTACGTAGTTCCCACCGTGAATTTTCCCCTGCCCAAAAATCAGTCGAGCCCGCTAATCGCTTTTGCAACACGTTTGTGTTGAATACTGATGGCGGTAATTTTTTCCCCTAAATATCTGTTTCCTTCTCATACAGATGCAATCCACCTGATGAGTGGCACTGCCCGACTTTAAAAAAAATAAATTTATTATTATTATTATTATTTAAATGTTCACCGTGGGACTATGAATATGAAGGGTATGGATTTCAGGGCAGGTGATGTGCGAGTTGACTCTTTGATATCTCATCACACAGACCAAACTACTTATTATTGTTGTTCTCATTGCACATTTCACCATAACGCTTGTTGGTATTCTCACCATACTGCTTACTGCTGCTGCTGCTGCTGCTGCTTCTGTTGTTGTTGTTGTTGTTGTTGTTGTTGTTGTCCACCTATGAGTGGATAGGGTTGATTTTTACAAAAGGTGATCCTCTTGTTGGAGCTAACCCATTGGATGGGGTGGATGTTGCTCACATACGGATGTGGCATGTTGGAAGTTAATCTGCTGGGTAAATAGCCACTTATTGTCCTACTAGGTGGATATGACAATTTCTTTTACACACGTATATCCTGACAGTAATTCCAGTGAATGATTTAGATTCAGTGTATACCTTGTATAATTTTATTTTATTTTGAAAGATAATGCAATTTATTAAAGGTCAAAAAGCTAACAAAAGACAATAGAGAAACAGAACAAAGAAAAAAAAAGAGAAAAAGGCACCCACTTAGGGCACCCAATCTCCTTATACAAATAAACCCGACTAATAACCCCTAGGCAAGCTATTCATATTGCAAAAACAATGGCTATTCCTTTTGCCCCAGATCACCCAAAGAACAAATAGGAGGGCAACCCTCCATCGTGACGAGCTCCTTCTACCGTTCCTGCAAACATGCGAAGACCAAAACAAGTCCTTGATAAAATTTGGCATCACCCAAAACACCTTGAAAGAGGATAGAACAACGTCCCAAACTTTCGAAGCAGAAGGACAACGGATGAACAAATGTTCCACCAACTCCGCATCTCCAAGGCAAAGGAGGTAGATGTTAAGCAACACCATTGCCCTTTTGCGAAGGTTGTTGATGGTTAGGATAGTATTCTTACTTGCAAGCCACGCAAATGTTGCCACATTTGTAGGAGCTCCATAGGACCATGCATGACTAGTATGAGAATAGGCTTTAGATTTCCCGTGCTGAGCTACAAGCCTATAGAGGGATTTCACCGAGAAAGTCCTTGATTTTCGTTGCACCTGAAAATCGACAGCTCATCAAACTCAAAATCCGTCAAATTTCGACGACAAGGGGGACTCCAAATACCTCAATTCCCAGAAGTCAAGAAGCAATTGGCCACCTAGATGTCGGCGACAAGGCAAAGGCAGGCCAGAGAAGGAAAGGAATCATGAAGCGAGGAATCTCTGCACCATATATCCTCCCATAATTTGGTTTTCGACCCATCCCCTACAAAAAAATGCTAAAAAACACTAAACAGGCCAAATAAGCAACAACTTTCCAAATGAAAGGCGCGGTAAAGAGACGTTTCCTTTATCCACTAGCCCCTAATAGATAAGCCGTATTTCTTGACAACAATAGATCTCCACCAACTACTCTCTTCCACTCTAAATCTCCAAACCCATTTACCTAGGAGGGTTGAATTTACCTTATCAAACCTGCGAACACCAACAATGACATGAAGTAGAGAGTAAGGTTGGTTGGAGAGGGCCGCCTTAATTAGAGTAATTCTACTTCCTAAGGATAGAAGTCTACTTTTCCACAACGAGAGATTCCTCTTCATACACTAAATCACTAATTCTCAAAGATGCTTAGCCAGCTTACCTAAGCACAAAGGCAAGCCAAAATAAGAAAGAAAGGATCCGGTTCGACATCCAAAGATGTCGGCAAACTGATCTACCTCCTCAGACATGTGAGCCCCAAGCATCTCGCTTTTTGCTAAATTAACCTTAAGGCTCGAAACAACTTTGAAGCATATGATGATTTTCCTAACATTGTCCACCATAGACGCTTTAGCCTCGTAGAAGATAAGGGTATCGTTGGCAAATTGCAGGTGGCTGATTCTTTGAGGAACATTCTTGACCTCAAAATCCCGAAAAGCCTGGTAGATTGACCCTTGATCAACATCCTACTTGGCGCTTTTGAAACCACCAAAAATAGAAAGGGAGACAGGGGGTCTCCCTAACGAAGACCTTTGGAGGCACGAGAGAACCTAAAATGAGAGCTGTTAATACCTAAAATGAGAGCTGTTAATAAGGACTGAGAATCTAGCCGAAGAGACACAAGCTTTGATCCATAGTTTCCATTTGGCCTCACACCCAATATGCGCTAACATGTAATCAAGGAAGCACCAGTCAACATGGTCATATGCTTTTCCCATATCTAATTTACACAAAATGCCTTGATTGCGAGCTCTGTGTTAGGAACCCAAACGCTCGTGTGCAATAAGTGCACTATCGAGAATTTGCCTCCCAACAATGAAGGCAATCTAGATCGGGGAAATAACCTTAGGAAGAACGGACCCAAATCTCCGATTAAGGATTTTAACAACAATTTTATAAGCACTATTCTTATAGGCATAAAATCTTTCAAGCTTTCAACTCCTTGAATATTTAGGATCAGAGCAATAAAGGAGCAATACATCTCAGCTGGCAAACAACCTAAGCCAAAGAATTCCTCAGTGAAGCCCATTAAATTGGCTTGATCAAGTCCTAAATGGTCTGGCAGAAAGCCATTAAGACCCAGAGCTTTGTCCCTTTCTAGATCCATAACTGCAACCTTAACCTCCTCCTTGCAAACAAGCGCCTCAAGAGAGGCAACCTCCTCCTCCAAGAGCAATCAAAGGCCAACTTATCTAGGCTTGGTCGCTGCCAGGGCTCCCCCGATAGCGAGGAATAATAAAAATCAATAATGGTCTCACAAATGGCATCCTTATAAAAAATCTGGGAGCTTTGTGTCTGTGTGTGTGTGTGTGTGAAAGGTACTAAATATATTCAAAACGCCCAAAAAGTCCCCAAAAAAGGAAAGAACAATAAGGACAGGAGAAAAAAAAAGATACAATACAAAGTCCAAAAGACTCCCACAACCCAGAGCTAATTAGAAAGCCACCCTCTCACATAACTAAGAATCCTGTTAAAAACCCCTTTAAGACCGAACTGCTCCACTCTCACAGAATTGAGAACCCCATTGAAAACCCCCAAGACTGAACTGCTTTTATTATTGAAGCAGTGGTTGTTGCGTTCTTTCGAGATGCACCAAAGGACAACTAGAAGAGATAAATCTCAATTAGATTTCCTGTATTTCTTCCAACCTTCAGAGAACCAAGAGCGGAATAAGACTTCAATGATCCCAACATAACCCAATGGATTTTAAACAATTGAAGCACATTGAACCAAACTTCCCTTGTGAAAGAGTAGTGGGTGAACAAGGGGTCCACTAATTCAACATCCTTGTAGCACAACATGCATACATCGAGAAGGACCATAGACCTTTTGCGAAGATTATCTAAGGTAAGGATATGGTTTCTACCAGCTAGGCCTTTGGAGGAGCACTAGAGAACCAAGTTGGCAAGGTATGGCGGTTGGGGGGCTCAGAGGAAGAATGCGATAACTTGACATGAAAGGATTTTATCGAAAAGAGCCAGATGAGTGGAACTTCTAGATCAACGAATTTGATTCTCTCATAATAGGTCTGAAACCTTGTAAACACAAGAGAAGGGAGATTAGATGATCGGCCTCATCGTCTCGGTGATTCTGTTGGCAGGGGGAATCCCACACTCCCCTATCCTTAAGAACCACAATAACATTCTGCTATAAAAATCTCCGAAACAACACAAATAGCCTCAAGGGAAGGGGAGACGCCACAAAGAGGGGTGTTACCGCACCAAGTGTCCTCCCCAGAAGTGGATACGAGATCCATCACCCAATGCAAAACCCATACCCTCTTGAACAATAGGGTCATCCTGGCGATAAATTTCCATATGTGAGAGGCCCGATATGAAGTAGACTCCTTAATCCTCCAACCCATATGGGTAGAGCCATATTTAGCAACGATGGTTCATTTCCTCTTCATTACCAAACCTCCTGATTCATTTACCTAGCAGAGCCGAGTTAACCTCCTCCAATCTCTTGATCCCCACCCCTTCAACAGGGGGAGGAGAATAGTCCTCTTTCCAATTCATCAAATGGAATTTACTAGAGGATGAAGCACCGTGCCACAGAAAATCCCTTCTAAGTTTATCAATTCTATCAATGACCGACTTGGGGCGGCAAAAAAGGAAAAGCAAATGAAGAGAGGTTGGAGAGGGAGGCTTTGATAAGAGTGATTCTACCCTCCAACAAGGGAAGCTTACTCTTTTAGGGAGAGAAGCTTACTCTTCTAGGAGAGAATCTTACTCTTCTAGGGAGAAATCCTAGAGCCTTCGACCAAGAGAGGAGATGCAATTGACCCTGGATCTAGCATTGGCTATGCCATGAAAAACCTTGGTATTCTTATCGCCATCTTTAAGCCAGGTAGCCTGAGAGTGTTGGCCCCATTTGATCTCCTCCTTTATAAGGAGGGCACTATAGTTAGCAAGCACCTTATCTTTACTTACTAATCTAAGATCATTTATATGCGTTATTGGATACTGTGTATTAGTATTCAAAGCGGGATGCTAGTATGCAGCACATGCTTCATTTCTAACAGCTCCAATCATTACATGTTCGCAATGTGCATTATGGGGAGGGTACTTGATGAGGACATCACGTCACGCACACCCTTACGTACGTATCAGAGGAGGAGGCATACCACACCACTTTCTCTGTGGCTAGGCAAGTACCCGTGATTGTGCTGAAGACCCCATGTGCATGTGCGAGCATCTGGAAGATCCCACACTGGGAAGATGCACATTTCTACTTTATGGAGTGATCCAGACCGTTGGATCAAAGGGACGCAACGATCGGGCCATTGATCGCATGGATCATATGATTGGGCCATTGATTGTTGATCGTCCACATTAGTTTTAGACTTTATCATATTTTAGGATTTAGTTTTTGATTATTTTATATTTGGACACATTATGGGTGTTTTAGTTGATTTTATTTAGACTAGGACTATTTTCGTTAAAGCTCATAAGACAGGGATTTTTGTAATTTTTGAAACTTCTTAGATCTATAAAAAGAGGAGAGCGTGTGACCTCTTCCTCATTGAATTTCGTGATTAAAAAAAAAAAGAGAGAAGTTCTTGCTTTCTTCTCCCATCTTCATGCAATTTGAAGATACTTCCATGCGATTTGGAAGGAAGATTGGTCGGTGCGAGGCTAATCTTCATTAAAAAAGGTGCGAGGTCTTCATCTATCCCCATACCATCTTCTCTTTTCTTCCCCATTCAGGTATTCTCTTCAGGTTCTTAATTCTCTCATATCAAATCTTCGTTTTCTCAAAAACCCAACTTTCCCATACCCATTTACAAACCAAACCTAACCGCCCTAAACCCATTCTCCCACACCACACGTGTGACCGTACAACCACACGTGTGAATCCCACCTGCCCCTTTTGACTTTCCACTGTTATTATATCAAAACCACATTCCTCTATCTCCGAAACCCTAACCCTAAACCTAAAATCCCTAACTTTCCCCAAATTACCCAAACCGGAGATATCCTGCCCGAGCCCAACCCAAAGTCGGGTCGGTCGGGTTGAACCCGCTCGACTTTCAGCCCTACCATCAACTGCAATCTGTAACAATGATTCAAACATATACTACAAAGGGACGCTATTGCACCATGGATCCTTCCAGAATTGGGTTTTTGCTCCATCCCCCATTCTGTATTTGATGTAATTCATGATTTTTTTTAATTATTTTTTTTATTTTTTTAAAATATAGCTTTGAAACTGCTTTCCAAGTTCCAGATCCTCTATTACCCTTCCAGCCCTGATGTCCCACTCATTACTCTCCTTGCCGTACTTACTCCAAGATCATCTTCAGAATAGGTGTTTCATCTTGACCACCATTCAGCCAAAGGGGCAGAGTTGACATCATGGATTGGCCTGATTCCGAGGCCCCCCTCTTAAATGGGCCTGCAATCCTTGGCCCAAGCCACTAAGTGGAAATTGTGCCTGCCTTTCCAGTTCTTCCAAAGGAATTTTTTTCTTCTTAAAATAGTCCTCACTTGTTTTGATTTGTTGAGTTCCACTCAACTCTTATGTTTTGATCTTCAACGTAGGTCTAAAAATTAGTTAATCTTCCTCCATGTTTCTAATGAAGAAAGAAGTGGATAAATTGAGAGGAAATTTGAAAATAAAAACTTCAACAAAGGCTTTATGGCTGTATCAGCCATATCAGCACCAATACAAGTTGATACAACCCTTTTTCTCCCCATTAAATGACAGGTTCACCTCTGCATCTCATGTTAGGGGTGATCAATACGAATAGGATATGACTTAATCTTAAACTTTCTTTAAAATGTTGCTGTCACTGCTCACCACAAGCCTTCTACTTTGTTTCCAAATCCTCTCTTCGAAGATATGATCATCATGGGTTCACCTTGTTTCCTTGTCCTCTTGTGCCAATTCTCCCTATTCAGATGTTCAACTTTGGAGTGTATTGCTTCTACAATTGTAACTGATGGGGGATTCAGGTTCTTCACTTCTCTATGCTTTTACCCCTTTAGCCGATTTTATTTTTATTTATTTTTATTTTTTTAAAAACATATCTCCCTTTCCCCTTTATCAAGTTTCATGAACAGAGCAAATGAAGCTTTGCAACTCCAAAATCAGATTGATTGAATGATTCAGACTTCTTGCAAATGATAATTGTTTGTCAAACTTGAGCCAACCACTACTTTTTGTTTTAACTGCCCATGCAATGGCCACCAATTGGATAGGATCCTCTTCGTATGGTTTGGGATCTATAGTAGGATCTGCAATTTGAATGGTTTGGATCAATGTATTATGTATGTTTATGCAGTGGCTATGTCCATGTGTTGGATCCTTCAATTCAACAAGTAGAATTAGAAGTTCGATAAATGTAAATTTTGGTGGGTAATCCATAATCAATGAGCCTGTGATTTGGATGACCTAATCGTCATATGCGTGTTTATGGTGGATAGATCATACATCATAAAAGACATCAGTGAACTATCGCAGCAGTCTACCTGATGATAGTTCACCACCATATTTTAAGTTGTGGAATCAACTGTTACCAGTGTTGTACATGAGTACAGCAATTTTGATTGTCCAAATCATTTGTCTCATTATGGATTGAGCATTTGCCAAAATTTATATTGATAAATGCTCTTAACGATTTGATTTGGACCACCAGTAATTCATTTTAATCATCCATTTGATAGCCACCAAGCTAGGATCCTTTTTATCAGTGTGACTTCTGGGCCATGCTCCATCTACAATGGATCATTCTCTTTGGATTGTCTGGGTTGATATATACAAATGGCAGTGAACTATCACTATAGTCTTGCTTGTGTGTTAGATGCTGGTAAGGTTTAGTGTTTTCCGCCCTTTTCTTCTTAGAAAACCCTTGCACTCTTTGATAGCGTGATGCTTCATGCTCATGCACTCACAAAATTGTATGTGTGGCATGTAGATAATTCAAATTGAACCATCCAAATTGTGGCCCCTTCTTCTGATTGGTTAATTAACAAGAAAAATACACTAACATAAATGTTCTAACTGGCCAATTGGTCCACATCTAATTGACAGCTAAATGTAAGATACACAGTCCAAATTCAACAAACAAATGGTCATTAATCTGAGGTTAGGATCGTTCAGTCAATCTGATTTTGAGATTATTACCTATCTACAATGGGTGCTAGGATTTCAATGGTTTAATTTAATTTATACATGTGACAAGTACAACTTCAAGGCTTTGACAGCATGTGTATGTACCATCACTCTTGCAGAGTATCAAACAGCTCCCCTTTCTTCTTTCCTAGTTGCAGAACTGTGACTCCACTAATGTGTAGGTGGGGTTTGCAGTTTTTTCCATTGATTCAATCTTGACATGTAGTGAGTCTGTGGGCAGCAAAAATCTGGACAGAGTACATGGGTTCTGATAGTTTGTCCTTCATCTTCTTCTGTTCCTATTCTTCTTAGAAGGAGTTAATTTGATCCGATCCGCAAATTGAACCATGTCAGCATGAAATCCTCCCTCAAACTTGATCAAACTGGCTCGATCTATTCCGTCAATGTTAAGCAATTCGAACTGCAAATTTATTCAATTGAACTAGATCACAGTTTTGAGGGTCAGTTAATTGAATTCAGTATGTAGGATCCACCCCCTAAATACCTTGCATATTTTTTGCAATAGAGTTTTTGTTGTGAAAGAAAAATGAGATAACTGAACTTTAGGTCTTTCAACTGCATCCAGCTAATGAAATAGTTGGCTTGGGCTGTGTATAACCTAGGCATCTAGCTGACGTGTATTATACTTGAAGGAGACTTTTGTTTTCCAATATTGAATGAAAGAGTTGTTCCTTTTCAAGAATTACAAGAGTTCTTTTGCAGCTAGTGAGTGACATATAACTTTTCTGTCCATTTCCCATGGTCCTTTGAACTTACTGTTGTTTAGTTACATGGAACTCGTGAGTTCCATGAAAATTGAAAAGAGAGTTTATACTTTTCTGAAAGAATTGATATTCATTTAAGTGTTGTTTGGATGCAAGGAATTCTCCTCCTTTAGTTCCATGAAGAGAACTCCATGAACAGAGTTCCATGGAAAGAGAAGAGTTACTCTCTCTGTTTTTTTTTTTTTTTTTTTTTAAAGAACTTGTCTTCTCTTTTATTAGGCCTTTTTTGTGAACTTAATTGTAGAGTTTCATTTAACCCTGGAAGATCCTAATGTTGGATCCCTCAAGTTCCATACAACTTGAATTCTTAAGTGGAGGGCTTAGCGCATTGAAACAACCCCTCAAAGAAGGTCAGTTTTCTCGGATTTTGAATGTTGTTGTAACCAGTGTTCAGAGTGTCAATAACGTTACACGGACGTACTGATGACCAGGGATATAAACATGTATCTAATATCGCCTATACCTGGAAAATATCGCTAAGGAAACATTGTGAAAAAGGTGGAATTTTCCAATGAAACTTCAAGAGGAGTTAAAAGATACATGCTTACACATTTAGGAATCAACATATTGCAAAAAAAAAACAACTATGCAAATAAGTTTCCACCTACTAGGGGCTTAAACTATGTGCTTTTGGAAAAAAAAAAAAACCAGTGGAATTATAACAAAATGAGTTCATGTCGCTAAAATACCATAGAATGCAAGTAATAAAACATAAGCAATATGGTTTCTTTTTATATTTTTGAATAATTAAAAAGCAGTTCTTTTCTGAAGAAATGAATATTTATGGTGAATTGATAGCTCGGCCCTCACTAATGAACAGTCAAATCTGCACATATCCATTCTCAATTGGAGAGGTAATGTAGCAAATTAGGATTTTCCCAATTTCCCCATTTTTCCATTCAAACGTTGATTTGTTCACCACAAATCCATGATAATGCATGAGAATTGAGCATAGACATGGATTTCCATGTCAAATACATGCTAAGATATAGAAAAAAGAAGAAGAAGAACTTTTCATGGCTTTTTTTTTTGTCACCTTTTAGTTTCAGCTCATCTCCACTTTCAGTTGAGATTTCACCCCCAAATCCAAGCTTTGATTCCACAAAAACCATAAGTAGTGATCAAAACCACCTAAAGATGTAATTCCAAAAAATAAAAAATAAAAAATCCACAACAAGCAATGAAATTTTGTAGTTTTGGAAAATTTTGGGATTTTCTTGTGAATTTTTGGGTGTTTCCCTGGTATTGACAATGACATCGCTGGTATCATGATACTGGGGAGATATTACTCCGATCTCAAGCCAAAATATTGGTGAAATGATATCTTCCCTGGATACTTGCCAATATTATCGGAAGCACTAGTGATATGTGGGAATTTTTAGTTTACTCAGTGTTTTGTTATCACTACCCCATGATACGGATATTATCGGTGATATCATTGATAATTGGAACACTACTTATCACCTTTGAAATCTTTCCCTACTTAATGATTGACTCATCACTTTCATTTTTGGACACCGATTCGTATTTTAACCTTCTAATAAATAGTATTTAGCTATCATTTCTTAAAATGTATTAATATGGAAATTTTGCATTACTGTACTGCCTGTTGCTGGTCCCATCTACCATCTTCCTCATTCTAGGATGGCAAAACTCTTAAATTCCATTTGATTCAGTTTTTTTTTTTTTTTTGGCCCTCTTAATAGTTTGAATACTTGCTTTCTTGCTACCATACTCCCTGATGAAACCATCCTCATTTTTTCCCCTTTTCATTCCAGGTGTTAGAAGAAGCTGTTGCTGCAAGGTAGTAACCTTTATTGAATCGGACTAGCATAAGCTGTGTTTCAGATTCACTGGTGCATTGAATTGTAACAAATTTTCACATAGTGAGGAAATTACCCTTATTATTCATAATGAAGAAGATTTCAAATTGATTTAATTTTCAGAACTCTTAAACAAGATCCAGGGCACAGTCCTGAAGTACATTGTTCCAGAGAAAGGAGTCGGGCAGCCTGGAAAATTATTGAGGAGGTATCTACAAAGTACAGTTGAGATGTTACTAGCCTGGTCAAATTTAATATTTAGTCAGTTATCATTGATTTTGTTTCATATATCCTAAAGTCATTAAGAGTTGGTGCAGTATTTAACACCATTTGTGGAGCAAGAACAGTATCAAATCTCAAGTAAGTGTAGGCTTCATGCTGACAATGACATGTTCAGAGAGCAAGAGCAGCACAAGATTCACATGGATATAAATGAGTGGCGTTGTGGGTTCTGTAAGAAAAGCTTTCGTGCAGAGAGGTTTCTTGATCAGCATTTTGACAACAGGCACTACAATCTACTGAATGATGTATGTGCCTTCTGATTTGTTGCAATCAGCCCTAGCATACTCTTTATGTCTTTATCCTCTTTGTTTGAGAAAGAATGCATTGATAGATTTTTCATGGATATATGATATGAATAACTTGTCCCACCCCCCTTTTAAAGATTTTTGAATAACTGTTTTCAGGATGAGTATGGATGAGCATTTAGGGGTTGTTTGGGGTGAGGGATTTTGGGCAGTCATTTGTCAAATTCACGGGATTTAAAATTTCACCAATTTGTTTTTGTTGGGGATTAGCCAAATTTGTGGATTTCCAAAATCCATAGCCCCATAAATTCAGGGATTTGGGTCAAATCCAAATCCCCAAAAAGAATTAAAACATTTGGCAATCCACAAAATGAAAGACTCTCAAAAGCAATAAAAGCTAGGCCCTTCCGATGAATGCTCTGCCATCACTATAAATGCTCTCCAAGTTCATGGATTTGTAGCTTGATTGCCGGGCAGTGGGCTTGGGATTTGCAAATCCAAATCAAATGCAAATCCATGAATTGATAAAATTTTGGATTTACCAAATCCATGTTCCCATTTCCCTGATCCTAAACAGTGCCTTACATAACTCTATGGTTAGCCCTTTATTCTTTGAAGCATTGTCACAATATGTTCATTTGATGTGGGAACTTTGAATTCTTCTTTTCTTTTTTCCTTACTGATTTTTGATATGCAGACTTTGTTCATGAAGGCAAATATTTCATCTCTTGCCTGACAGATATGTTTTTAGATGTTCATAGACTTGCCTAGTGGAGTTTAAATGTTAGACATTCTCATTGTAAATTGCCATGTCTTTATTTCAATTTCTCGAGGATATTTTGAAACTATTTGCTTCTCCTATGTATCTTGGAGATGGACTCACGCATAAACATTGGTGCAAAAAGTTGGCTGATTTCTGTAAATCAGTCCACTAGTTCACAATACAACCAAGCATAATCACAGAATCCCATATTATAATAAGAATAGAGAAGGAAATCAATTAGAACAGTAGGAAATACCTCTAGATCTTGAAGTTTAGCTTCAAGAATAGATAAAATAGTTGCTCACAAAAATTTTCAGCAGAGGAATTCAGTCACATATCATAAAATTCGTCTCTTAGTCTCATGTCCTCTGAACACAAATTACTTCTTAGCCCTTAACAAGAAACTAATTCCCAATTAGCTTGCACACCGGCACATGTTGGTGTTATGACTTTTAACCTTCAGATATACCTAAATCTCCATATAAATATTTTGAAGTAATAAAAGTATTATTTTAATAGTATATCATAATTATTTAGATGTAAAAAATCTGATGATATAATAATATTAATTAATTAATTAAAAATAATAAATGAAAATTTATTTATATGTATAAAAAATATCCCACAAATAAAATATGATAGTTATTAAGATGAAAAGTAGTTTTTCGTATGACCAGATCTAGGAGTTTAGGACCTTTGTTTCAGAAAATTTGTGTCCTTGTTATGCAGATTCCGAACCTCTCATCCTTTTTAACAACTGGCAACTTGGACCGTCCAAACCACGGACTGGGTTGGTCATAGCCTGAAATTTACACTGATATAATGTTGTTAACTATCTTGTCTTCGCTCATTTAGTTGGACATTTGACCATTTTATTTTTAACCATCCAGTTGATGGCCACCGTTAAGTCCATTTTATCAGTGCAACTTTTGGGGTATGCTCCACCCATAGCAGCCGTGCTATTTGGATGGTCTGGATTGACAAGCATATTTGCATGTGTGCATTGGATGAGACACTGCAACTTAGAAAATGATGGTAAACTATCACTATATTATTGATGTTTCCAATCAATGTGACCTGTGGAATGTAGCTTCTGAAATGGTGAGATCAACCACATGGTGATCATGCAAGAGATGAGTGAACTCAGCAGAAAAATGAGAAGCACGAGTTTTACCTATGGAAGTATGATGACTCATGCACATACTTGCAACCATTTTGTACGTAGGTTGCAGGAATCCAATCCATATGTGATCCATGATGAAGTGTTTGGAGGGAAGAAAGAGAAAGGGAAGAAGAGAAGAGGAGGGATTAGTTTAGGGCACTGTTTTAAATATCGACGATATCGGCGGATATATCCCACGATATATCTTGTATCCCACTTGTGCGATACGAAACACACAAATAGTGGGATATATCCCACATGTTCGACCCGGTGAACATTTTTTTTTTCGATCCTTTTTTTTTTTCTATAAATCATGTTAAATCAATGTCAAATTGTTACAAATCCATGATTTTTCATGTTTTGCATGGCATGAAAAATCATGGATTGAGAACTTCGAATTTGAGATTTGGAGAAGAAGGACCGAGTTGTGGAAAATTGAAAAAAAATAAATCAAAATCAAACATGTATGTAACCTAATTTAGTGATTCTTCTTTTTCTTTTGAATGTATTGCTTGTGTTTTCACATGTCTTCTTACATTTATAAATTATATAAATAGACTTTGAATATACTTGCATCAATTCAGTTAGACAACGCATAGATTAGGACCCCATACAAAGAAAACTCATTATGTGCACTTGTTTTTTGTAATGTTTTGATTTGTAAGTGTGTATTGATGTCTTTTTTAACAATCATCGAAATTTCGTTGAAAAATTCAACCAATTCCAATGTTTCCCCATGTTTCCAACAACAACGATACATTACACGATACAACCGAGATATCCCATGCGATAACCGATACGTATCTGTACGACTGTACCCCAAGGGTGCGATACGTAACGCGATATTGATATTTCGAACATTGGTTTAGGGTATGTAATCTCTTGTGTTAGTCTAATGAGGCTAACATACTACTATTAATAATAAGTGGAGTTGAATATGGTACATGGTACACCGCATGACTACAGAAGTACACATGATAATGAAGAAAAAAAGTAGAAAGAAATGATGAAAATAGCACTCCACATGACTACAGTATCATGTCTCTATGCTCCCCCTCAAGCTGGAGTGTGAATATCAATCATGCCCAACTTGTAACATGTTTGACCAATTCCCTTGTTTAAAAACTCTGCCAACTGGTCTTCAGATTTTTTATATGGCATCTTAATATCCGTTGAAGTCACCTTCTCGTGAAGGAAATTACAGTCAATTTCATTGTGTTTCTCATTAAATCTCATGATGTGTCTTCTTTGGGTACTGTTCTCAAGTCACCCTTAGATGAGATTTCAGGGCTCACTCATTGTCTGGCCATTTTGGAAGGTGGCTCTTCATTTCACCAGTCAGGTTTTGATCAGTCAGGTGTATTTGCTTCTGCTCATTGATTCCTCATCTTCTACTATTCCATCATGGATCATTGATTCTGAAGCATCGGATCATGTGACTGTTTTGCAGTCACATATCAAAGTGGGCCTTCTTTGGGGGATCAACCAATTAAATTTCAACATGTCTCTCTCGTATGACAAGTTTGTTAACAGTTTGTGCAATAAGTGTCCTCCTCATCACCAGAGAAGTTACTACTGCAACTTCCCATTTCACCAGGGCCACTATATCCACCAGAACTTTTCCAAGACCCTAAATCTGTCATCATCACCACCTCTTCCTTTAATACATATGCCACCATGATAGGAACCTACAAGAACTGCTAGGGCAACCATCCTCAGGTGAGGGAAGCAGGTCCGAACCTTCTATAAGCTGTTGAGGCAACCATCCTCAGGTGAGAGAACTGGTGTTTTCTCTTTCTTCTGGTCATGCGGTGCTCCTCCCAAAGCAGCAGCATTTACATGGTTGGTGGGTAGGAACAAGATCCTTACTATCGATGATCTCCAGAAGAGATCGTTAGTAATTCCTAATTGCTGTGTGATGTGTATGAGGGGGTGCTGAAATGATGGGGATTTAGTGATGCTTTCAAAACAAGAGCAGGTCGGAGGTGGATGTATATAAAAGGGCCAAAATGGATTAATAGGTGGGCTTCTTGTACAAAGGATTTTGACCAAAATGATTGGTTGTTTCTATTTGGGATGTAATTTTGACATTTGAGCTTTTGTGTTCTCTTTAATAAAATTGTTGTCATCTTTCACACACACAAAAAGAAAAAAGAAGGGAACCTGCGTAGCTGACCGTTCAGGAATTATATTGTCTGCAAATGGCATTGCCAACTATTCTCTGTGTTTGTGTGTAGAAAGAATATGGTGTAGCATATGTAGTTCCAAGTAACTCTTTATATCGGTGCCAATTATTCATGTTAAAAATAATTATTTGTTGTGTGTGCTTGTGTTGCTTCTTACTTCTGTGGATGTTCATCTCCCTGCACCATTTGAACAACTGTTCATTCTATTCCCATCAAGGTATTCCGTAACGGTGACGGTGACTGTAATGGCCACCACCGTTACCTTTACAATATAGGGTGTAACGGCCGTTACGGTCTTTTTTTCTTTGTATTATATATATATATATATATATATATATATATATATATATATATATATATATATATATATATATATATATATATAAATTTTTATTGAAGGTCTGCTCTTTTTTTTTTTTAATTGAAAGAAAACAACAAAAACATGTATCGGCCCTATAATGGACCGTTACGGGGCCATTACGGCCTTTATGAGGGGCATAATGGGCTGTTATAACGGCTATAACGGCCTTTATGGGTCTTTTTTTTTTTTTTTTTTTTCCATAACGGCCTTTATGATCCTCTAACGCGTAACGGTTGCCACCATTACCTTTACGTAACGGCCTTTATGGCACACCATGATTCCCATCTCATGCTTCATGGAATGCCTCTTTACTAGATCTTGACACTTTAGAATTAGAATTGGGCGTGCCCTTTTAATGTCGAGCATTCCTTGCATCCTGTTGCTCATGTCACTTGGGGTCACCATTTAATTAACATTGACCCTCCTTTGAGCGCACCATGTGTAAATCATGATGTGACTGTCCATTGCTGTAGAGGCAGGAGCCTTAGAAGATGGTGGGAAATACCCAACAGAAGTTGAGGTCCCTATGGACCTCTCGTATACATGCCACTTTGTTTTGTATAGTATTTCTCAACTCATTGACAAGATGTATTTTCTTCTGGGGTCAACTAAGTTTGAAGAAGTCAGGATTGAACATCAAAGATTGCTCCATTTGGGTAGTGGATCTTGCAAAATCAGGATTAAGCCATCCATGTCAGATTTTGGCATTCCCCAAACCATCCATGTAAGATTCACATTACTAAAGCGCTTTCTTCTGCTTAAAATCGGGATTAAGCCTATTGTCGATTTTGGCATTCCCCAAATCATCCACATCAGATTCACATTGCTAAAGCATTTTCTTCTGCTCAAATCACAATTTTGGAAGTTTTAGAAAATAGTAAATACGCTGAAATTTGTGATTGAGTGGAAGCAAGTGTCTAATTGGTGACGCAATCTAATGTGGACGATATGGGCCTGCCAAAAATCAGTATTAGGCTTCATCCCAAATTTGCAGGATTCTCTTTTGAACTGAGCCTCACAGATTGCAAATGTCAATGTTTTGCTGTATTGTGTTTAAGGGGGAATCTTGAGAATACAAAAGCAACATCGTTTGGGCAGAAGCTGTGTTGACCGCAACATACTTGATCAATCGCATACCGTCAAAGTTCTTGCTGGAAAATCTCCCGTCAGAAGTTCTTTTTGGAAGCATCCCTGATTACTCTAATTTCAAAGTCTTTGGCTGCTGTTACAACTATTATTCTTTGAAGAAAGGAAGCTAACGGCGAGCTCTACGAAACAAGCGAAACTCGGCAAGGAGAAGGCTGAACCCAGGTGCTACACTATAGTAGGCATCACTTGGGGCCGCACGACTCAGGCAGACTCTCTACCTGTGCGCGTGACAATTGGTAACAACAAAGGTGGATAATTTGCAAAAGATTGTTGCAATTTTTGAGTCAATCTCTGGTTTAAAGGTGGACACTAGCAAGTGTGAAGTGTTGGGGGTTCATTTATCTAAGGATGAGGTGGTAGAATATGCAGATATCTTTGGTTGCCGGTTGGGATCTTTCCCTTCTAGGGGTTTGGCTGCCTCTGTTTTGAAGAAATCTTTTGGATAATGAAGCTGAAGAATTGATATCATTGCTAAATCTTTTAGTTGGGGTTGCCCTTTTGGAGGAGCTGGATTCGGTGTGGTGAAAAGAGAGCAACTCAGGATTTTTTTTGTAAAATCCTTCTTCTATTCCATATCTGGTGTTTTGGTTGGGGACGGGAGAATGCCTTCTTCAGTTTTGTGGTCTTGCATGGCTCCCTCCAAGGTAGTGGCTTTTGCTTGTTTGGCCAGGTGGGAGAGAGTCCTAACGATAGACAATTTGCAGAAACGAGGATTAATTCTAGTTAATGCTTGCCCCCTTTGTTTGAGCTACAAGGAATCGGTTCTTCATCTTTTCTTACAGTATCCCTTCTCTATGGAAGTGTGGGATAGATTCTTCGAGTATTTTGGAGTGGCTTGGGTTATGCCTAACTTCATTGTAGTTGTTTTAGTGAGTGGCATGGTGGAGGGGTTGGAGCCTTGGGTTGTATGGTTTGGAGGTTCTCTCCTTGCAGGCCTGTGGTCTATTCAGGGTGAAAGGAACAGCAGGTGTTTTAGAGATATTTCTGGGAATGCTAAGGGTGTTTTCTTTAAAGCAAAGTCCTTGGTTTTAGTTTGGGTTGCGGCGAGCACTAAGCTCTGTTGTTGTAATCTGTTAGGCCTAGATTGGTTAGCGCTGTAATTTTTGTTTCTTTTCTTCTTCTTCTTTTTTTTTTTTATTTTTTTTTTTGCAGTTTGCCGCCTCTTTAATAAATTGTCATCCTTTAAAAAAAATGTGGGAGAAGGTGGTGGGAAGATTTGCAAGGAAATTATCTAGTTGGAGAAAAAAGACATTTGTCCTTTGGGGGTAGGTTGACGTTGATAAAGCCGGCCATGTCTAATCTTCCAGTATATTTTGTCTTTATTTAGATGTCCAAAATTAGTTTTGGATCATCTAGATAAAGATTAGAATGGTGTGTTTATTTTATTTTATGGCAAGGAGCGGAAGAGAAGCATAAATTCCATTTAATGAAATGGGAAGAGGTGCGCAAATTACTTCAAGAGGTAAGGAACTTGGGAGTTATAAATTCTGCGCTTTTGGGGAAATGGATTTGGCGATTTGGGGTGGAGAAAAGATAATATTTGGTATGAGTTAGTCAAGAAATATGGGCTAGAGGAAGGGGGTTAGATGGATGAGAACATCCTCTTTATATAAATCATCGGGGGTGTGGAAAGCTATATCGAGAATGTGGGACAAGTTGAAGGAGGGGATAGGCCTTTCTTTGGGGGATGGTCAGTGCATTCATTTTTGGTAAGATGTTTGGCTAGGAGATAAACCTCTTAAACATATTTTACCTTGGTTGACTAGACTATCGGCGGATCTGAACATCTTAGTTGCTCATTGTTTCTCTAATGTAGGGAATGAGACACGTTGGACCCTGCTTTTTATAAGGAATTTGTTGGAAGAAGAAGAGGAAGAGATGCTCATCTTGTTGGAGTTGCTTCAAAAGGCGTCACCATTGGTGGATGAGAGAGACTATGGTGTGGATTAAAGTAAAATCTGGTAAATTCTCGGTTAAATCCTTCTACACTTACCTCTCCGAGACTTCATTAGTTAGTCAAATCCAATGTTTTCAGTATTGACAATATTGACTAATATATGCCACGATATATCTTATATCCCACCTGCGTGATACGGAACACACAGGTAGTGTCTAAAATTTTTCATCTCGCAGGATGTATTGCAGATATCGCGACTAGTCATTTACAAAAAATTCTTTGTATCAACGGTATTTGTTGATATTAACAGATGTCACATGACTGTGTGAGAAGTGGGGGTCTGAGTGCAGCAAAAATAAATAAAATTCCATCCCCCATTTTCTTGATTTCTCTCCACTTCTAAATAGATCTATTGTGGTTTTTGACCCATCCTTATGGATTACTTCGAAGAAAGTACCAATTTCAAGCTGGAATCAAGATCAAAGTTGATTTCGAGCCATTTTCTATCTGGTGAGTATTTCGGTCCATTTTTGTTTTTGTAAATCATGATAAATTAGTGTCAAATGGTTAAAAATCCACGATTCTTCATATTTTGCATGAAAAATCATGGATTTAGGGCTTCAATTTCAAGATTTGGGGAAAGATGGATTGAGTTGCAGAAAATTGAAAAAAAAAAGAAGAAAAAACTTAAATTTCCCCAATTTTTCTTAAATCAGTTGCAATCTGTGTCAAAATACAAAATCAAACATGTATGTAAATTTGATTTAGTGATTCTTGGTAATTTGGGGGATTTTCAGGAAAAAAATATTTTTAATTAAAATCAATTAAAAATGTTAAAAAATATATTTTTTCAAAATTCCACTTTGATTAGCGATCAATTGGCCCCCATTTCAGAATATTCACGAGTGTTTGATGAAATCATCATCACATACACTCTAATTTTAGGATTTGAGGGAAGATGTGCCGATTTGCGAAAATTGAGAAAAAATGAAAATTTTCTCAAATGGTTGCAATCTTAGTTTCAAAACATGAAATCCAACATGTATGTAACCTGATTTATTGATTCTTGGCAATTTGGGAATTTTTTAGGGAAAAAATAATTTATTAATACAAAAAAAAAATTGTTAATTTTTTTTTTCCACGAAATTTCACTTCAATCAGAGGTCAATTGGCCCATATTTTAGAGTATTTAGGAGTGTTTGATGAAATCATTGTCACGCATACCCTAATTTTGAGATTTGGGGGAAGATGGGCCAATTTGCAGAAAATTAGGTAAAATTTCAAAATTCTTCAGAGAGGATGAGTACCAGTATTATGTCAGAGAGTATCTTCACTAGTATCATTCTACTATGAACTGGGCATAGTATTTTTGGTTTGTGGAGCAGTAGTATGCCTAGCCCCGTTGAGATGGAGATGATGATTTTTAGTCACCGTAGAGCTCTATGTGGGTCCAAGCCACACACTCATTATTCATAGGTACATTTCTAGTTTATAACTTCTTTTTCTTTTGAATGTATTGTTTGTGTTTCCATACATGTCTTCTAACATTTATAAATTATATGAATTGATTTTAAATATACACGCATCGGTGTAGTAAAATAGCACATAGATGAGGACCCCATGCAAAGGAAACCTATTATGTGCACTTGTTTTTTATGATGTTTTGATTTCTATATGTATTGATGTCTTGTTTAACAATTCTTGAAGTTTCATTGAAAAATTCGACCAATTTCCCAATGTTTTCCCATGTTTCCTAACAACAACGATACATTACATGATACAACTGATATATCCCATGCAATAACCGATATATATTTGTATCCCAAGGGGGTGATACATTACACAATAATGATATAGAAAACATTGGTCAAATCAATCATATAGTTTTTCTATGGTGCTGCAAGGCTCCCCCAAAAGTAGTAGCTTTGGCTCGGGTTAGTGGGAAGGAAAAATGTGTTGACCATTGATAATCTTCGAAAGAGGGATGGTGTTGCCAAACGTATGTTTAGATGCATGCAAAATGAAGAGTCGGTTGATCATCTTTTCATCCATTGATTGTTTGCAAATTAGGTTTAGGATAAAAAATTTTTTGGAGATTTCTGGTGTATCTTGGGTCATGCCAAGTTCAAGAACAGACTTTTTTTTTGGGGGGGGGGGGGGGGGGGGGAAGAAGATAAGGCGAATTGGCAGATAGCTTTTCTGGCTAGAATTTGGTTTCTGTGGGAATAAAGAACAATAGATGTTTTCAAAATCAAAGTAGGTGGGCAGTGCAAATATTCAAGAGGGATAAAACGCATGTAATGAAATCAGTGCTCAAAGTATCGGTATCGCTACAAGTTTCGCTGTCTAGGGAAACGGAAACAATATTAATATCGCTGATACTATCACTGATAAGTGGATATGTGGGGAAACATTGAAAAAATGGTGGAATTTTTAGTGAAACTTCAAGAGATGCTAAAATATACATATTTGTATATTCAGAAATTTAAAAAAATAAATGCAAAAAGGGCCTTAAAAGCATGTGCCATCGTAAGAAATCAATCCAACCATCCCATCCAGTCTATTTATATCAACAACACATATTTCACCAAGAAATCATCAACAACTAGAAAGGAAATGAAACATTGTGGTCTCAATATCGCACATGTTGTAATAATGATAATATCGAGATATTATTGATATTATTAATGACAAATTGAACACTATATACAACCACGTGTCCATAAAAAAATTCGAAATGAAAAATTTTCCAATAAACAAAATTTTGATAATATCAATGTGTTGGTGATATTATTGAAATATCGCCGATACACTTTTGATACAAGTGTCACCTAGAATTTACGTAGTCGAAAATATTGGCAATACGTTGGCGATATCGATGCATTGGCAATACGAGCGACACCTGAAATTTACGCAGTTGAAAATTTTGGCAATTACATTAGCGATATTGATACGTTGGCAAAACTTAGCGATACATTGCTAATACCTGGAATTTCTGATACTACTAGCGTTATCGATATCGCTGAGCTGGAGATAAAGATAATACCGGAGATATTTTGATAATATGGGGATAATTCGAACAATGAATGGAATAGGTGAAGACTTTTTGAAGCTGTTGGGTTTATATATATATATATATATATATATATATATATATATATATATATATATATATATATATATATATATATATATATCTATATATATATTCTTTTCTTCTCCTCTTTGTTTTGTAAATTGTATTCTTTCTGGCTTTGGCCTTATATAATAAAATCATCGCCTTTCAAAAAAATATTTACCCAAGTCAGGTTAACAATTAGCATTTAAATGTTTGTATAGATGAGTTTTTATATCTGTATTGTATAACAGAAAAGAAAATGTAACCAAACTCTTTTTACATAAAGGAGCGAGATCATTATGTTTAGTCTAGAAGACAAGTTAGCTCTTGTAGCTGCAGCGAATTCTCTCTTATAAAGAGTGGGTCATGTTTGTGATAATAAAGATTATCATCAGTCACTTACGTTTACCATTTGTTTCTCTTTTGTTTATCTCTTACCTTGTTCTTAATAATTAATGTAAGGAGAAAAGAGTAATTCACATACATCATTTGAGAAATAAGAACTTTATCTCAAGATGTTGAAAAACTGGCCCTACGGTAACCTTCGGATGCTTCTACAGTTCCCCTGAAATTTGAGAACATATATGAACTTCCCAGCTAGCAAGTTAAGAGTGTTGAATCTGTCATTTCTGTAACTTGGATATAGACAGTGGATAGCATCGTATTTTCCGCAAACGCTATCTGGCAAAAGGCTCCAAGGGAAATGATTGATATTACACTGGGATTGTAATGCGTATTTCATTGCAGCAGTAAATTTCTCCTTGGATGAGAATGTACTACCCTCAAGGAAGTTGTTGTTTTCGTTTATCCTGGGGTTAAAAATATCATTTCTACTGCTGACAACACTTTACTTTCCCAGCCATGAAAAATAATCTATTTCATCTTTCATTATATTCTGTCAATGTGGAATTGTACTTTCAGTATTTATATCGGATTTCATATGGTCAATTAGTAAATACCCTTGAACATTCAGATTAAAGTGACCTGTATCTTCTTCTTCTTGTCTAAATTTACGTTGGAAAATTATGCTCTTTTCATCATTAGAACAATCATTTCTGAAATTTTAAAACGTGCGAAATTGTTTCTGATTCCAGAGTCAAGGCCAGTGTTTGGCAGATTTATGTGGCGCGTTGCACTGCGACCTAATTATGGAGTCGAAGTTGGTAAAGAGTAAATGCAATCCCGCAGCTACTGCGAGGAATCGCCATCTTTGTGAGGTTGCCTCCTATTCCTTTATCTCTACCTGAATCAATATCTGTAATGTTTGTTTATCTTATTCCTTTGATTTCAATGCAGAGTCTTGCTGATAGTTGCTTTCCCATCAACACAGGACTGTCAGCTAGCCGACTTCATGGTATATTTTCATATACTTAACCTATCCTAAAAGCTTCCTTTAAATAAATAAATAAAAGGTGTTCTATTGAAACCTGAAGGAGAATAGAAGCAATTAAGAAGAATACAGAGAGGAGCCATAGTGATCCTGGCATAGCTCCATCTCTAATGAGCCTACAGGTCACCACATTAGCCTTTTGATGGGCTAAGGAGAAATGTGATCTCAAGGAGAATACATTTGATATATGATCTTAAAAATACGATACAAGAACTTCCAAGCACTGAATTGCTGCCTAAAACCCAATAAGACAGCATTTTTATCTTATCATATGTTTTTGATACTATTAATCAACAGAATTTTTCCTGCGCCAATTCTGCGATGCCCACACTTGTACCGGAAGACAGAAGCCTTTTGCCAGGGGAGGCAAGGTAAGGTCACTCCCACTAATTTTGCTGATTTTTGTAAGCTTGCATTACTTCATAAAGAGGTAATCTACTGTGCCATTGGGTTCCCTGCTTATAGTTATATGGGGGAATGAAGCTCCATTGGTAGGAGAGGACTTAAAGGATCCTTGTCTGAGATGTGCAGTATACTTTGGTTTTCAATTTGTGCTAGTGGAGCCCAGTGTCATCTGTCTGGACCATTGATCTATTGGGCCCCCTAATTATGCTGATCCAAACATCCATCATTGGAAGATCCTAGCTACCATTCTTTGGCTATTCTCTGTTGAATGTGGACTGTTAATATATATTTTTCTCAACCATCCATTTGCAGGTTACAAATTGATATCTTTCTCCTAAGCCATCCATTTGCAGGTCACAACTTTATATATTTCTTCTCAACCATCCATTTGCAGGTCTAAATTGAAATGTTAGTATTGCTCCATCAGGGAGATTTTTGGGATGGCCATCTGCAGTGGGGCCTAATAGACTCATGGTCTGGATTACTGAACCATGGGCCCTATTTGTGCGAAACATGAGTTCATTGTTCATATCCTTGATTTTGAAGGGAAGACATCAACAGTGAATTGGAGCTGGATTCCTGGACCATGGGCCCTGTTTGTGCAAATTGAAAACATGAGTATATTGTTCATATCCTTGATTTTTGAAGGAATACATCAACAGCGGATTGGAGCAGTTTCTAGATGACTATTAAAAGAGTTTTGTGATGCGTGATGTTATGTTTATTGCTGATGTCGTTGTGCTGGTTTTTTTTCGCATGTGCAGAAGCAAACAAATGTATTCTACTTTGCCATTTGTATACTGACTTTGATGATGCTGCCTATATTCTATCTCATTGTTTATTTGTACCGAAGGTATTGATTTTTCTTTCATTTCAATCTTCATTCAGAATTCATTTTGCCTTGTGGAATGATGTTTAATTGTATATGCTGCAGAGAAATGAATAAAGGTGTCCAAGACCTGAAGCGAATTTCAAAAACAGGCCGCAAGACAAAACCTTCTTAGTTGGTACTTTTCATTTTTACCAACCATAAATCCCTTTTACCATTCACAGAAAGGAGTTTTGCAGGTTTGGTGTCGGCTCGTCAGATCAAGATTGGCATGACAGCCCAAGTAATCATTTCTCCTAGGCGGTTGCCTCCCCTAGCCTATAGGCTTTAGTTGAGTGCATGCTACAAAGCACATCTCTACTATATATAACACGAGTAGCCAAGGGCAGGATTTTCCAAGCACTTAGTTTTTTACATGGCTAGAACTTCGTGTAATTTGAGGATATACAAAAGGTTTAAGCCAAATAGAAGGGTATTTACATGATTACATGCCACCCCAGGCCTAGCCTTATGCTTTAAAACCTAGGGTTCAGATTTTTCTTGTTTTGGGGGAGAGTAGGATTGTCCAATGTTTTCAGTATCGACGATATTGGCCAATATATCCCACGATATAACTTGTATCCCACCTAGCCGATTGATCCCACTTGTTCGATTCGGTGTTTCAATTTTCAATCCTTTTTAAAAAAAAAAAATTTTTAAAAAAATTTAAAAAAAAATTAAAAAAATTGTGCTGTAAATCATATTAAATCAATGTCAAATGGGTACAAATCCATGATTCTTCATGTTTTGCATGAAAAACCATGAATTTGGAGCTTCAATTTTGAGATTTGGGGGAGATGGGCCGAGTTGCAAAAAATTGGAAAAAATAAAATAAAAATTCCAATTCTCGCAAATCGGTAGCAATGTGTACAAACACAAAATCAAACACGTAACCTGATCTAGCGATTCTTGGTAATTGGAGATTTTTTGGGAAAAAAATTATTAGTTTTAGTTAAAAATGTTACAAAACTTTTTTCTTTTCAAAATTCCACTCCAACCCACGATCAATTGGCCCCCATTTTAGAGTATTCAAAAGTTTTTGATGAAATTATCATCACATATACTCTAATTTTGGATTGGGGGAAGATGGGCTGATTTGCGAAAAAATTGAGAAAATTCAAAAATTTCCAAAATTTTCTCAAATCAGAGAGGGATGAGTATCAACAATATGTTAGAGAGTATCTTTATTGGTATCATTCTACTATGATCTAGGCATAGTATTGTCAATTTGTGAAGCAGCAGTACTAAGCTCAACCTCATCAAGATAGAGATTATGATTTTGAGCCACGCGTATGTGGGTCTGAGCCACAACCACACACACTATTCACAGCTATATTTCTAGTTTTCTATTTCTTCTTTTGCTTTTGAATGTATTAGTTGTGTTTCCATACATGTCTTCTTACATTTATAAATTATATGAATAGATTTTGTCACTTTGAATATACTTACTTCAGTTCGGTCATATAACACAGATTAGGACCCCATACAAAGGAAACCTATTATGTGCACTTGTTTTTGTGATGTTTTGATTTATTTTTTTTAACAATCCCTGAAGTCTCATTGAAAAATTCGACCAATTTCCCAATGTTTCCCAACAATTGCGATTCATTACAAGATACGACCGATGTATCCCATGCAATAACCAATATGTATCCATGTCCCAAGGGTGCGATACATTACACAATGACGATACAAAAAACATTGGGATTGTCTAGATTTTACCCACTGTGATTTTCACAACAAAAACGTGACTTGTGAAGGCATACAAGGGTGCGACTTATGGAAAAGTGGAGGGAATGACTTTTGTGCATGAGATCCACTCCCTCCATCAAGTACCCTTCCCATGTTTGTCCCTGTGCCAAAAATTTGGCCAATCCGAAACTCAAGTGGTTCACACCACATGGAACAATTGAGAGGGGGGCCTCCCACCATTAAAACCTTCTAAATTTTGTGTGGGGTCCACTGCAATGTTCATATACCATCCAATCCATTCATCTAAAATGCCCCTTCTGATGAAGGGACGCCCCCAGTGTAGTCAGAGGCATGCCAGGCGCATGCCTAGGTGTTTGCGCCACCTACCCCTTGTCTAGGCCCTGAGTGAAGCATTATTGTTGGAATTAATTTTGAAAAATTAAATGGAGTGGGCATAGATATTCAAAGATCATAGGAAGACGAAGAGACAATATTAATGAGTTTGGAAAAATGAAAAGTCAAGGATTGTTTGCTTCTTTCCACGACACTCCTACTCTACAATACCACTCGATGTTGCTCTACTTACTACAATTCGGTTTTACAAGAGACATTTATAACCGAACTACTAAACTAATTTAACCAAACAAAAATGAAGACTGCATGGTTCCATGACTTCTCATATTTCCATGACTCATTAATATTGTCTGTCTTCCTATGCTTTTTAAATATGTGGCCACTTCATTTAATTTTCAAAGTTATTTCCAACAAAAAAGACAAATTTCCCTTAATTTTAAAGAACTTAATTTTAGTTTTCATGAATGTGTTTGCATTTCAGCTTCCAATTCATTCTTCTGTTGCCGCAGCTCAAACACGCTCTTGATATTGTTCGATTCTTTCTTTTAACACTGATTCGGAAAATTTCTTTTGCTATTCTTAGCTTCTTATTTTCTTGCTCAAGAACAGGGTAGTTTTCTTCAATTTTTCTTCTTTTGAAGATGCATTCGGATCCGGCTTGCTTCCGTTAACATCATCGATCTTCACAATTCCTTTGCGATGTTGTCCTTTCAACCCACAAAGAGATGCATGTTGCTCTGTTTCCTTCTTTCATTGTCTTCGTGCACTTACAAATGTGTGGCCAAAATGTTTTTTTTTTTTTTTGAGATCAACCATTGCAACATATTGGGTTGGCATTTGGTCCGATGTTTTGTATAGTATGTCATTAAGATGCACTTTGCAATTTACTTTCTGCAATACTTTCTTAAACAGAATGGAAATTTTAACTTGATTCTCCATTTCTGCATGAAGACAGTTGATCATCCATGTAGGTTATTATGAACCTACAATAAACAACGCAACACAGCTACTCAAGTTAATAATGATGTGGATTTGCTAACCTCCAACCCTTGCACACATTTTCATCAAAGCATCTTGGATGATCAAGGGTGGATCAAAATCTGAATGGTGTCAATCTTGGATGATCAAGGGTGGATCAAAATCTAAATGGTGTCAATCTTCTTATCACTCTCACACCATTCCAAATCTTCAATTGGCGTCCTCTCTTAATTTTCTTGCCTTGGCCCCTTGCTAAATCCAACTTTTTTCGTGTTGATTTTTTTTATTTCATATACACAGATCAGTTGACCACATGGGTCGCCAATATGATCCACCTGTGAGATTTCTATCGCGCACACAATGAATCCACTTTTATCCATTTAAGAAATCACAATTTTCTTTTAAGGAAATCACTATTCGTTGTATGGATCCACAAAAACCCCTTTTAATAATTGCACCAAAAATCCATGATCATAATTTAGTTTAAACCACTTCGGTTGTGCTTTATGGTTGTCTTAACAAAGGGCTATAAGCATGACCATGGATTTGTAGCCATCAACAAGAATGACACATAGGAGTTCACTACTTTGCTGAAGGGGTACAAAACCATTGGAGTAAAGTGGATCTATGATACTACGACAAAAGGAAGAATTGAAAAGTATGAGACTGGGTTAGTTGCAAAGGGCTATAAGCAATGCCAAAGAATTGATTATGAAGAGGTGTATGCACTAGTGGTAAGGATCAACATGATCAGGCTGGTTATTGCTCTTGTTGCTCAGAATGGATCATTGTTTTGAATAGTGCCCGTAGCGTAGTTACAATGCTACGTAGTGTTAGCAAATAGCGTAAATCCCCTGTAGCGTACGCTATAGGGGTCGTAGCGTATGCATAGCATATATAGCGTATGTAGTGTCATTGTGTGTGTAGCGTATGTAGCATGCGCGTAGCGTGTGTAGCCTTTTTTTAATAAATGGTAATTATAGTTTGTATTTTGTACTTAATACTCTCAACCTGTGGGATTTGAATTTCTTTTCATACTTGTGACTTGTGGTTTCAATTAGACATTATTAATTATAGTTTGCTTAAAAAGTTGTTGATGTGATAATAATTTGATTTGGTTTATGTATGTGAATTGGCTTTTGATAAATGATGATTAATAACTTGTTTGAACATGCTTATACTTGAATATTTGAATCATCTTTTAAGCATTTTTATATTAATTTTTTTATACTATTAATCATATTTTTTCTATTTTTAAATTAAAAAATAGAAGTATTGTGTGGCTTACGCTACATGCTACAAAGGGTTGAACACAACGCTACACACTACCGCTATTTAAAACACTGGAATGGATGAAAGATCTATCAAATGGACATGAAATCAGCATTTCCTAACGGTTACTTAGAAGGAGAAGTACACATTGAACAAACTGGTTGGGTACTAAGAGAGGGCAAGAAGATCAGGCATATAAATTGAAGAAAGCTCTTCATGGGCTAAAGTAAGCTCTAAGAGCTTGGAACACGAGGATTGATTCCTACTTTCAAAAGAATGGCTTCACCAAGTGCCTGTATGAACATGCTCTATACATAAGGAAAGAAGGAGACATTATGATCATTTGTCTTTATGTGGCCGACATGATCTTCATAGGTAACAACTCGAGCACATTCGAAGATTTCAAAAGATCAAATGACCAAGGAATTTAAAATGACTGATATAGGACAAATGTCTTACTTCCTTGGATGCTGGAGTTGACACGAATCAAGAAGGTAGGATTTTATCTCACAAAAGAAGAATGCAAGGCAAATACTCGATAAAATAAAGATGAGTAATTGCATGCTGATGAGAAACAGTTGTGAAAACGGGCAAGAAACAAAGACTAGATGGAAAAGGAGAACCAGTGGATCCTACACTATTCAAAGGCCCACTAGGTAGGCAGTCTTCAATATCTAACCTTCACTAGAGCGGACATCATGCATGGCGTTGGCCTGATCAGTAGATACGTGGAGACACTGAAGCAAGAACATTTCATAGTAGGGAAGAGAGTCCTAAGGTACGTCAAAGGAAGCATAAATCATGGCCTACTTTATACATCTTCTAAAAACTCGAAGCTGGTAGGCTATACAGATGGTAATTATGGAGGAGGCCCAGATGAAAGGAAAATCACATCTGGATACACGTTCCATATTGGATCATCGACATTTTCATGGTCATCAAAGAAACAAACAATAGTTGCTCTCTCATCATGTGAAGCCAAGCACATTACCACAATATCATGTGCATGTTAAGCAATTTGATAAAGAAATTTAATGAAGGAATTGCATCATCCACAATAAGAAGCTACATAGATCTACATTGACAACATGTCTACCATCTCACTCATAAAGAATCAGGTCTCTCATGGTAAAAGCAAGCACTACACATAAGTATCACTACATTTAAGGCTAAGTGAAGAGAAACAAAGTTCAACTTGTTTACTGTAGAACTAAACACCAGGTTGCATATATCTTCACAAAACCACTGAGGACTTGTGTGTTCGAGAAATTGAAAAAGAATCTTGGCATGACCAATCGGGTTTGAGGGGAAGTGTTGGAATATGTAAACCCATTAGGGTTCTCGAAAAATCCCTAAAACCTAGGAGATTTATTAGTGTCGATGTAGTAGTCAATGGATGTTTCTAAGATAGCTAAGTCAGTGAATGGATATTTTAAAGAGTTGTAACCAATTGTACGCACCTTACAAATAGGTGTTTAGGGATGTGCAAGTACAAAAATGTGTGGGTGTAGAGTTTGTAGGAAAAGAAGTGTGGTGTCTTGCAAGATTTGACTCTATAGTGTGGTATCTCCATTAAGGTGTACTAAAGAGTGTAGTGTGTGGTGACTCTCTTATAGTGTGGTGATTGTAGAGAATTCATAAATTCTCGTACAAGTGTTGTGAGTGTTGTTTCATTCAATAGAAAGTGATTTTGTAGCCATACGATGGAGGTAACTTGAATTGCTCCTTGGATGAGTGCTTGAGGTATGCTTGCCACCTCTGTCAGATCTACAAACCTTGATCTAATCAACCATCACTTTGAATTGCTTGAATACATCAAGCGTTTTTTAATTGTCTTTTAGGAAGCGTCTTTCTACTGAGATCATCGGTGAAAATAAGGGTTGTGGGAGGTGGTGGAGGGCCACGGATGGTGGGTTCCATTTTGAATCGGGGTGAAGATGGAGCACCGATTTCGTGTTCCGTCAGAGGTATCAGGGGGGCACGCAGCAGCCTTTGCCGATTTATCAAGGGCCAGGTGGCGTAATGTCGGGAGTGGAGGCAAGTGTTGATGGCTCGTCTGACATGGTGTTAGAGGACGACGCCTCGATTGTCAATGAATCAAGGAGATGGGTGGCACGTGGTGTGGTTGGTGGCAAGCTTCGGACTCTGGATCTCGGGTAGGGGTAGTAAGTGTTGCTTCGGAGCGATGCCTTGAGTTGGTGGTGGTAGGTTCAAGTGAGAGGTGCCTTGGCGATGTCACGAAGTGTCCTACACAAGCCAATATGCTTTCCACATGTCTTTTTGGGGCCTATGTTAGGAGTTCTATGCATACAAACTTCTTAACACGTGTGAATCTCTTACCAGACTCAGATTGTGTGGCTCTTACTTATAGACCTTGCACATGTGACAAGCTTTCGAGCAAGATGGCTCTATTTCCTTAGTTATATGAGGGCCAGTCCTCACGTTCAAGCAGTGACTACAGGAGAGTCTGAGTAGGGAGAGGGAGACAAAGTAGTCTTTAGCAGAGATGAGCCCAAAGAAGTAGTGATGCATGCGCTGGTGACTATGGCCCAAGCAAGCGAGATGGAGATGGGAGGTCACTTTTTTGAGATAGAGCTTTAAAATGCCAGGGTGGTCGAAGGGGGACAGAGAGAAATCCTTGAGGTTGCTCCGTTGATGGTGGAAGCTACTACATGACAGGGAATTTAGGTGGTCGCGAGCAAGGGGATGATAGGAGGGCAGAGCAGGTTGCTGTGGTCAAGGGAAAATGGTGGATCAAGGAAGCCTTAAATCGCATTAGAAGGTTGATTGGGGTTACATTTGGGAATTGCGATGAAGCCTACTATGCTTTATTCTAGTTCATCGAAAAACACGAAAGTTAGAAGTAGCATCTTGCCTCACAAATGAAGATTCTACGATCGACCAATGTTAGCAGAGAATTGGTAAGTCTTCCCTCTCAATTCAACTATGACTCTAGTAGAAGGTCAGGGGGGATAAGGAAGGGCTAAAGGGGAAGATCATTTCCCAAATGAGGATCTTGAGTTAGAAGGTAAGGGGTGTGGCCTGCAAATTGAAAATGAGGCAGGTTAGGGATGTTTGCAAAAGAGAGAAAGCCTAGGTGGTTACCTTTTAGGAAACCAAGGCTCCGGCCATCGATAAGGAGCTGCTTGACTTTCGATGGATGTTCACAGTGGTATATAGGTCAAATCTAGCAATAAGAAGATATGAATTTTGGAAAGAGTTAACCTCGGTCCGCAATAAGATTAGCTACTTGTTGTGTGTGGGAGGTGATTTTGACATCACTAGATTTTCCTTTGAAGTCAAATTGCGTGAGGATCACTCCCAGTATGAGAGCTTTCTCAGACTAGGTGGTTCGCACAAGCTGATTGATCTTCCGATGGGTGGTGGCAAATACATGTGGTCCAATGGGCAAGATCGGGCCGTGATCTCAAGATTTGATAGGTTCCTAGTGTTAACAAGTTGAATGGAAAAATTCTCACTTATGTTGCAGCATGGGTTGCCAAAACCTGTCTCTGATCATTGCCCTATTTTGAGAATTGGGCCCTAAACCTTGAGGTGGAGGAAAAAAATTGGGGCCCTAAACCTTGAGGTGGAGGGGTTTTCTGAGCTAGTGAGAGATAGGTAGGCTTCCTTTGATGTTACGTTATGGGTTTTGATGTTTTTAAGCTAGATAAAAATCGTAGATGTTGAAAGGCAAAATTAAAAAGAGAGATCTCGGGAAGTTGAGAGGCGAAACGAAAAGCATTCCCAATGAAGTTCACACCCTGGACATCAAGGTAGTGAAATTGTGCGGAAGCTTACGGAGCTTATAATTATGGCTGGAGGGGGGAGGTGAATAAGACCATTTAAAATTATTTACCAATTAAATACTAAAGCCACAAGGCTAAATGGGTCCAAGATCCTAGACTATGAAATATACAACTAAATGTGCAAAGTAGTCGAAGATGTGAGATAGGAATATCTAGTGTGTGCAATGCATTAAGCACCTTGATGGGGACATCAAAGGACCTACTCGGGTGTACTAGAGACGGAGACGACCACCCACATCGGCGTAACTTTCTTTGTGGATGGGAGACAAATTCCAGATGGGGCTCGCCAGGCTATTTTGAAGACCCCACATGCATTGGACGTGCATCAGGAAGACCCCACCTTGGGATGATGCATGTGGGTTGTTTAGGAGATGATTTTAGTTATAGAATTTTTATTTCGTGTCGATCCGGCCGTTGGATCTTGTCGATTAGGCCATCGGGCTACCAGATCTTTTAGATCTTGGCCCCTTGGACTCTTATCTTGCTTTCTTTATGTTTTTTGTTATTTTTAGAAGTTATTTGATGGTTGAGATTGATAATATATGTTTTAGTTTTCTTATTTTGGATGATAGGCCACCAACCACTTTACTTAAGTGAGTGGCATAGTTGTAATTATGCTGGATTTTAATTCTGAATTTTTAATTATGAAAGCACCGGGGGGGGGGGTTGGAGTTCTGGAGTTCACTATCTCAATGGTTTTCTATAGGTTCACCACTAACCTTTGCAGTCCTACACAAGGACCACAATCCTACACAAGGACCTACGTACACTCCTGCCGGAGGCTCACACAGAGACTATGTACACTCCCACTGGAGGCTCACACAGAGACTACATACATTCCTATCGGAGGCTCACACAGAGACTACGTACATTCCTATCGGAGGCTCACACAGGCTAACAAGGGTTTTCTGTAGGCTCATCAATAATCTTTACATATGCACCCGTCGGTGGCTCACACAGAAACTTACAATTGTTTTCTTAGCGTTACCAATAACCTACACGTAGACACCTGTGTCGGCTCACACAGAGACTTAGTTGAGTTTGGGTTTCAAACTCTATACTGAAATCTACACAAGAATTGAGTATACAATGGACTCTAAAATAAACTCTTACTAGTTTGGATGAGCCCCGTTGATAGGTCTTTCTTGATATGCTCGATTAATCTTGATGTTGCTTCTCTTCAGCTCCCCCGATTGTTCATATGCATCCTTTTCAGCTCCAACGATCGGCTACCTTGCAATGATGTACCTATGAGGATGTGAAAGTAATGGGATGATGGTGGAATCTCTTACAACTAGTGGGATAGTTGGTTCCAATTGGGGATTCACTTATATGGGCATTATAGAGGATGATAGACATAAGGATTTACCTATAGGATTGGTGTCTAACCTATAGAGATACAAGAGAACATGTGATCTTCAAATGGAGCTTGAAATTCTCATTAAAGTGATGAATCACAAGGAAGATGACATGAATTTCTTTGGTTTAGAGTCTAAATGTATAGGATAGGAGTTGTATGCATAGAGCCTCTAAAACCACTAAAAAAACCATCTGATTTGCCAAGGTCTGAGTGCCCATTTTATAAGAAAAAGGCCTCAATGGATCTATAATGGATAGTTGTTTGGTCAGACCTAAGTAGGTTTGGTTCGACTGAAAGTAGCCAAGGATAGTCCAGAAGGTTGCTGGACAAAACTCAGCACTTTTGATCAGACCGAACATATAATTCGATTGTGGACCAATGAGCCGAAGGTTCAATAGGTTGGATTGAAATGTGCAGAATTTTCTGATTGCTTGCTAGACCTTTTGGTCATTCGCAGTTGGACCGAAATTAGTCTAGGTCGAATCTAAAATCCCTGGAATATCTCGAAGCCTAGCTGAACTTGTTCAAGTTAATCCCTAAGGCTTGGGATGATCAAACAAGTGTTTTCCTATTAAATCTAATCATCTAGAGTGGGTTGTTTTGGAACTAAGGCTAGGTTCACCAAGGGACCTCAATTTACCTGTATCTTCAAGCCTTGATGCTTCAAGCCTTCGAGTCTTCGGTCGTCTTCGTTTTCAATGAGGGCTCAACCAACTCAAAGACAACTAACACTAGCACACGGTATTCACAAATCAAGGCACTAACATGTAGAAGGGTTTTTGGGTGAAGTTATTACAAGATTATGCTAGCCGCCAAAAGAAGAGATCAAGTGTGAGAAGCAACGTTCAAGGGCCACTTGGCTCAAGGAGGGCGACAGAAACGATATTTTATGGCATGCAAGTGCACTGGCCACATGCAAACAATATACGTAGCATCGTTGTGGATGGCGGAAGGTTTGAGGAGAAAAAGCCAGGTGCGCGATTGGTAGTCCACTTATATAAAGAGCTATTGTCAAGGGAAGGGTGGAGGGAACCAAGCTTGGATAATTTAAACTTCAATAGCTTCTCAAGGGATGATTCAAAAAACACTTGAGAGGCCCTTCCAATGAAGTGAAGTGGGCTATGGACTCCCTAGGGAGGGAAAGCCCTATGCCCTTATGCGTTCCCTTTAGCGTTTTTAGGTGTTTTGGGAGGTTGTGAAAGGTGACGTTTAAGCTTCATGTTGGAATTTTTTGGAAGGGGGCATTATCGGCAAATCTTGGGGCATCCTTCATTACTATTGTCCCGAAGGTCTCATGGGTAGGTGCTTGAGGGACTTCAGACCTATAAGTTTCATAGGTAGGCCATATAAGATCCTCACTAAAGTCTTGGTTTTGAGATCTCACACAGTCTTTGCAAGTGTCATATCTAAGAATCAGTGTGCTTCGTGCGGGTAGGGTAACAGATTTTGGACAGGTCTTTTAGCTCATAGGTGCATAGATTCAAGGTACAAGGATGGTTTGAAAGGTGTGGTCTGCGAGCTAGATATTGGAAAGGCATATGACCATGTAGAGCTGGATCAGGTGTGGAAGTGGAGAGTGGAGAGGGTGGATAAGGGAGTGTATCAACCTAGTAAGATTCTCAGTCCTGGTTAGTAAGTCCCCCAAAGGTTCTTTAGTAGTTTCAGAGGCTGAGACAAGGTGACTCGCTTTTCCCTCCTCCTTGTGGTTGTGGCAAATTCTTGGGAAGAACGCTAGGCAGAGGTCAGGAGGTTTGGTCTCTTTCGTGGGTTCGAGGTGGGGGGTCGTTTCCTCTAGTGCGACATCTTCAATTGTAGATGAAATGATTCTCTTATGTGAGCGTTGCAATTATGATGAAGAAGTTGACAATGATTATCAAATGCTTTGAAGTGGTGTCAAGGGTGAGATGAATATCATTTATCTACACTTGAGGAGGTTGAGGAGTTCATGAGGCTATTCAAGTGTGTGGCAGGATCATTCCCCTCCACATATCTTGGGTTGCCCCTTTGCATTGGGAAGCCGACCAACATTTGTGGGACAAGGTGGTGGAAAGGTTTGTAAAAAAGTTATTGAAGAGGAAGAACCAATACTTGTCCCTTAGTAGCAGGATTACTCTAATCAAAGTAGCTCTGTCAACATGTCGCTATACTTCATGTCCTTGTTTAGATGCTCGAAGTCTGTGTTGTCTAGATTGGAGAGCTTGAGGCTCAAATTTTTTATGGCTAGGGTTGGAAGACAAGAAGTTCCATATGTTGAATTGGAGAGAAGCATGCAAATCTTATAAAGAGGGGGAGAAGACATTAGGGATTTGTTGTCTATGAATCTATCATTGTTGGGGGAAGTGGCTTTGGAGGTTTGGGCCGGAAGAGGGGGGGCCTTATGGAGAGAGGCTATTGCGCAAGTATGGGTGCCAAGATGGGGGGTGTGGTGGACCAAGGGCACTTAACTTTATAGGGCATCTGCAATTTGGAAAGGGGTTGCCTCCATAAAGTCTAAGTTTTGGAAGGAGTCGATTTCTCTCTCGGAAATGGGGAGAAGATTTGCTTCTAGGAGGATGTGTTGATAGGGGAAATGCCCTTGTCCGCATTTCAAAGAATTGTGCAACCTCTCTTAGATCATAACATTTTCGTTTGCAAGTTGTTTCTCGTACAATGGAGATGTAACAGTATGGTTGCTCCCTTGTCGCAAGTATTTCCTTGACGACGAGGGTATGTCTCACTCATGGATCGCATCCACCTTTGCCAACCCGGTTAGAGGGGATTAGGATAAGGATGGTTTGGTGGAAAGACAGGTAGGGGTGTGATGGGGACATCATGTGCACACGCGCAAGCACGCCGCCCCTACGCCACGTACGCAGAAGGAGGAGGACCCCACCGTCGATCTGGATCAATGACGACGTCCAGGGAGGGCCTCCTAGTTAGAAGACGAAGTTTGGTTCAAAAGAGTGGGCACGATAGTCAAGTAAAGCCCATCAGGGATTCATGATCGTGCCCACTAGTCAGATTGATCTCATATTTTAGGTCTTTCTTATTGATATTATTTAGAACATCATGAACGCTTTAGATTTTTTTGTTTAGTTTTATTTTAGTTTACTTCATCGCCAATTAATAAGTTGCACACATGGCGCAAGTTTTGGGGTATAGGGTTTTCTATAAATAGGCACCCATTGTAGCTCTTTTGATTCATTGAAGTCGAATAAAAATTCCTGCATGGTTTTTCTGCTCTCTGAGTTTATGAGTTGTGGAAAATTTAAAGTGGGTGCAAAGCCATCCCTTTTCGAAGGGCTGAGATTAAAGTGGGTGTGAAGCCCTCCTTTTCGAAGGGTTAACTACCATGGTGCGAAGCCACGTTTATCCCCATCCGCTCCTCCATCTTATTTCATCCTTCCACAACCATCTTCTTGCCCAATCGGTTGTTTACAGCTGTTCATTCATCCAAAGCCAGTTTTCAGAATCTGGCCCGTAGGAGGGCTGAAACTTCGACGGAGCACACGCCCAGACCATAACCCGGATCGACGTGAAATTTGGAGGTTTTGCAGCTCCAACTTGGCGACTAGGGCCAAGAAGCCGATTTGGGAAGGCGAGCCTTCATCACACCTGCGGCTAGCCCATTTGCGCAGTGCGTCAGCCACAGGGTACGTCTGCACGCAGAAACTATTTCTGGGTTAAGTTTTTCTCTTGGTTCCTCTTTTCATCCCTAATTTATAAACCCTAACCCTAGATTGCCCTAAATTTCCAATTCTATCTCTTTTCTCACCCTAGGGTTCCTTAATTGAAATTGGTGAATTCCTTGGATTAGGGATTGATTGTCATGCATGTGTGGATGATTTCTATTTCCCTTCAAGTATTGTTGGTTCATAATTTTTATTGATCCAACCCTAACGTGTGTAGGCCTGGACCCCACATAGATTCCCCTTAATTGAATATTGGACTTTTTGTGTGGGATGTGGAATTTTGTGTAATTGTTTATGAACTATGTGATCTAAATCTAAAATCTTGCAGATCATATCTGAATTTCATGTCCTGCATCAAATTTGGACTTTTGGTTTGCACCCTACACTAAACATGGAACAATGCTAGAGTCACTAACAAGTTGTCCCAGTAGATCGAGTCTTTGGATAAGCGCTTGGAAATGGACCAATGCTTTGAACAAACCTGATGTGCGCATACCCGACTAAAGACCATCGCCAGGACAAACCCCACCATTGGGGTAGATGTCCAATCTCAGGCAGATGGTCTGGAGGATAAACCAATGAATGGAGTTGGTCAATAAATCAATTATGGGGTGTGCATCCGTGCACCCACCCTATGAGGGACGTCAAGACCACTATTTTGAGGGGTACAACATGTGCGGCCTTGTGGGCTGGAGAGTGTGCACCAGAGGCTAGTGTAGAGTTACCCTTGAGGCCATTCCGGTAATGGATGAGTTACGTGATGTCTTTGTGATGATCTACCGGATGAGTCTCCTCCTAGGAGGGATATAGAGCACACCAGAACATGGGACACCGTTAATACCTATAGCCGAGTTTGCGTTTAATAGTTCTGTCGATAGGTCCACAGGTCTCAGTCCTTATGAGGTCGTTACTGTTATATAAACCTGGAAAATCTATTGATCTTGTCCCTATGTCACTATCTCATAGGGCGTTAGAGCCTGCAGAGTCTTTTGCGCATCACGTTTATTCATGGCATCAAGAAATCAGGCAGAAAATCACTACTAGTAATGAACATTACAAATTTTCTTGCAAACTAGCATAAATGTTTCAAAGAATTCAATATTGGGGACTGTGATGGTTCACATCAAGGCCCAAGCGGTTACCTCGGGGGGTCGTTCGTAAGTAACACGCTGTAGCGCTGGACCTCAAAAGTATAAAATGAAACGGTCTCAATGTGTATGAGGTAGGTCTTCCACCTCCATGGGAATTAGTTTCACATTTCGATGTGGAGGATCTAGTTACTTTGCAGGGAACCACTGATACTTGTCTGGCCCTTCGCCCACCATCTGATTCCCATATTTATCCCTTGAACCATGGGCCCTTCCTGACCCATTTTCCCAGACTTTACCTCCCATGACTACTCTCCTGACCTTTTTTTCCCAGCCTCTGCCTCCCATACCTAACCTTCACATACTTAGAGGAAATAGAGGATATCCTGGACCATCAGATAGTTTCAACGTCGGACGGCGGGTTTCTGAAGTACCTGGTTAATGGAAGTCACGCCCAGCTTTTAGACAGCACATGACTCACTGAAGAGGAGCTTCAGAAACTTGATCCTGACATCTTGGAGCGGTTAGGAGTTTATTTCGCCAGTGGCAAAATCACGCAGCCGAGGAGAATTGATGGGGAAATCACGTGCACACACACTGCCTCCACGCACGTACGCCAGAAGGACCCCATGTCGATCTGGATCGATGACGACGTTCAGGGAGGGCCTCCTAGTTAGAAGACGAAGTTTGGTTCAAAAGAGTGAGCCCGATATTGAAGTAAAGCCCATCATGGGATTTCATATCGTGACTCACTAGTTAGATTGATCTCATATTTTAGGTTCTTGCTTATATGATATTATTTAGAACATTAAATTTCTTTGTTTGGTTTTTATTTTAGTTTACTTCATCGCCAAAGTAAGTAATAGGTGTGCACATGGCGCGATTTTGGGGGTATAGGGTTTTTATATAAATAGGCACTCCTTGTAGCTCTTTTGATTCATTGAAGTTGAATAAAAATTTCTGCGTGGTTTTCTGTTCTCTGAGTTTTTGAGTCGTGAAAAAAATAA